>CM018046.1:30234269-30834269 GCA_008638375.1 Nyssa sinensis
CTAAATAACAGAAGACTTACACAAATAATAAATAAAAGCTGCATGTGATATATATAATGTTCTCAATATGCAGAATACAAATTTCTTATAAAAATATTTATTCCCAAGTTATGGATAACATGGGAGAGCTATAAGACTGTCTGTACTAAGTATTACATTGTAACTTCAAAAGAAATGTCCACCTCTAGCTATCAGGCTCCACTGTCTGTTCTCGATCTTTGTGCCTAAAATAATCAAAAAGTAGTATCTGTTCTGAGCTATGAAAACTCAGTAAGTAATACTCCTTTACTCTGTCATATGTACAGGTCAATATAGAAAACCATAATCTATAAAGAACAAGGATAATGAAATATGCTAGCTAGTCAAGAAATATAGAACTCAATATCAGATGATAGGAACTCAAATGATAAAGTAATGAAATCTGTTCTACTAACAATATCATACTGCTACAGTCATGAGCTGTCTCAAGAATAAATTGTATACTCTCAATAAAAAGTTGTGAAATCTCATGATCATTCATAATGAAATAATATGATCAAGTTATGAAAGTCAATTATAGATACTAATAACAACAAATGTGGATGCACTTTAACTTGGGGCCCGGCATACCCCTTAATCTCTCTTTGTTCCATTTTTCCTCGATCTCTCAGCCAAGCACTAACCCATCGGTTCCGTACTCGCCTCGTAGATCCCACTTTAATTGCCACTTTTAATTCCATTTTCTCAACCCGTAGGTCTAGTAAGCATCAGATAAAGTTTGTGACGGAGCACTAATCCAGCTACAATATAATATATCAAGATCATGCTAAATCCTATGAAAAGTAAATGCAATAATACTGTGCTGAGTAGCGAGAATGAAACTGTTGCCTTAATAGGCCAATGTAAGCTAGGCTGCTAAGATCTTAAGTCTTGCCCCTTGAGGCCTATGTACAGAGTGTACAGAAATCATGATCAAGATATATAACAATCAATAAACACTTTTCACAAGATAGAGCAATATCGATGTGGACTCAATAAACGTTCTAGCATGTATGGAATACAATAGATAATATAAGAAACACTGTTGACATGGTTGGGAATGTAACACATGCAGAGATCAGACATTTACTTACTTCTTAAACTGTTTCCTTTCTTTACCAATAAAATAAAGTCACTATTCCTTTCTCTTTGAAATCCCTATTCATCAATAGATAATATATCTCAGTTTACCTTTTCATAATTTATGCAATTCATCAAATTTTATACCTCTTTACTATTGGTTTCTCTTTTACTAAAATAGACTCTACCATTGAGTCCGCAATGTTTTAGAAAGTTGGTTTAGGCTTTTGCGGAATTCAATTTGAACATCTGTGCTAAAAAGGCCAAAATGGTCATTTTATACTTTTACATTTCTTTTATTTTTTAGGACCCCGTCTCACAAAACGAACCTCACCAATCGTCTTAGAATGTCCAAAATAGTAAACTCACACTATTTATTTGTTTAATTTGGATATCGAGAACTATTTTTAATAAATAACTAATTTAATTAATTAATTACATATTAAATATATATTATTTCTATATATGTACACATGTGGTTGGCATGGCACAGTGGTTGGCTTGCCCCTTATCCATACCACGGCTCCAAGGTTCCACTCCCAAGCACTACACTTCCCAACCCCTTTTTCTTAATAAAACTGAATCAGTTTTAATATAATATATATATATATATATATATTCTCCATTTCAGTTTTAATATAATATATATATATATATATATATATTCTCCATTTCAGTTTTAATATAATATATATATATATATTCTCCATTTATGTTAACATATATTAGTATAGCACAGTGGTTTAGCATGCACCCCTCATGGGTCTGCTCCTCAGTTCGATACTCGGCAGCAGCGTGCACTGCTTCTTCAACCCTTTTTTTTTAAAATAGAATCAGTTGAAGCAGCCCAAACGGTGCAACCCAAACAGTATCTGGTCACTGTGCCCAACCACTGTTGTGGCCAGCCCAGGCCCGTGACCAGCCCAAGGCTCAGCCTGTTCTTCTTCTTTCCCCACGCATTTCCAGCCAAAATCCAGCAGCTCCGATCACCTTCTCCGGCGACGGTGACCGATTGCTATGTTTTCTCTTCATTTTTTCATCCTTTTGAAGCCTAAATTCATTTCTAATCAGCCTAAAATATGTTTTAAAACATTTAGATATCATTTTAAGCATCAAAAACATCTTCAAACTCTAAATTTCTTAATCATCAACTTTTCGATAAACCAAATATCTTCTTCATTTCTCAACCATTTTTCATGCAGTTTCTTCCTATGTGCTCCATTTTTCTCATATAATTTAATCATGTAATTGTTTCTAAGCTTTAAGAAAGTCTACAAAAAAACCTAGAAATGAATCTTTAAAATTTATAGTAAATTTCTTACCTCTTTTTCTTCTTGTATCTTCTTCTTTCTTTCTATTTTCTACTTCTGAATACCCGGAGATCTTCAGCTTCTATTTTCTGTCATAAAATCTTACGCACTTGGTGCATGTTATATATATATAATTAACCCAATGGCCCCTCATTTCTCTCTCTTCTTTCCCTTTCCTCTTTCAGCTTTCCTCATTTCTTGACTTTCTTTCTGTTCTCTTTAAATTTCTCTTTTCATTTCATAGCTTTACATTAATTGTTTAAGGGATATTTGTGTTATATTTGTATATTATATTAACACACACTAACACACACAATAGTACACACACTAGTAGACACACACACACTTGCACATGCCGCACTTACAGCTTCCCCTTTTTTTCTTTCTTTTTACTTGTATTTTAATACTTATATATATATAATATCATAATATATATATATATAAATACACATATATAATACATAATTTTGCACATATTTTATACATATATATATATATACTTATATACACACATATATACTAGTTTTTAGATACGTATACATACACTCATTTTCAACGATCTCTATATATACATATACGTACGCATGCATGCATCGACGTACTTGGTTCTGGGTTGCTCGAGTATCGCCCGACACTGACTGTATTCTTGACACTATTCACATTCCAAAAATCGTTCAGTACATGTGATATCCTAATATAGAGCCTTAACAGCTCGGGTTACAACTGATAGTACACTATTCGACCCAATCTACCTCGGTTGACGTGCTAACCCAAGTCAAGGTATAACATTCTTTCCCCCTTAAAATAAGTTTTTCCCCAAACTTAGTACATACTAGGGTGAAAATGTAACTACTATGATAAAAATAACTATGGATACTTGGTGCGCGTATCGAGGCATATACTGGCCTATGGCCACGATTTTTTGTACTGTTTAAGTTTCTCGTATAGTGGTCTCGGATACTTGGGGTTTGTTTATAACTCACTTAACGTATATTTAAATATCATAATCGCTCTATTTGTGACTTTCTCATTATTCATCTCGAACTACGTTCCTATTACTGTACATAACTTACAATGCTAGCTCAGTCTCTTTTAGTTTTATGTTTATCGATTAGGTCTGTTCGTACTTATTGTTGTATATTAATTATCATGATGGTCTAGTACATTTTGGGGTCTACTATTCTTGGTCTGAATCTGGTCTCGGTTTACTTTTGTACTATGTTTTTGTCTTGGTTAAATCTTGGTATTATTATTCGACTCTTTTAGGATATAAATGAGATTATTCAATTTTATTTTGGGCCGGGGTCTTACATTCTATCCCCCTTAAACTAAGTTTTGTCAACAAAACTTGAACGCTCATAATCTAGAAAACACAATTCTTTTTTCACGAAATTCTTTACAGTTTTGGGTTCCCCTTTTTAATCTATTTCTTTGGATTCATACCATTCCTATTTTGGATCTGATTTCAAATTTACCATTTTTAGTCATGCAGTCTAGAACATTTCCCGTTTAGATCCTTTATATCTTTCTATCTCTATTTAGATATTCATTATCAAATTCACTACTTTTCAATTGTCACATTTCTAACTTTGTGTTACCCTCAATCTTCCAATGAGTACTAACCATTTTTTTTCATTTATTATGGAACGTAACTCCACTCTCAATATTCTCACAATATAGAACAATCATCTAACCATAAACATCAAATCCATAGTTTAGATATAGTAATTCAATTCTCAACAATTCCCTTAATATAGAACAATCATCAAACTGTAATCCAATAGATATCAAGTACATGCTTCCATAAGGAAGAATAATCATCAAGGATTACTAATTTCAATATCACTATGAGCCTTTCCAAATTTAACTACTATTTCCCATTCAAGCCTCGTTTATTTGTCTATATCATTTATTGAAACTGTGTCACCTAGGATGCTCTAATACCAAGCTGTCACGACCCGAGACCCACCTTGTAAGGATCTCTAATCGCAAACCCCGGCCCGACTCTCGACGCTGAGCTAGGTATCTCAACTTAATACACAATTAGTGCTACTAACATGCAACAGCTAAATAGCGGAAGACTTGAACAAATAATAAATAAAAGCTATATGTGATATATATAATGTTCTCAATATGCGAAATACAAATTTCTTATACAAATTTTTATCCCTAAGACGTGGATAACATGCGAGAGCTACAAGACTGTCTGTACTAAGTATTACACTATAACTTCAAAAGAAATGTCCACCTCTAGCTATCAGGCTCTACTGTCTGTTCTCGATCTTAGTGCCTGAAATAGTCAAAAAGTAGTATCTCTTCTAAGCTATGAAAACTCAGAAGTAATACTCCTTTACTCTGCCAAGTGTACAGGTCAAAATAGAAAAGCTTAATCCATAAAGAATTAGGATAATGCAATACGCTAGCCAGTCAAGAAATATAGAACTCAATATCAGATGATAGGAACTTAAATGATAAAGCAATGAAATCTGTTCTACTAACAATATCATACTGTTACATTCATGAGCTTTCTCAAGTACAAATTGTATACTCTCAATAACAAGCTGTGAAATCTCATAATCATTCATAATGAAATAATATGATCAAGCTGTGAAAGTCAAATAATAGATACTGATGACAACAAATGTGGATGCACTTTAACTTGGGGCCCAGCATACCCCTTAATTCATTTTATTCCCTTTTTCCTCGATCTCTCAGCCAAGTACTAACCCATCGGTTCAGTACTCGCCTCTCAGATCCCACATTAGCTGCCATTTTAATTGCCAATTTTGATTTCATTTTCTCGACCCGTAGGCCTAGTAAGCATCAGATGGAGTTTGTGACTAAGCACAAATCCAGCTACAATACAATATATCAAGATCATGCTAAATCCCATGAAAAGTAAATGCAATAATACTGTTCTCAGCAGCACCGGATCCGACACTGTTGTCAAACTAAGGGTCTCAACTTGCTACACAATCACTGTTACTAACATGTAAAAACTAAATAGCGAAAGACTTAAACAAATAATCAATAAAAGCTGCATGTGATATATATATATATAAGGTTCTCAAAATGCGGAATACAAATTTTCTTAATACAACTGTTGTCACGACCCAAAACCCACCCTGTGCGGATCTCGCATCGCGATCGCCACCCTCAGGTTCGAGGACCCTTGGGCGAAGGCTCACATAGGCAGTGGTATCGAATAGATGTGCAACATACGTTTTGCGGAAGCGTGAAAAACTTTTTCTTTTCTTTTCTCATTTTAAATTATGCACATCCGTCCGATACTGCTGCTCCATACATAGCATACATGGTTACACATTCAGAGTATAACAAAAACTTAAAGACTTATAACATTAATACAATACATGTTCAGTTGCCCTGAGGGCTTAATACATATTCTTACATTGTCTACTAATACAAAATGTACTACTAGAGTTCATAGGTTTCTCAAGAGAAACTACTTAAACATATCTTCTCGAAATCAGCAGATTCATCATCAACGTCCTCAAGTCAAGACTGCTGCTAATTACCTGAAAGGGGGGGTCCGAACAAAGTCTGGGTAAGCTAATCTAAGCTTGTGAGCAATTCTAGTATTCGTCATGGGGTTTTCAATTAGCAGTGGTTTAGTACATAAAAGTTTGTAAAATAATCACCGCCAATTGTTCGTATACTTTGAATACAGAATATATGCATTCCTTAAAACATGTAGCTTTGAAACATTTAAAGTATTCAAGCTAACTTATACTTTGTCAAATAGAGTATATAACTCAAAACATATGCATTTCATAAAACAAGTAGCTTTGAAACATTTAAAGTATTCAAGCTATACTTATACTCATGAACTTCAAAACATATAACATAACATGTATTTCTTAAATAGAGTATATAAAACTCAAAACATATGCACATTGAAAATGAGGGTAAAACCTGCTTCCATTTTCAAACCATTTGTCATCTTATCACTTTCATTAGTGGAATCCGTTTTGAACCGGACTCCCATATTACTTATAAATGGACATATCTCATGCCTGGGGGATTAGATCCTGCTACCTGGCATTTTGACAGTCAATTGAGTTCCGTGCAACCCAAAATCCCATCATGTTTTTATAGATTAATTGAGTTCCGTACAACCCAAAAATCCATCATATGTTTACAGATTAATTGAGTTCCGTACAACCCAAAAATCTGTTATTTAGAAAGTCGGCTGAGTTTCGTACAACCCAACCCAAATCCACAGTGCTTAGGCATAGCTTTTCTTACATTCAAATACATTTAATACATGATTTCTTCAAATAGGTGTTTCTCATAAACATTTAAAACATCATGTACATAATTTCATAACAAATCCTTTAGATGCTTGATATAAACAAATTCAGAACACTTTATATAATTTGGCATTTGAAACTTTAGACATGCTGAAATATGTTTTAAGAAAACCATGACAGAAACCATTCACTAAGCATGTCATAATAGAGTTTCTAAAAACAGAACAATTTAACTGAATCATGTAAATACTGAATTCGAAATTTCAAACACTTCATATCTTTGCATTTAAAACCTTTTCAAATCCATGGAGTTAAATCTCCACTTCAAATACAGGGTTACTCACCTTGGTTCTTTAGGGTTAGCTCTAAATAGGTGCTTTCCCACTTTCCTTGTAGTTCCTAAGAACAATTCATAAACATCTCATCAACTTCACATTCAGTGTAATATCATCTCGATATTCCCTAACTTATGCTTAAATCGTATTAGATCCTAAAATGATTTCATAATTTCATATGTACTTAACTTAACTCGTACTCTTAACCTATGACACAATTAATGTGTTAGGAATTGAATTTATTTCAATTTATACTCTTCTGGTAGCTCCATTAACTTTAATTTAAAGTTATTTATTTGACATGTTTACGTGTCGTGTCTTTTCGTATTTCATTTCTCGTACTTGCCTCAGTTTAATACTTCGACAATATTTCAGTCCATAGTCATCTGACAGATTCTATTCATCAAATTTTATGTCTTTTTCTTTTAGACACTTCTTTTGGTCGTATAGACTCTATTATTGAGTCCAGAGTGTCGAAGAAAGTTGGTTTAGGCTTTCTTAGAATTTAATTTGGGCTTTTATATGTAAAAGGGCAAAATGGTCATTTACCGTTTTACGTGTCATAGTTTTCTGTACTTCATTTCGTAATTTGGACTCCATTTTTGAGTCCGGGATGTCAAAGAAAGTTAATTTAGACCTTCTCTGGTTTTATTTTTGCTTTCGGGGTCCTAGGGGTAATTTGGTCATTTTACCCCCTTACGTGTCTTTATGTTCGGGACCTCATCTCGAGTCGTGGACCTCACCATTGGACTCAGAAGGTCCAAGATAGTAAAAATACACTAATAACTTGTTAATTTTGGACAAAGGGTATTTTAGTCATTTACCCTTTTATGTATCTTTATTTTTTGGGTCCCGTCTCATAAAACGGACCCTACCATTAGTCTCAGAATATCCAAAATAGTAAGGATACACTATTCATATGCTTAATTTGGACTTCATTTGCTCTATTTATGACCCAAGGGTAAAATAGTAATTTTACTTATTTATTAAATAATTAAATTAATTATTTAATTATTTTTCAGGGGCTTAATTGCATAAAATTTCCCTCAGTTGGGCCATAGTAGGATTGTCCAGAAGTTCTGGGGTCAATCCGTAAATAAGGAAAGTATTGGTTTATTTAATTTTTAAATAAAACAAAAAACTAGAGGGTTCGGTCCAAGTATAAGTGAACCGGTCCGGTCTAGTCATAAACCAACCGGCTCGGTCGATTTATTTACATGTGGCTGACGTCATGATGACGTCAGCCCTAGCGTCCATTTAATTAAACCAAATGCAAAACGCCGTCGTTCCATTTATTCGGTGGCAAGCCCAGAGGCTGCCACCTGTCCGAGTTAACTCATCCTTTATTTAACACCGAGTTGACCCGTCTTCTTCTTCCCCATGACGACCCCCTCTGAAACCTTAATCCCGATTTTAAAAACCTCCATTTTTGTGGAGTTTGGCTCAAGATTTCTTGACTGTTTTCAATCAAGAATGTTTCTAGTACATAAACAATTCATTGGGCATTCGTTTGAAGGATTAAAAATGGTTCGTGTGCTTGGTTTTGGGTTTGATAATCCGAACTGTACATGGGTCGTTCATGCTCATTTCTTGGTGGTTTTCAATGAGATTTAGCTTGCTTTGATCCCCTCTTCATGGGGATTCAGTTTTCATTCTTTAAAACAAGTTTTGAGGTGCAGTTGAGGTGTTGGGTTGAAAAACCCGAAACCTGCAACTCGATATTTGGAGGGCTATTCTTTTGATTTTTGATTACGTAGTGGTATTTCTGAAACCCTCTTGACCTCATCTTGGGGTCTTGGTAGGCTAGAACCCATTTAATTTCACCCATTTCAAACCTGTTTTTTTGAAGGTCGTCCATGGCAGTCGTTCTTGGGTTTGTCATTTTTCAGTGTTTTTGAAGCCTAAAATCATGCTTGACATGCTTATAAACATATATCTATCATCATATGTGTGTATATAATTTAAAAACAGTTCCTAATACATCATAATTCTAGAGAGAGAAACATGTAATTTTTGCACATCTCTTACCTTTTTGGTCACTGTTTTTCTCCTTCCTCACCTCTGATTCTTCCTCTATTCTCCTTCTCTACTTTCTTAAGTGGTCAATCATGCAAGACATGCATTGGTTTCTTTTTAAAGAAAAGAAACCGACCCTTCTCTCTCTTCATTTTCTCTCTCTCTCTCTACACGTCCCAGCCCCTATTCTTGACTTCTCATAAATTTCTCTTACACCAAATCAATTTAACTTTACAATTTCTCAGCTTTTCCTTCAATCTATGCTTGATATTTTGCATATTATATATATATATATATATATATATATATATATAACACCTCACACACACATGCACATGGAAACACACACACACTGCCGACACACACTGCACTGTTCACACACACTTTTCACATATATTTTTATTTATTTATTTATTATTATTATTTTCTTTTTATTCATATACATACTTGCATACATACATGCTTTCATTTACATACATATATATTTCACTTTATACACATACATATAATATTTTAACTATTTATATATACATACTTATACATGTACATGTGTATATATATACTTTTATACACTTTATATCATACACACAATACACCATAATGTGTGTGTTTGTGTGTTCAAATTTATTTAATCATAATTTGAGTTAATAATTTCATATAAATAAATAAATAATTATTTAATTAATTATTTCCTTTGGTGCAAATATTTTTACACAAATTTTCTTTAATCTCGAAATACGTGCCATATGACCCATTATCCCAGGTCGGGATATTACAACTGTTCATCCCCAAGACGTGGATAACATGGGAGAGCTACAAGACTGTCTGTACTAAGTATTACACTGTAACTTCAAAAGAAATCTCCACCTCTAGCTATCAGGCTCTACTATCTGCTCTTGAACTCTATGCCTGAAATAGTCAAAAAGTAGTATCTGTTCTGAGCTATGAAAACTCAGTAAGTAATACTCCTTTACTCTGCCTTGTGTACAGGTCAATATAGAAAAGAATAATCCATAAAGAACTAGGATAATGCAATATGCTATGTAATATACCGACTCGGGATACCGGGTCATATGGCACGTATTTCGAGATTAAAGAAAATTTGTGTAAAAATATTTACACCAAAGGAAATAATTAATTAAATAAATTAATTATTTATTGATATGAAATTATTAACTCTAATTATGATTAAATAAATTTGAACACACAAACACACACTTTATGGTGTATTGTGTGTATGATATAAAGTGTATAAAAGTATATATATACACATGTACATGTATAAGTATGTATATATAAATAGTTAAAATATTATAAAGTTATATTAATACAAAATATCTAGTGAACAGTGTGTGAATGGTGTGTGTGTGTGTGACGGTTGTTGTGTGTGAGTGTGTGTAGATGAGTTTGTGTGTGTGTATATATAATATACATATATCACAAAAATATCAAGGATCCATTTAATGTAAGTTGCCAAAAATGAAAAAGCAGAATTAATGGAGTATAAGATGGGTTGATAAGGTCAAGAATAGAGGCTGCAAACGTGTAGAGAGAGAGAGAGAAAATGAAGAGAGAGAAGGGTCGGTTTCTTTTCTTTAAAAAGAAACCAATGCATGTCTTGCATGATTGACCGCTTAAGAAAGCAGAGAAGGAGAATAGAGGAAGAATCAGAGGTGAGGAAGGAGAAAAACAGTAACCAAAAAGGTGAGAGATGTGCAAAAATTACATGTTTCTCTCTCTAGAATTTTTAGCATGATAAGAACTGTTTTAAGTTTGATATGCACGTATGATGTTTAATATATGTTTAAAACATGATCAAGCATGAAATGGAGTCTTAAAAACCACCAAAAACACCAAACCCATGAAAACCGCCATTGATGGACCTTGCTAGAAGCAGGTCTGAAATCATGTGAACAAAACCTTGTTTGGATTATTGGAACCTCAACTAGACTCCAAGAGTGTTTTAAAAACACTAAACCGCAATCAAAAATCACAAGAAATAGCCCCCATACGATGAGTTGCAGGTTTTGGTTTTTACAACCAACCTTTTAAACTCGCGTCAAAACTGATATTTAAGAAGGAAAAACTCGACCCTATGATATATAGGTCACGACAGGACAAACCCTATGGTTTTTGGTTCAAAAATGAACCTGAACAACCAACTTACAGGTCGGAATATTAAAGTTGAAAACCGAAACAAAGAGTTCATTTTGAACTCCCAACTTAATGCCAAATTAGTTGGTTATGTCTTAGGAATGATTTGGGACCAAAACAGTGAGGATCCATGGATCCAAACTGCACGAAAATGGAAGGAATGGAATTCAGAAATTAGGGTTTTCAGTCGGGTCTCGTGGGGAAGAAGAAGACGGGTCAACTCGGCCTTTAAATG
Organism: Nyssa sinensis; assembly: GCA_008638375.1. Classification (NCBI taxonomy): domain Eukaryota; kingdom Viridiplantae; phylum Streptophyta; class Magnoliopsida; order Cornales; family Nyssaceae; genus Nyssa; species Nyssa sinensis. The sequence continues at coordinate 30,245,689 of CM018046.1, forward strand.
AGGCTGAGTCAACTCGGACAGGTGGCAGCCTCTGGGCTTGCCACCGATTAAATGGAACGACGGCGTTTTGAATGGGGGTAGATTTAAATTGAACGCTAGGGCTGACGTCATCATGACGTCAGCCACACGTAAATAAACCGGATAGACCGGTTGGGTTACAATTGAACCAGACCGGTTCACTTAATATAAAACCAAACCCTTTGGTTTTCAAGTTTATTTAAAAATAAATAAACCAATACTTTCAGTATTCACGGATTGACCCCTGAGCTTCAGAAAAATTATACTGAGGCCCAACTGAGGGAAAAGTTATGCAATAAAACCCCTGAAAAATAATTAAATAATTAAATTAATTATTTAATAAATAAAGCAAAATTATTATTTTGCCCTTGGGTCATAAATGAGGCAAATGAAGTCCAAATTAAGCATATGAATAGTGTATCCTTATTATTTTGGATATTCTGAGACTAATGGTAGGGTCCGTTTTACGAGACGGGACTCGAAAAATAAATACACGTAAAGGGGTAAATGACCAAAATACCCCTTGACCAAAATTGACAAGCTATTAGTGTATTCTTACTATCTCGGACCTTTTGAGTCCAATGGTGAGATCCACGACACGAGACCGGGTCCCAAAAAAATAAGACACATAAAAGGCTAAAATGACCAAAATACCCGTGGGACCCCGAAAGCCAAAATGAAACTAGAGAAGGTCTAAATTGACTTTTTTGACATTCCGGACTCAAAAATGGAGTCCAAATTACGAAATGAAGTACAGAAAAATATGACACGTAAAACGGTAAATGACCATTTTGCCCTTTTACATATAAAAGTCCAAATTAAATTCTTGGAAAGCCTAAACCAACTTTCTTGGACACTCCGGACTCAATGGTAGAGTCTATTCGACTAAAAGAAATGTCTAAAATGAAAAGACATAAAATTTGATGAATAGCATCTGTCAGATGACTATAAATTAGAGTAATGCCAAAGTACTAATACTAAGGCACGTACGAGAAATGAAATATGAAAAGACACGACACGTAAACATGTCAAATAAATAACTTTAATTCAAAGTTAATGGAGCTACCAGAAGAGTATAAATTGAAATAAATTCAATTTCTAACACATTAAATTGTGTCATAGGTTAAGAATACGAATTAAGTTAGGTGCATATGAAATAATGAAATCGTTTTAGGATCTAATACGATTTAAGCATAAGTTAAGGAATATCGAAATAATATTACAATGAATGTGAAGTTGATGAGATGTTTATGAATTGTTCTTAGGAACTACAAGGAAAGTGGGAAAGCGCATTTTAGCACTAACCCTAAAAGACCAAGGTGAGTAACCCTGTGTTTGAAGTGGAGATTTAACTCCATGGATTTAAAAAGGTTTTAAATGCAAAGATATGAAGTGTTTGGAATATCAAATTCAGTATTTACATGATTCAGTTTTTAATTGTTCTATTGTATAACCCCATTGTGACATGCTCAGTGATTGGTTTCTGTAACGGTTTTTCCTTTAATTACTTTTCAGCATGTCTAGTTAAAATGCAATTATTGTTAAATATTCTGAATTTGCTTATTTCAAGTATACGAATGTTTATTACGAATTTATGAAAAGTATCTATGAGAAAAGTCACATGATAAATATTTTATAAGATAATGGTGCATAAGCACACAAGCAGTATTTTGGGTTTCTTCGGATCTCATTGACCTGTCAAAAACCACATAGTCAGTATTTTGAGTTCTTATTATAACTCATTGACCTGTCATGTGAAATGCCCGGTAGCAGGATCTAATCCCCCAGGCATATGAGATATCTCCATTTATAAGTAAGATGGGAGTCCGGTTCGAAACGGATTCCACTAATGGAAGTGATAAGATGACAAATGATTTGAAAATGGAAGCAGGTTTTTACTCTCATTTTCAATATGCATATGTTTGAGTTTTATATACTCTATTTAAGAAATACATGATATGTTATATGTTTTAAAGTTCATATGTATAAGTTTAGCTTGAATACTTTAAATGTTTCAAAGCTACATGTTTTAAGGAATGCATATATTCTATATTCAAAGTATACGAACAATTGGCGGTGACTATTTTACAAACTCTTATGTACTAAACCACTGCTAATTGAAAACCCATGACGAATACTGGAATTTCTCACAAGCTTAGATTAGCTTACCCGGACTTTGTTTGGACCCCCCTTTTAGGTGATTCAGCAGACAGGGTCTTAAGGACGATGGCGATGAGTCTAGCTGTTTTTGGAAGGATATGTTTAAGTAGTTTCTTTTGAAGAACCTATGAACACTAGTAGTATATTTTATATTAGTAGACAAGGTAAGAATATGTAATAAGCTCTCAGGGCAACCGAATATGTATTGTATTAATGTATGAAGTCTTTAAGTTTTTGCTATACTCTGAATGTGTAACCATGTATGCTATGTATGGAGCAGCAGTATCGGACGGATGTGCATAATTTAAAATGAGAAAATAAAAGAAAAAGTTTTTCACGCTTCCGCAAAACGTATGTTGCACATCTATTCGATACCGCTGCCTATGTGAGCCTTCGCCCAAGGGTCCCCGGACCTGAGGGTGGCGATTGCGATGTGAGATCCGCACAAGGTGGATTTCGGGTCGTGACATGCTAGCCAGTCAAGAAATATAGAAGTCAATATCAGATGATAGGAACTCAAATGATAAAACAATGAAATCTGTTCTGCTAGCAATATCATACTGGTATAGTCATGAGCTATCACAAGTATAAATTGTATACTCTCAATAAAAAGCTGTGAAATCTCATGATCATTCATAATGAAATTATATGATCAAGCTATGAAAGTCAATAATAGATACTAATAACAACAAATGTGGATGCACTTTAACTTGGGGCCCGGCATATGCCTTAATCTCTTTTTGTTCCCTTTTTCCTCAATCTCTCAGCCCAGCACTAACCCGTCGGTTCAATATTTGCCTCACAGATCCCACTTTAATTGCCATTTTAATTGCCACTTTTGATTTCATTTTCTCAACCCGTAGGTCTAGTAAGCATCAGTGGAGTTTGTGACTGAGCAGAAATCCGGCACAATATAATGTATCGAGATCATGCTAAATCCCATGAAAAGTAAATGCAATAACACTGTTCTCAGCAGTGAAAATGAAACTGTTGCTTTAATAGGCCAATGTAAGCTGTGCTGCTAAGATCATAAGTCGTGCCCCTTGAGGCCTTTGTACAGAGTGTACAGAAATAATGATCAAGATCTATAACACTCAATAAACATTTTCCACAAGATAGAGCAATATTGATGTGGACTCAATAACATTCTGGCTTGTAAGGAATACAATAGATAATATAAGAAATACTGTTGACATGGCTGGGAATATAACACATGTAGAGATCAGACATTTACTTACCTCTTAAACTATTTCCTTTCGTTCCCAATAAAATCAAGTCGCCGTTCCTTTCTCTTTGAAATCCCTATTCATCAATAGATAATATATCTGAGTTTACCTTTTCATAATTTATGCTATTCATCAAATTTAATGCCTCTTTACTATTGGTTTCTCTTTTACTAAAATAGACTCTACCATTGACTCCGGAATGTCGAAGGAAGTCGGTTTAGCTTTCGCGGAATTCAATTTGGACATCTGTGCTAAAAAGGGCAAAATGGTCATTTTGCACTTTTACGTGTCTTTTATTTTCTGGGACATCGACTAGCAAAACAGACCTCACCATTGGTCTTAGAATGTCCAAAATAGTAAACTTACACAATTTATTTGTTTAATTTGGATATCGGGAACTATTTTTAATAAATAACTAATTAAATTAAATTAATTAATTAATTACATATTAAATATATATTATTTCTATATATGTACACATGCGGTTGCCATGGCACAGTGGTTGGCTTGCCCCTCACCCATACCACGGCTCCCAGGTTCCACTCCCAGGCACCGCACTTCCCAACCCTATTTTTCTTAATAAAACTGCCTCAGTTTATATAATATATAAGTATATATATTCTCCATTTATGTTAACATCTATTAGTGTAGCACAGTGGTTTAGCATGCACCCTCCCATGGCTCTGTTCCTTAGTTTGATACTCCGCAGCAGCGTGCACTACTTCTTCAACACATTTTGCTTTTTTAATTGAGTTAGTTGAAGCAGCCAAAACAGTAGCCCGTCACTGCGCCCAGCCACTGCAGTGCCCAGGCCAGGCCCATGACCAGCCTAAGGCCCAGCCTGCTCCTTCTTCTTCCCCCACGTATTTTTGGCCAAAATCCAGTAGCTCCGATCACCTTCTCCAGCGACGGTGACCGGACTGCTATGTTTTCTTTTCCTTTTTTCTTCATTTTTTCATCCTTTTGAAGCCTAAATTCATTTCTAATCATCCTAAAATATGTTTTAAAACATTTAGATAGAATTTTAAGCATAAAAAACATCTTCAAACTCCAAATTTCGTAATCATCAACTTTCCGATAAACCCAAATATCTTCTTCATTTCTCAACCATTTTTCATGCGGTTTCTTCCTATGTGCTCAATTTTTCTCATATAATTTAACCATGTAATTGTTTCTAAGCTTTAAGCAAGTCTACAAAAAAACCTAAAAATGAATCTTTAAAATTTATAATAAATTTCTTACCCGTTTTTCTTCTTGTTTCTCCTTCTTTCTTTCTATTTTCTACTCCTGAATACCCAGAGATCTTCAGCTTCAATTTTCTTTCATCAAATTTTACACACTTGGTGCATGTTATATGTATATATAAGCAGCCCAATGGCCGCCCCTTTCTCTCTCTTCTTCCTCTTTCAGTTTTCCTCCTTTCTTGACTTTCTTTCTATTCTCTTTAAATTTCTTTTTTCATTTCAGACCTTTACATTAATTGTTTGAGGGATATTTGTGTTATCTTTGTATATTATATTAACACACACTAACACACATAACAATACAGACACACAGAGTAGCCGACACACAGTTTCACATGCTGCACTTGCACCTTCCCCTTTTTTTCTTTCCTTTTTTTCATTCTTTTTACTTGTATTTTAATACCTATATATATAATATATGATACTATATCTATACACATATATAATACATAATTTTGTACGTAATTTATGCATATATATATACTAAAATACACACGTATATACTAGTTTTTAGATACGTATACATACACTTATTTTCAACGATCTCTATATATACATATACATATGCATGCATGCATCGACGTACGTACAAGCATTATGGTGTAATATCCCGACCCGGGATACCGGGTCACATGACACGTACTACGAGGGAAGAAAATCATATATATATAATTAATTAATTATTACATTAATTAATTAATTATAAGACTTGATATATATATATATATATATATATGTATTAATTAAATGTATATATATGTATATATATATATATATTAAATGAAAGAAATATGAAAAAGTTAAAAAGTAAAAAGAAAAGATAACAAGTGTGAATGTGAGTGTGTGTGTCGGCTGGTGTGTGTGTGTGTGTGTCTTGTATATATGTGTATATGTATATATATGTATATAAAATGTATAAATATCTTAGGGAAAATAAATGCAAAGTTGAAAAATAAAAAGTAAAATTTATGGGATGGGATGTCTATGTAGGGCTAGAATTCAGAATGTAGAGAGAGAGAAAGATAGCTGTAGAAAGAGAGAGAGAATGGAGGAGAGAGAAGGGCCGGTCACCTTCTCTTTAAATAGCTAAGCATGCAAACCATGCTTTCTTCTTGCAAAAGAAACCAAAAGGAGAAGAACTGAGGAGAAGAGAAGAAGGATTAGAACAAGAAAGAGGAGGAAAACCAACCAAAAAGGTGAGAATGTTCAAAACTGTCAAAATTCCCTCTCTAGAATTTCTCTACATATGAACTGATTTAAAGCTTCCATTTTATATATATATTGTTTAGAACACATTCAAACCTTAACAAGCATGAAAATCTAGCTTAAAAACACCTAAGATTGCATGACCCATAAGCCACGGCCATGGATGGACCTTGCTCAAGCAGGTCTGAATCCGTGATGGCTAAACTATGGTTGGAGTTTTGGAACCCCAACTAGACACCAAGGGTGTTTTAAAAACCTATGTACGCGACCACGAAGCTCAAGAAATGGCCACCAAACGTAGGTTGCAGGTTACGGGTTTCACAACCCAACCCTTTAAAACTTGGTTTAAATCGACACTAAGGAATGAAAACTTGATCCCCATGAAGAGGGGATCACAACAAGCCAAAAAGCATGAAAAACCATCAATGAATGAACCTATACAACCGAAATTACAGTTCGGATTATCTACTTCAAAACCGAACATATGAAGGAGTTTTAAAGCTCACAATGAATGCCAATCGATTTGTATAAACCTTAGGGATAATTTGGGACAAAAACAGTCGAGCTTGGTGGAGTAAAAATTTATGAAATAGGAAAAATATGAAAACTGTAACTAGGGTTTTTCAGTCGGTCGCTTGGGGAAGACGACCGAGTCGACTCGCGAACCGTTTAAAACGGTGGGTGGACTCGGGACAGGTGGCAGCCTTGGGGCTTGCCACCGCATTAATGAGGCGACGTCGTTTGGGCCTTAGGTATGTATATATATATATAAATGTTAAGTTTTAAAAGAAAAGGAAGGAAATTGTGGTCGAAGGGGTTCGAACCCCTGACCTCATGCGCCCCACGCGTGTTTTTCCACTCGGCCACACGTATACGTGTGACCAATTACGAACATGATATATATATATATATATATTTTAATTAATTAAATTCGAAAATTAAAAAGGGCGCAATTGCGCCTTACAGGATTCGAACGTGGGATGTATGGGGAGGGAGGTGACACGCTGGCCAGCGTACCACCCTATTCAACCTGTTCCTTATTCCCCATTAATAATATATATATTACATGTTATAAATTAATTTAATTAAATGTAATTAATTAAATTAATTACTCCGAAATGGCCCGTTGTCCAAAAATTACAAGTTATATATGTAACCTTACTATCTTGGACCCCCTAAGCCCATTGGTGAGGTCCACGACATGAGATGAGGTCCCGAAAAATTTAAGACCCCTAAAAAATGTCAAAATGACCAAAATGCCCCTGCCCCATAAACAAGTCAAACAAGTCCAAATTTAATAAATGAATAGTGTATCCTTACTATTTCGGATATTCTGAAGCCAATGATAGGGTCCGTTTTACGAGACGAGGCCCGAAAAATAAAGTCACGTAAGGGGTAAATGACCAAAATACCCCTTGACCAAATTTGACAAGTTATTAATGTATTCTTACTATTTTGGACCTCCTGAGTCCAATGGTGAGGTCCACGACACGAGACGGGGTCCCGAAAAATAAAGACACGTAAAGGGGTAAAAAGACCAAAATACCCCTGGTACCCCTAAAGCCAAAATGAAATCAGAAAAGGTCTAAACCGACTTTCTTAGACACTCCGGACCCAATGGTAGAGTCTATTCGACCTAAAGAAATGTCTAAAATGAAAAGACATAAAATTTGATGAATAGCATCTGTTAGATGACTATAAACTGAAATGTTGCCAAAGAACTAAACTGAGGCAAATACGAGAAATGAAATACGATAAGACACGACACGTAAACATGTTAAATAAATAACCTTAAGTTAAAGTTAATGGAACTCCCAGAAGAGTATCATTGTAGAAATCTATTTTTCTTGACACGGTAAATTGTGTTTTTAAACAGATAATTAACTAAACACAAAAATGAGCCAAGAACGGGAAGTCACTCCTATGATGACAAGGGCCCAACTAGCAAAGGATCCCAAGCAAAAAGTGTTCCGGGAGAAACTGGAAAGACAGCTACAGCTGATTCAAAATCGCATTCAGATTTCTAAAACGAACGAAGTATGCTGTGTAAGCCCCTTTATTTACAAGACAATAACTAAGGAGCAACTAGCCGCGAAACAGCTTAAGAAACGGGAGGATACGGAAACGTTGCAAGAATGGCTTCAAAGGTTAAAGGAAGCTAGGGGGAAAGCGCCCAAATAGAGCAGGACTAGAAGTACAAGGTGAGTAACCCTGTGTTTGAATTGGGGATTTGACTCCATGATTAAAAAGGGTTTTAAGTATAAGATATGAAGTATTTGAAGTTTCAAATTCAGTATTTACATGATTCAGTTTTTAATTGTTCTGTTTTAAAAATTCATTGTGACATGCTTAGTGATTGGGTTCTGCAACAGTTTTTCCTTCAATTATTTTTTTAGCATGTCTAGTTAAAATGCAATTATTGTTAAATATTCTGAATTTGCTTATTTCAAGTATACGGATGTTTATTACGAATTTATGAAAAGTATCTATGAGACAAGTCACATGATAAATGTTTTATAAGATAATGGTGCATAAGCACACAGGCAGTATTTTGGGTTTCTTCGGATCCCATTGACCTGTCAAAAACCACATAGTCAGTATTTTGGGTTCTTATTGTAACTCATTGACCTGTCATGTGAAATGCCCGGTAGCAGGATCTAATCCCCCAGGCAAATGAGATATCTCCATTTATAAGTAATATGGGAGCCCGGTTCGAAACGGATTCCACTAATGGAAGTGATAAGATGACAAATGATTTGAAAATGGAAGCAAGTTTTTACTCTCATTTTCATTATGCATATGTTTGAGTTTTATATACTCTATTTAAGAAATACATGATATGTTATATGTTTTAAAGTTCATATGTATAAGTTTAGCTTGAATGTTTTAAATATTTCACAGCTACATGTTTCAAGGAATGCATATTTTCTGTATTCAATTATATAAACAATTGGCGGTGACTTTTTTTTACAAACTCTTATGTACTAAACCACTGCTAATTGAAAAACACCATGACGAATACTGGAATTGCTCACAAGCTTAGATTAGCTTACCCGGACTTTGTTCGGACCCCCCTTTCAGGTAATTAGCAGCAGTTTTGATTTAAGGACGACGATGACGAATCTGCTGATTTTGGGAAGATATGGTTAAATAGTTTCTTTTGATAAGTCTGTAAACTCTAATAACACTTTTGTATTAGTAGACATAGTAAGGACATGTAATAAGCCCTCTGGGCAATCGAATATGTATGGCATGAATGTATGAAGTTTTTAAGTTTTTAGTTATACTCTGAATGTGTAACCATGTATGCTATGTATGGAGTGGCAGTACCGAACGGATGTGCATAATTTAAAAATGAGAAAAGAAAAGAAAAAGTTTTTCACGCTTCCGCAAAAATGTATGTTGCACATCTATTCGATACCGCTGCATATGTGAGCCTTGTCTCGGGACCCTCGGGTCTCGGGGCGGCGATCGCGATCCAGTGATCCGCTTAGGGTGGGTTTCGGGTCGTGACATATGGTGCTTGGTTCTAGGTTGCTCGGGTATTACCCGACCCTGATTGTATACTTGACACCATTCACATTCCAAAAATCGTTCAGTATATGTGATATCCTGTTATAGAGCCTTAACAGCTCGGGTTACAACTGATAGTACACTACTCGACCCGATCTACCTCGATTGACGTGCTAACCCAGGTTAGGGTATGATATTCTTTTCCCCTTAAAATAATTTTGTCCCCAACCTTAGTACATACTAGGGTGGAAATATAACGACGAAGATAAAAATAACTAAGGATACTTGATGCGTGTATCGAGACATATACTGGCCTATAGACACGATTTTTTGTACTGTCTAAGTTTCTCGTTTGGTGGTCTCAGATACTCGGGGTTTGTTCGTAACTCACTTAACGTATATTTAAATATCATAATCGCTCTATCTATGACTTTCTCATTATTCATCTTGAACTACGTGCGTATTACTGTACATACCTTACTATGCTAGCTCGATCTCTTTTGGTTTTACGTTTATCGGTTAGGTTTGTTCGTACTTATTGTTGTATATTAAGTATCATGATGGTTCAGTACATTTTTGGGTCTACTATTCTTGGTCTGAATCTGGTCTCGGTTTACTTTTGTATTATGTTCTTGTCTTGGTCAAATCTCGGTATTATTATTTGACTCTTTTAGGATATAAATGAGATTATTCTATTTTATTTTGGGTCGGGGTCTTACATTCTATCTCCCTTAAACTGAGTTTTGTCCGCAAAACTCGAACGCTCATAATCTAGAAAACATTATTCTCTTTTCATGAAACTCTTTACATTTTGGGTTCCCCTTTTTAATCTATTTCTTTGGATTCATACCATTCCTATCTTGGATCTCGTTTCGAATTTACCACTTTTAGTCATGTAGTCTAGAACATTTCCTGTTTAGATCCTTTATATCTATCTACCTCTATTTAGATATTTACTGTCAAATTCACTACTTTTCAATTCTCACATTTCTAACTCTGTGTTACCCTCTATCTTCCAATGAGTACTAACCATTTTTTTTGTTCATTATGGAACGTAACTCCACTCTCAATATTCTCACAATATAGAACAATCATCTAACCATAAACATCAAATTCGTAGTTTTGATATAGTAATTCAATTCTAAACAATTCCCTTAATATAGAACAATCATCAAACTGTAATCCAATAGATATCAAGTACATGCTTCCATAAGGTAGAATAATCATCAAGGATTACTAATTTGAATATCACTACGAGCCTTTCCAAATTTAACTACTATTTCCTATTCAAGCCTCGTTTATCTGTCTATATCATTTATTGAAACTGCCTTCAGTATTTTCAGTATCATAATCTCAAACATTCTCCTCATTTACCTTTAAGTACACTACTATCCTTAAGGATCACTAGTCAATAATCATCAACTTTCATTTAGCATATAGTATTTTCTACCAAGACTATTGACCTTAATACATAAACTGTTTACCGTCCTCTAAGAGTCACAAATCATTTAATCATTTTAAATCGTCAAATTCTTTCTCAAATCTGCTCATAATTGTGCACTTATGATCTATATCTCATTTACTCTATGTATATCATTCATTGCTAATCATTTCCCTGATGTATGGCATTCATGAATAATGACTCTTCAAATAGTATAGATACGGTTAACATGTAACCTAAGAGTTTTGTTTCTATGTTCGACTAACAGTTCAATTTCTAAATCAAATGTGGAAAGCATAATCAATACATAAAGCTAGCAAGTGGGCATGCTATAACAAACTAGAAAAATTCCAGTGACTACTGGTGAAGTAGCCTGATCATCTCCCAACATTACTCATTGTAAAATATCAACGGTCAAAATTTATATAATAGTTTATCTATCATGTCAGATCTTGTCTACTGACTGACTCTACTTGGACATTGTAACACTAGTACCTTAGTCTATCTCCCATGAACCACTGTGTCACTTAGGATGCTTTGATACCAAGCTGTCATGACCCGAGACCCACCTTGTACAAATCTCTAATCGCGAACCCTGGCTTGACTCTCGGCGCTGAACCAGGTATCTCAACTTAATACACAATTAATACTGCTAACATGTAACAACTAAATAACGGAAGACTTCAACAAATAATAAATAAAAGTTGTATGTGATATATGTAAAGTTCTCAATATGCGGAATACAAATTTCTTATACAATTGTTTATCCCCAAGATGTGGATTACATGGGAGAGCTACAAGACTGTTTGTACTAAGTATTACACTGTAACTTCAAAAGAAATGTCCACCTATAGCTATCAGGCTCTACTGTCTATTCTCGATCTTGGTGCCTGAAATAGTCAAAAAGTAGTATCTGTTCTGAGCTTTGAAAACTCAGTAAGTAATACTTCTTTACTCTGCCAAGTGTACAAGTCAATATAAAAAAGCATAATCCATAAAGAACTAGGATAATGCAATATGCTAGCCAGTTAAGAAAAATAGAACTCAATATCAGATGATAGGAACTCAAATGATAAAGCAATGAAATCTGTTCTACTAACAATATCATACTGCTACAATCATGAGCTGTCTTAAGTATAAATTGTATACTCTCAATAACAAGCTGTGAAATCTCATGATCATTCATAGTGAAATAATATGATCAAGCTATGAAAGTCAAATAATAGATACTGATAACAACAAATGTGGATGCACTTTAACTTGGGGCCCAACATACCCCTTAATCTCTTTTTGTTCCCTTTTTCCTCGATCTCTCAGCCAAGCACTAACTTGTCGGTTCAGTACTCGCCTTGCATATCCCACTTTAATTGCCACTTTTGATTCCATTTTCTCGACCCGTAGGTCTAGTAAGCATCAGATGGAGTTTGTGATTGACCACAAATCCAGCTACAATAGAATATATCAAGATTATGCTAAAACCCATGAAAAGTAAATGCAATAATACTGTTCTCAGCGGCACCCGATCCGACACTATTGTGGAACTAAGGGTCTCAACTTATTACACAATCAGTGTTACTAACATGCAACAGCTAAATAGCGGAAGACTTAAACAAATAATAAATAAAAGCTATATGTGATATATATATAAGGTTCTCAAAATGCGGAATACAAATTTTCTTAATACAAATGTTCGTCCTCAAGACGTAGATAACATGGGAGAGTTACAAGACTGTCTGTACTAAGTATTACACTATAACTTCAAAAGAAATGTCCACCTCTAACTATCAGGCTCTACTCTCTATTCTCGATCTTTGTGCCAAAAATAGTCAAAAAGTAGTATTTGTTTTGAGCTATGAAAACTCAGTAAGTAATACTCCTTTACTCTATCATGTGTACAGGTCAATATAGAAAAGTATAATCCATAAAGAATTCGGATAATGCAATATGCTAGCCAGTTAAGAAATATAGAACTCAATATCAGATGATAGGAACTCAAATGATAAAGCAATGAAATATGTTCTACTAACAATATCATACTGCTACATTCATGAGCTGTCTCAAGTATACATTGTATACTCTCAATAACAAGCTATGAAATCTCACGATCATTCATAATGAAATAATATGATCAAACTATGAAAATCAAATAATAGATACTGATAACAACAAATGTGGATGCACTTTAACTTGGGGCCCAGCATACCCCTTAATTCATTTTATTCCTTTTTTCCTCGATCTCCCAGCCAAGCACTAACCTGTTGGTTCAGTACTCGCCTCGCAGATCCCATTTTAGCTGCCATTTTAATTGCCAATTTTGAATTCATTCTCTCGACCCGTTGGTCTAGTAAACATTAGATGGAGTTTGTGACTGAGCACAAATCTAGCTACAATACAATATATCAAGATCATGCTAAATCCCATGAAAAATAAATGTAATAATACTGTTCTTAACAGCACCCGATCCGACACTATTGTCAAACTAAGGGTCTCAAATTGCTACACAATCACTGCTACTAACATGCAACAACTAAATAGCGGAAGACTTAAACAAATAATCAATAAAAGCTTCATGTGATATATATAAGGTTCTCAAAATGTGGAATACAAATTTTCTTAATACAACTGTTCATCCCCAAGATGTGGATAACATTGGGGAGCTACAAGACAGTCTGTACTAAGTATTACACTATAACATCAAAAGAAATGTCCGCCTCTAGCTATCAGGCTCTATTATTTGTTCTCGATCTCTATGCCTAAAATAGTCAAAAAGTAGTATCTGTTCTGAGCTATAAAAACTTAGTAAGTAGTACTCCTTTACTCTGCCTTGTGTACAGGTCAATATAGAAAAGAATAATCCATAAAGAACTAGGATAATGCAATATGCTAGCTAGTCAAGAAATATAGAACTCAATATCAGATGATAGGAACTCAAATGATAAAGCAATGAAATCTGTTCTGCTAACAATATCATACTGCTACAGTCATGAGCTATCGCAAGTATAAATTGTATACTCTCAATAAAAAGCTGTGAAATCTCATAATCATTCATAATGAAGTAATATGATCAAGCTAAGAAAGTCAGTAATAGATACTATATGTTCTCAGCAGCGAGAATGAAACTATTGCCTTAATAGGCTAATGAAGCTGTGCTGCTAAGATCATAAGTCTTGCCCCTTGAGGCTTATGTACAGAGTTTACAGAAATCATAATCAAGATATATAACACTCAATAAACATTTTCCATAAGATAGAGCAATATTGATGTGGACCCAATAACGTTCTGGCATGGAAGGAATACAATAGATAATATAAGAAATACTGTTGACATGGCTGGGAATGTAACACATGCAAAGATCAGACATTTACTTATCTCTTAAACCGTTTCCTTTCTTTCCCAATGAAATCAAGTCACCGTTCCTTTCTCTTTGAAATTCCTATTCATCAATAGCTAATATATCTAAGTTTACGTTTTCATAATTTATGCTATTCATCAAATTTTATGCCTCTTTACTATTGGTTGCTCTTTTACTAAAATAGACTCCACCATTGAGTCCAGAATGTCGAAGAAAGTCGATTTAGACTTTCACGGAATTCAATTTGGACATCTGTGCTAAAAATGGCAAAATGGTCATTTTGTACTTTTACGTGTCTTTTATTTTCTGGGACATCGTCTTGCAAAACAGACCTCACCATTGGTCTTAGAATGTCCAAAATAGTAAACTTACACTATTTATTTGTTTAATTTGGATATCGGAAACTATTTTTAATAAATAACTAATTTAATTAATTAATTACATATTAAATATATATTATTTCTATATATGTACACATGTGGTTGGCTTGCCCCTCATCCATACCACGGCTCCCAGGTTCCACTCCCAGGCACCGCACTTCCCAACCCTATTTTTCTTAATAAAACTGAATCAGTTTATATAATATATAAGTATATATATATATATATTCTTCATTTATGTTAACATATATTACTGTAGCACAGTGGTTTAGCATGCACACCCCCATGGCTCTGCACCTCAATTCAATACTCCGTAGTAGCGTGCACTACTTCTTCAACACATTTTGTTTTTTTAAATGAATCAGTTGAAGTAGCCCAAACAGCAGCCCGTCATAGTGCCCAGCCACTGCTGCACCCAGGCCAGGCCCGTGACCAGCCCAAGGGCCAGCCTGCTCCTTCTTCTTCCCCCACGTATTTTTGGCCAAAATCTAGTAGCTCCGATCACCTTCTTCGGCGACGGTGACCGGACTGCTATGTTTTCTCTTCATTTTTTCTTCATTGTTTCATCCTTTTGAAGCCTAAATTCATTTCTAATCATCCTAAAATATGTTTTAAAACATTTAGATAGCATTTTAAGCATCAAAAACATCTTCAAACTCCAAATTTCTTAATCATCAACTTTCCGATAAACCCAAATTTCTTCTTCATTTATCAACCATTTTTCATGCAGTTTCTTCCTATTTGCTCAATTTTTCTCATATAATTTAACCATGTAATTGTTTCTAAGCTTTAAGCAAGTCTACAAAAAAACCCAGAAATGAATCTTTAAAATTTATAATAAATTTTTTTCCTCTTTTTCTTCCTGTTTCTCATTCTTTCTTTCTGTTTTCTACTTCTGAATACCCAGAGATCTTCAGCTTCTATTTTCTTTCATCAAATTTTACACACTTGGTGCATGTTATATGTATATATAAGCAGCCCAATGGCCACCCCTTTCTCTCTCTTCTTTCTCTTTCCTCTTTCAGTTTTCCTTCTTTCTTGACTTTCTTTCTGTTCTCTTTAAATTTCTCTTTTCATTTCACAGCTTTACATTAATTGTTTAAGGGATATTTGTGTTATATTTTTATATTATATTAACACACACTAACATACATAACAATACACACACACACACTAGCCGACACACACTTTCACATGCTGCACTTGCACCTTCCCCTTTTTCTCTTTCCTTCTTTTCTTTCTTTTTACTTGCATTTTAATACCTATATATATATATATATGATATATCATACTATATCTATACACATATATAATACATAATTTTGTACATATTTTTTGCATATATATATATATGTACTTATATACACACGTATAGACTAGTTTTTAGATATGTATATATACACTTATTTTCAACGGTCTCTACATATAAGTATACGTATGCATGCATGCATCGACGTACGTACATGCATTACGGTGTCACGACCCGAAACCCACCCTATGCGGATCCCGTGGACGTGATGCCAGTTAGCCACCATGCCGATTTTTTTCACCGGCAATGCGACCAACCAAAGGCAACTTCTGAACTTTACAATGAATTGCATTATAAATGTAGGGTCAAAATAGCGAAAATTAAAACCTTTTTAAATTGAAAATGCAATTCATCCGAACACATCAGAGCACGTCGAGAATCCGTCACCAAATATCTCTAGAGTATCAATATACATGCTCCAATGCATCTATTCTATATCAATGAATTACTTAAGCGGAAGTCACACCAATACAATTCAGCTGATCAAAACTCATCTCCAATGATCAATAATCAGAATGTCTCCAAGTACAATTTAATCATAGTGATCTAACATACTAGGCTAACCTCATCACTAATGATGTAATATTATAATACAAATTGTGAACTTAACCTTACAGAGTACATAGTCAACTTGACTTGGAGTTCATCTCGTCAGTGTAAATAATTTGTGCTTCACTAATTCTGTTAGTTATCTCATTGCATATCACCCATCATAAGCTACTTGAAAAATGGTTATAAATAAGGGGTGAGCTAACAAAGATCAGTAAGTAAATTCCTAGCTTTGCCACGGGTCAGGGTTAGTTCACAAGAATAATAGGAGAAAGGGATAACAGATAGCCAATAGCCAGTCACCAAGATGTTCAACACTGACCCGAGGGTCCAAAAGGCTTATCCCAAAATAAGATACAAAAAGATAGTAATAATGAATCCAACAATCTGGATCTAGCCAATCATGATAATCTGCTGCCACAACAAATACAATAGCCAATCAAAAGTATAACATGCTTGCATAAAATATGATCATCCAATGAGTACCAAAGATATATGATCATCAAGTAAAGTATAACATGATTGCAATAATATGATCATTCACAGGGAATAGAATATGATCATTCAACGATTACCAAAGATATATCATCATTGAATACTAACAACCCAGAATGCGTGAATCACCCGGGGCCCTACATACCCCACTGCAACGCACATTCAGCCTCGCCTCATTATCCCGGGCTTACTGAATAGTGCTAGAGCTCTTATTATCTCAGGTCCCAAAGGACATACAAGACCTCTAAAGGGTCTTTCCCCCATGCAATCTGTGAATAGATGGGCCATTGTGACACCCCAGGCACATATAAAATCTCATGATCATGTTACTCTCCACAAGAGCAAGGATGTGGATCGTAACTAGTTAGTTCAAGGAAACATAATATAACCATAGCTTCCCACTGCTATGTTACTGGGCTGCCGAGAACATAACCCGTTCAAGGCAATAATATATAACTATAGCTTTTTACAGCTATGTTACCAGGCTGTTGAGAACAACCATATCTCAATCAACGATGCATAAGTGTATGGAACAAATAAGATTTCCAACAACAAATATATTACAGGATCATGACACGGTATGCATGATGGTATAAATCTACGCAAGCATCAACAAGTCAAGATTACAACATGATATGGACAAATAAGTCGAACCCAAGGTACAAGCATGAACAAATAATCACAAGTCGATTGGCATCAATCAAGGAGATCAAGTTCACTGGGTAATCACCAATAGATTGGCATTAATCAAAGAAATCGGGTTTATCAGATAGGTAATGGAGTACAAGTTTGGCAGCATATGCAAATAAATGTGACTGGCTGAGGAAGGACCACATAACAAAGTTCATATTTACTTACCTCGGTCTCTTAGTGTTAGATTCTCCATTTACAAATACTCTGATGATCTCCAGATACTTCAGGCATATCCTTTCATAGCCTGAATAATCATCATTAATTACAAATAGATCAGAATTCATTCATGTCTTGTTCATCATCTTAGGAGTCTATTAGATGGCCTAATTAAATTCATTGACCTATTACCCACTCATTGGATTTCAACTTATGTTATTAAATTCCTTAAATAGGCTTGGCAGCTATCCGAATAATATTTTAAGTCATTTTGACTCCAATCGTTATCAATTAAGCACTTATTTGACCTTAGGAGCAAAATGGAAATTTTTCATCCTCATTCCGGACCCTATCGTGGTCCTCAGAATATCCCAAATATCTTATATATAAAGTTCTAAGTCTTTTGGACTTCATTTGGTATCTACTTTTTATCATCGGGATGCATCGGTCATTTCTCATTTTATATGTCGACTGTTCCGGAGTCGTAGTTAGCCCTTCAATTTCCATAATTAGGCTTATAACAATTTATTAGATCAATTCAGCATTTATTCGGCCTTTACTTTGCACTTACGCTCAGGGGCATTTTGGTCATTTTATATTTTGTGAAATTCTTACCCCGCTTCATCATTTAATCATATGTATAGTTTCACGTGTATCTGGGCTTCTATCGGTATCAATTTCATCCCAATCGGGCTTCATTTGGACTTCGTATAGTATCAAGGGCATTTTGGTAATTTCACATGTTGTATAGCTAAATTTTTCGGGACCTCGGTTTATAAAATAGACCTCACCATTGGGTCCAGAATGTTCGACATAATTAAAATGGACTATTACTTTTATTTGGCCCTAGGTATCATTAGGGGCAATATAGTAATTTACCATTTACGTGTCTTTATTTTTTGGGACTTAATTTCCCAAATCCGACCCTGCCGTTGAGTCCAGAGTGCCCAAAATAGTAAAAATACACTATTCATTTATTTAATTTGGACTTCGTTTGAGTCATTTAGTGTCCAAGGGTAAAACAGTAAATTTACTCAATTAATAAAATAATTATTTTATTATTTATTTATTTTCCCAGGGGCCTATTTGAATTTATTTTTCAAAATCTGGGCCAGAATACAAATAGTTAGAACCGTTGGGGTCAAAACAGAATTCCAGAACTTCCTAGGGGTCAAACCGTAATTTTCCAAGAATACTTAAAAAAAATCGGAGGGTTTAGTTTATTCCTAACTTAACCGGTCTAGGGTTCCATTGGACCAACCGGTTTTGGCCAGTTTAATTCGTAATGCTAACGTCGTGATGAAGTCAGCCCAAATTTTAAATTTAAACTTTCCTGAATCTAAACGACGTAGTTTCATTAATGCAGTGGCACGCTCGTGAGTGGACACATGTCTGAGTCGACACGGCTGGTTTGAACGAATTAGGCGAGTCAACGGAGTCGACTCGTCGTCTTCTTCATCGCACAGCGACTGTAACCCTAATTCCCAATTTCACATTCTTCCAATTTCGTGGCTTTTTGGGATGATTTGATCTCTGTTTTTGGTTCCAAATTATTTCTGGAAGCCCAAGGATTGGTTTAGCATTCATTTTAAGCCTCGAAGCAAGCTCGAGAAGCCATCGTGGGTTCGTTTAGCCTAGACCTGTAACTAGGTCATACGCACCCATTTCTTTATCAAAGTTTATGATTTTTGGCTTGTTGTAACCGTATATTCGTGGGGATTAATATCCCATTTTTAAATCAAGCTGAATCTCAGATTTGGAGGTGTTCCAAAAAGAACCCGCGACTTGTAACTTTAGTGGTCTTCCTTCGAGGGTTTGGGTCGCGGCTGGTGATTTTTGGGACGTCCATAAGATCTTTTTAAGGTTTCAAAGGTCAAAAACAGGTTTCTTAAGGGTTGTTTCAGACCTACAACTTTCGAGGTCATCAGTGGCGGTTTGGGCACAGTTTTGGGTTCTTTGAGCTCTCTAGACCTTCTGATTTCATTTCTAACCGTCCTTTTGTTTTAAATTAACCCATGCATGCAGTCTAGATCAAAAACTAAAATGATGCTAAATGATCCAAGATGAAGAAATCAGAAATTTTTAAGGTTTTCTTTTTATACCTTCTTGATAGTGGCTGTTTTTCCTTTGGTGGTTCAGTGCCTTAGATCTCCTCAGGGCAGCCTCGGCTCTCCTCCATCCATGCATGCAGCCTCTTTATCACTTTTCTCTCCCTATCTTCCTCTCTCTAGATCTCTTTCTCTTCTAGGATTCTCTCTCTACCCGAGCACACTCACACCTTCGAATTTCTGTATTTCAACTCTTCATATGTAAACTCAGATTTATATATATCATATATTATATTTTATGTATATTGATTGGACTTACATGAAACTTAATAGGTGGGTGTGGTGGTCCAACGAAGGGCTGCCACCTCATTTTGAGCATTTACAATTTGAACATTATGTGATATACATATATATCTTATGCAAAATAAAGCACAAAAGTGCTTATGGCCAAGTGGTTATCTTTTCAGGACTTCAAAACCTTGCTTCACCTGGTCAAGGGTTCAAAACCCCTTAGCCTCATTTTTGATCATTTTCTCCCATTTGATGCTTATTTCTTGTTTGGTTGGCACAACAAACCGTTTCGGCTATTTCCTTTATATTTTCTTCTCTGTTGCTCTTTTTCCGAAACGGTTTCTTCCGATCATTTCCTATTTCAGTTAGCTTCGATGTCAAAGGCCTCATGTCGGTTATCATATATTTGTGGCCGTCATAGCTCGCAAATTCGAGTTTTCACAGTGTTAAAATGACATCATTTCACCTAATTAATTTGTAATTAGGTTCGGGTATTACACCCCCTTCTCCAGACATGTTTAATTATTTTGTTGGTCTATCGTGACAGCTGAGAGATTCCCGATTAACTTCCTTGATTATTCTTTATCTCGGTCCTAATCAATAAATAGCGAACTAATAATCAATTAATCGGGTTGGGGTGTTACATACGGTGCTTGGTTCTAGGTTGCTCGGTTATCGCCCAACACTGACTGTATACTTAACACCATTCACATTCAAAAAATTGTTCAGTATATGTGATATCCTGATATAGAGCCTTAACAGCTCGGGTTGCAACTGATAGTACACTACTCGACTCGGTCTACCTCGATTAACGTGCTAACCCAGGTCAGGGTATGACATTCTTTCCCCCTTAAAATAATTTTGTCCCCAAACTTAGTACATACTAGGGTGGAAATATAACTATTAAGATAAAAATAACTAAGCATACTTGGTGCGCGTATCGAGCCATATACTGGCCTATGGGAATGATTTTTTGTACTATCTAAGTTTCTCGTTTGGTGGTCTCAAATACTCGGGGTTTGTTCGTAACTCACTTAACGTATATTTAAATATCATAATCGCTCTATTTAATACTTTCTCATTATTCATCTCGAACTACGTGCCTATTACTGTACATAACTTACTATGCTAGCTCGATCTCTTTTGGTTTTACGTTTATCGGTTAGGTCTGTTCGTACTTATTGTTATATCTTAAGTATCATGATGGTTCGGTACATTTTGGGGTCTATTATTCTTGGTCTGAATCTGGTCTCGGTTTACTTTTTTACTATGTTCTTGTCTTGGTCAAATCTCGGTATTATTATTTGACTCTTTTAGGATATAAATGAGATTATTCTATTTTATTTTGGGTCGGGGTCTTACATTCTATCTCCCTTAAACTGAGTTTTGTCCGCAAAACTCGAACGCTCATAATCTAGAAAACACTATTCTCTTTCCATGAAACTCTTTACATTTTTGGGTTCCCCGTTTTAATCTATTTCTTTGGATTCATA
This sequence comes from Nyssa sinensis, assembly GCA_008638375.1. Lineage (NCBI taxonomy): Eukaryota > Viridiplantae > Streptophyta > Magnoliopsida > Cornales > Nyssaceae > Nyssa > Nyssa sinensis. The sequence goes on from CM018046.1 coordinate 30,267,263, forward strand.
CCATTCCTATTTTGGATCTCGTTTCGAATTTACCACTTTTAGTCATGCAGTCTAGAACATTTCCTGTTTAGATCCTTTATATTTATCTACCTCTATTTAGATATTTACTGTCAAATTCAATACTTTTCAATCGTCACATTTCTAACTCTGTGTTACCCTCTATCTTCCAATGAGTACTAACCATTTTTTTTGTTCATTATGGAACATAACTCTACTCTCAATATTCTCATAATATAGAACAATCATCTAACCATAAACATCAAATCCGTAGTTTTGATATAGTAATTCAATTCTCAACAATTCCCTTAATATAGAACAATCATCAAACTGTAATCCAATAGATATCAAGTACATGCTTCCATATGGTAGAATAATCATCAAGGATTACTAATTTCAATATCACTACGAGCCTTTCCAAATTTAACTACTATTTCCTGTTCAAGCCTCGTTTATCTGTCTATATCATTTATTGAAACTGCCTTTAGTATTTTCAGTATCATAATCTCAAACACTCTCCTCATTTACCTTTAAGTACACTACTATCCTTATGGATCACTAGTCAATAATCAACAACTTTCATTTAGCATAGAGTATTTTCTACCAAGACTATTGACCTTAATACATAAACTTTTTACCGTCCTCTAAGAGTCACAAATCATTTAATCATTTTAAATCATCAAATTCTTTCTCAAATCTACTCATAATTGTGCACTTATGATCTATACCACATATATTCTATGTATATCATTCATTGCTAATCATTTCCCCGATGTATGGCATTCATGAATAATGACTCTTCCAATAGTATAGAAACAGTTAACATGTAACCTAAGAGTTTTGTTTCTATGTTTGACTAGCAGTTCAATTTCTAAATCAAATGCGGAAAGCATAATCAATATATAAAGCTAGCAAGTGGGCATACTATAACAAACTAGAAAAATACCAGCGACTACTGGTGAAGTAGCCTGATCATCTCCCAACATTACTCACTTTAAAATATCAACTGGTCAAAATTTATATAAGAGTCTATCTATCATGTCAGATCCTGTCTACTGACTAACTCTACTTCGGACATTGTAATACTAGTACCTTAGTCTATCTCCTATGAACCACTGTGTCACCTAGGATGCTCTAACACCAATCTGTCACGACCCGAGACCCACCTTGTGTGGATTTCTAATCGCGAACCCCGGCCGAACCAGGTATCTCAACTTAATACACAATTAGTGCTACTAACATGCAACAACTAAATAGGGGAAAACTTCAACAAATAATAAATAAAAGTTGTATGTGATATATATAATGTTCTCAATATGCGAAACACAAATTTCATATACAATTGTTTATCCCCAAGACGTGGATAACATGGGAGAGCTACAAGACTGTCTGTACTAAGTATTACACTGTAACTTCAAAATAAATGTCCACCTATAGCTATCAGGCTCTACTGTCTATTCTCGATCTTGGTGCCTGAAATAGTCAAAAAATAGTATCTGTTCTGAGCTATGAAAATTCAGTAAGTAATACTCCTTTACTCTGCCAAGTGTACCGGTCAATATAAAAAAGCATAATCCATAAAGAACTAGGATAATGCAATATGGTAGCCAGTCAAGAAATATAGGAACTCAATATCAGATGATAGGAACTCAAATGATAAAGCAATGAAATATGTTTTGCTAACAATATCATACTACTATAGTCATGAGCTGTCTCAAGTATAAATTGTATACTCTCAATAACAAGCTGTGAAATCTCATGATCATTCATAATGAAATAATATGATCAAGCTATGAAAGTCAAATAATAGATACTGATAACAACAAATGTGGATGCACTTTAACTTGGGGCCCAGCATACCCCTTAATCTCTTTTTGTTCCCTTTTTTCAGCGATCTCTCAGCCAAGCAGTACTTGTCGATTAAGTACTCGCCTTGCAGATCCCACTTTAATTGCCATTTTTATTGCCACTTTTGATTCCATTTTCGCGACCCGTAGGTCTAGTAAGCATCAGATAGAGTTTGTGACTGAGCACAAATCCAGCTACAATAGAATATATCAAGATCATACTAAATCCCATGAAAAGTAAATGCAATAATACTTTTCTCAACGGCACCCTGATCCGACACTGTTATCGAACTAAGGATCTCAACTTGCTACACAATTAGTGCTACTAACATGCAACAGCTAAATAGCGGAAGACTTAAACAAATAATAAATAAATGCTTGCATATGATATATATAAGGTTCTCAAAATGCGGAATACAAATTTTCTTAATACAACTGCTCATCCCTAAGATGTGGATAACATGGAAGAACTACAAGACTGTCTGTACTAAGTATTACACTACATCTTCAAAAGAAATGTCCACCTCTAGCTATCAGGCTCTACTCCCTGTTCTCGATCTCTATGCCTGAAATAGTCAAAAAGTAGTATTTTGTTCTGAGCTATGAAAACATCAGTAAGTAATACTCATTCACTCTGCCATGTGAACAGGTCAATATAGAAAAGCATAATCCATAAAGAATTAGGATAATGCAATATGCTATCCAGTCAAGAAATATAGAACTCAATATCAGATGATAGGAACTCAAATGATAAAGTAATGAAATCTGTTCTGCTAACAATATCATACTGCTACAGTCATGAGCTGTCGCAAGTATAAATTGTATACTCTCAATAAAAGTTGTGAAATCTCATGATCATTCATAATGAAATAATACGATCAAGCTATGAAATTCAATAATAGATACTGATAACAACAAATGTGGATGTACTTTAACCTGGGGCCCGGCATACCTCTTAATTTCCTTTTTTTCCCTTTTTCCTCAATCTCTCAACCAAGCACTAACCCGTCGGTTCAGTATTCGCCTCACAGATCCTACTTTAATTGCCACTTTTGATTCCATTTTCTCTGACCCGTAGGTCTAGTAAGCATCAGATGGAGTTTTTGACCTGAGTAAATATCCGGCACAATATAATATATCGAGATCTTGTTAAATCCCATGAAAACTAAATGCAAAAACACTGTTCTCAGCAACGAGAATGAAACTGTTGCCTTAATACGCCAATGTAAGCTGGGCTGCTAAGATCATAAGTCTTGCCCCTTGAGGCCTTTGTACAGAGTGTACAAAAATCGTGATCAAGATATATAACACTCAATAAACATTTTCCACAAGATAGAGCAATATCGATGTGGACTCAATAACGTTATGGCATATAAGGAATACAATAGATAATATAAAAACTGTTGACATGGCTGGGAATGTAACACATGCAGAGATCAGACATTTACTTACCTCTTAAATTGTTTCCTTTCTTTCCCAATAAAATCAAGTCACCGTTCCTTTCTCTTTGAAATCCTAATTCATCAATAGATAATATATCTGAGTTTACGTTTTCATAATTTATGCTATTCATCAAATTTTATGCCTCTTTACTATTGGTTTCTCTTTCACTAGAATAGTCCCTACCATTGAGTCCGGAATGTCGAAGAAAGTCGATTTAGGTTTTCGCGGAATTCAATTTAGACATCTGTGGTAAAAAGGGAAAAATGGTCATTTTACACTTTTACGTGTCTTTTATTTTTTGAGACATCGTGTCACGACCCGAAACCCACCCTGTGCGGATCTTGAATTACGACTGCCACCCTCAGGCTCGGAGACCTTAGGGTGAAGGCTCGCATAAGCAGCGGTATTGAATAGATGTGCGACATGTGTTTTGCGGAAAGCGTGAAAAACTTTTTCTTTTCTTTTCTTATTTTTAAATTACGCATATCCGTCCAGTACTGCCACTCTTTACATAGCATACATGATTTAACATTCAGAGTATAACTAATAGCTTAAAAACTTTATAAACAATACATGTTTGATTGCCCCGTGGGACTTATACATAACAGGGTACCACTTTACTAATACAATATTTCATACTTAATGTTCGTAGTACTAGACAAAATTACTTGAACATAACTTCCAAAAATAGTAGATTCATCATCATCGTCCCTAAGTCAAGACTGCTATTGATCACTTGAAAGAAGGGTCCGAACAAAGTCCGGGTAAGCTAATCTAAGCTTGTGAGCAATTCCAGTATTCGTCATGGGGTTTCAATTAGCAGTGATTTTTAGTACATAAGAGTTTGTAAAACATTCACTGCCAATTGCTCGTATACTTGAACATAGAACATATGCATTTCTTAAAACAGATAGCTTTGAAACATTTAAAGTATTCAAGCTAAAACATGTACATATAACTTCAAAACATATAACATAACATGCATTTCTTAAATAGAGTATATAAAACTCAAACATAAAACTTGAAACATTTAAAGTATTCAAGTTAATCTTGTACTTCTTAAATAGAGTATATAACTCGAAACATATGCATTTCATAAAACAAGTAGCTTAAAAACATTAAAAGTACTCAAGCTAAACTCGTACTTCGTCAATAAAGTATATAAACTTTAAGACACATAAATATGTAATGTGAAAATGAGGGTAAAACCTGCTTCCATTTCTAATACATTTTTTATCACTTTTCATTAATGGAATCCGTTTCGAACCAGATTCCCACTTTACATTTGGTGAAGATATCTTATGCCTGGGGGATTAGATCCTTGCTACCTGGCAGTTGACAGTTAATTGAGTTCCGTACAACTCAATATCCCATCGAATTTCAGATTAATTTAATTCCGAAGAAACTCATAAAATCCGTGGTGTTTATGCACAGCTTTTCTTACATTCAAATACATTTAACTTCTTCAAATAGGTGCTTCTCATGAATATTTAAAACATCATGTACGTAATTTCATAACAAATCCTTTAAATACTTGATATAAACAAATTCAGAACACTTTACATAATTTGGCATTTAAAACTTTAGACATGCTAAAATATGTTTTAAGAAAACTGTGTTAGAAACCATTCTCTGAGCATGTCATAATAGAGTTTATAAAGATAGAACAATTTAAAACTGAATCATGTAAATACTGAATTTGAAAATTCAAACACTTCATATCTTTGAACTTAAAACCTTTTCAAATCCATGGAGTTAAATCTCTACTTCAAATACAGGGTTACTCACCTTGGTCCTTTAGGGTTAGTGCTAATAATGCGCCTTCTCACTTTCCTTGTAATTCCTAAGAATAATTCATAAACATCTCATCAACTTCATATTCATTGTAATATCATCTCGATATTCCTTAACTTATGCTTAAATCATATTCGATCCTAAAACGATTTCATAAATTCATATGTACTTAACTTAACTCATACTCTTAACCTATGACACAATTTAATGTGTTAGGAATTTAATTCATTTCAATTTATACTCTTTTGGTAGCTCCATTAACTTTAAATTAAAGTTATTTATTTCATATGTTTACATGTCATGTCTTTTCGTATTTCATTTCCTCGTATATGCCTTAGATTAGTACTTTAGCGTTACTTTAATTTATAGTCATCTGACAGATGCTATTCATCAAATTTTATGTCTTCCTATTTTTGACATCTCTTTTGGTCGAATAGACTCTACCATTGAGTCCGAGCGTCGAAGAAAGTCAGTTTAGGCTTTCCTAGAATTTAATTCGGACTTTTGTATGAAAAGGGCAAAATGGTCATTTTACCTATTTATGTGTTATATTTTTCTATACTTTGTTTCATAATTTGGACCTCACCATTGGACTCAAAAGGCCCGAGATAGTAAGAACACACTAATAACTTGTTAATTTTGAACAAGGAGTATTTTGGATCATTTTATCCCTTTACGTGTCTTTATTTTTCGGGACCCCGTCTCTTAAAACGGACTCTACCATTGGCTTTAGAATATCCAAAATAGTAAGGATACACTATTCATGTGTTAAATTTGGTCTTCATTTGCCTTATTTATGACTCAGGGGCAAAATAGTAATTTTACTTTATTTATTAAATAATTAAATTAATTATTTAATAACTTTTCCAGGGGCTTAATTGCATAAAATTCTCATCAGTTGGGCCACAGTATAATTTTCCTGAAGTTCAGGGGTCAATTTGTAAATAAGGGAAGTTTGGGTATATTTAGTTTTAAATAAATCGGAAAACCAGTGGGTTTAATTAAATCATAAGTGAACCGGTCCGATTTGGTTGTAAACCAACCGGTCCAGTGGGTTTTGTGCGTGTTGCTGACGTCATGATGACGTCAACCCTATCGTTTTAAAGGATTTAAAGCATTATGAAACGCTGTCGTTCCATTTATTCGGCGGCAAAGCCTAGAGGACTGCTGCGTGTCCGAGCCAACTCGGTTATTTTGAAACGAGTCAACTCATCATCATCTTCCCCACTTCGAACCCACTGTAACCCTAATTTCATAATTCCATTCTTTCCATTTTCGTGCAGTTTAGATCCACGGATCCTCACTGTTTTGATGGGAAATCATTTTTGGGTCATCATTTAAGAGTTTGACATTCATTTGGAAGATCAAATTGATCTCTTTAGCTCGTTTCAAGGTTTGATAATCAAACCTGTAAATGGGTCGTAAATGCTCATTTCTAAGCCAAATCACCCACGATTTGTTCTATGGTGATCCTCTTTTCATGTAGATTCAGTTCCCATTCATAAAAGTGGATTAAATCATGAGTTTAAAGGTTTGGGGTGTAAACCCGTAACCTGCAAGTTGATATTTGAGGGTCAATTCTTTTGAGTTTTGATCGCGGTCATAGGTTTTTAACATGCTTGTAGGATCTAGTTTTTGTCTCAATAAACCAAACAAGGTTTGGTTATGATGAAATCAGACCTGTTGTAAGCAAGGTCTTTAATGGAGGTTGTTCGTGGGTTTGCATTTTCTTGATGTTTTTGAAGCCTAAAATCATGCTTGATGAGCTTTTAAACATATATCTAACATCATATGCATAGAACAACTCAAAAACAGTTTATATTCATGCTTAACTTTTAGAGAGAGAAAGTAAAATGTTTTCATGGGTTTACCTTTTTGAGTTGGTTTTTCCTTTTCTTCTACCTCTGTATCCCTTCCTTAGCTCCTTATTTCCTTCTTCCTTTTTGAATTTCCTTTCCTACCAAGCAAGCATGCATTGCATGTCTTGCTTTAAAGAGAAATCCACCAACCTCTCTTTCTCTCTCTCCTTATCTCTCTTTTCTTGATTTCGTAGCCCTACTAGCCTTCACATATCATCAATTTTGTTCTTCCCAATTTTTGCTTTACATTAAATCTTGATGATATTTGTATATATGTATATTATATATATATATATATATTCACAGACCAAGACATATGGAAACACACACACACACACCTCAACCGACACACACACACACTTTTAGATATGTTGTGTTCTCCCTACTTTATGCCCATTTATACATATAAATATATATATATATATATGTATATATATACTATACTTGTATACATACATATAGGTGTGTATGTATATACACGCTTGAACACACATACCCAATACACTTTAGTGTGTGTATTGTAGGTATGATATATATATACTCTATTTAATTATGCCAAGTGATTAATTTCTTTTAATTAATTAATTAATTTCATAATTACTTAATTAATATCTTTTAGTGTATATTCTTTCACACTAATTTTTCATAACCTCGTAATACGTGCCATATGACCCGGTATCCCGGGTCAGGATATTACACATCGTCTCGTAAAACAAACCTCACCATTGGTCTTAGAATTTCCAAAATAATAAACTTACACTATTTATTTGTTTAATTGGAATATCAGGAACTATTTTTAATAAATAACTAGTTTAATTAATTAATTACATATTAAATATATATTATTTCTACATATGTTCACATGCGGTTGGCAAGGCACAGTGGTTGGCTTGCCCCTCATCCATACCACGGCTCCCAGGTTCCACTCCCAAGCACCGCACTTCCCAACCCTTTTTTTCTTAATAAAACTGAATCAGTTTATATAATATATGTAATACCCTGACCCAGTTTATATAATATATGTAATACCCTGACCCGGTTAGCAAGTATACCGAGGTAGACCGGGTCAGGTAGCATAATACCAGTTGTAACCGAGCTGTTAAAACTCTATATCATGATATTTTAGGGATTGAACAGTAATTGAATATGGATGGCTTATTTTATACAGTTAATACCGGGCAATGCCCGAGCAACCTGGGACCAAACATCGTAATGCATGTACGCACGCAAATCCATGCATGTACACGAATGCGTATATACACGTATCTCTTAAAAGGAGTGTATGTACGTGTGTGTAGAAATGTGTATATACATGTATAAATGGATATATATATATATATGTATGGATAAAATAAAGTATATATATGTATATACAAGTTAATATATATAAATGTATGTATGTATGTATATATTAAATACATGCATAAAGCATGCAAGTGAAAGAAAAAGAAAAAGAATAGAAAAAGAAAAAGGGAAAAGAATAGTGTGTGTGTGTGTTGGTGTGTGTTTAGTGTGTGTGATATATATTATATAATATATACATAATATCTTCATTTAGACAAAGAAAACAGCAAAGAAAGAAAAGGAATCAAAAAGAGAAAAATAATAGTCAAAGAAATGGGCTGAGGAAAAAGTGAGGAAAGAGAGAACCGTGAAGGGGCGGTGCTTGGTGTGTATGTATATGTGTGATATTTCAATAGAGAAAATGAGGAAAACAAGAAGCTGAGCTCTTTGGGAGGATTCTAAACTATTCAGAAGTAGGAAACCGAAGAAGAAAGAAGGAGAAATAAAAAGAAAAAGGTGAAGAAAACTCTGTAAATTTCCAAGTTTGAATTTCTATTTTTTTTTTTTTGTAGAATTGATTAAAGCTTAGAAATAATTACACGGTTTTAAAGAGCATGAAAAATGATAAATTTAGGAAGAAACTGCAGCCCATTTGGTTGAGAAATGAGTGAGAAAAACAAATTTAAAGCTTGAAAGAAAATTACGGGTCATTGAGTTTTAGATCGTTTTAGCTCATTTTAAGAATTGGAGATTGTTGCCCATAAGTGCAGCAACTTGTAAGTAGAATTTGGGCTCAAAACAATGGCTAAAAGGCCATGAAAAAGTGAAAATTCAATTCGTCGGAAAATTGGGACAGCTCGCCGGAGCTGCCTGCAACTCCATTTTTCGAGGCCTTCCGGTTGTCCAAACTGAATTCCGAGGTTAGGTATGGAAATTCCATGAGGAGTAGAAGAGGACCCAGGTGGTCGAACGTTGAAACATCGTCGAAAACTGATGCTATCGCCGGAGAAGACAAGCAGCCGCACGTCGGAAAAGCGTTGTGCGCTGCTGTACGTGTTGGGTTTTTATCATTTTGGGCCATGGGTCGAGTTGGGTTGACCCGCCCAACTATCCACGGGTTAGACCCAATTAGTTTATGATTTTTAAAATTTTAAAATTAAGGATTTGGGGCTGTTTGGTTATAGATATAAGAAATTAAAATTAAAATGAAAAAGGAATGGGATAGCGTATCCAAGGTTTTGGGCTTATCCATTGTTTAGCTATTCCAAATTGGAATAGGAAATTATGATAATTATAAATTTACCCTAGAAGTTTAAATAATTATATTTTGACCCCAAGTAAATAAAATAATATTTAAATTTAAGGAGAAATTACCAAAATGTCCTTAAGTCGAAAAGTAGTCAAACGGACTCCGATTAAAATAAAAGAATAGTTAAATTTTATTATTTCGAGCATTCCTGACTCAACCGTAGAGTCCAATTGTGCAAAAGAGGTCTCGAGAAATAAGAAACTGTAAAAGTGCAAAATGACCGTTTTACCCTTTTTTGTACTGAAGTCCGAATTGAATTCCGTGAAAGCGTAAACCGACTTTGTCACATCCCGCACCCCACCCTACAGCAGATGCCGAAGATGTGATGCCAGTTAGCCGCCTTTCCGGTGACAAAGCGACCAACCAAAGGCAACTTCTAAACTTACGATGAATTGCATTCCAATATAGGGTCAGAACAGTGGAAATTAAAACTTTTTTATTTCGGGAATGCAACTCAACTATATACCACATAAGTATGTACCACAGAGTAAGTCTAAAACCAAACAATGAATAACTCTAACCACAGAGCCTATCTATAACCAGGCATATAACATATAGCATATCTAATCCCTCTAGAGTACCATTACCATGAGCCATGTCCAAATACATCTAATGCATATCAATAAAGTCAATCATAACGTGTCACTCACCTGAATAGCCAGAATCAATCCATTAGAACCCAAGTCTCCACAAATCCATGGCATCAGATCCGTACTTGAATTGCCTCACAAGCCTACTAGTATCATCTTCTTATACCTTCTAATCCAATGGAGTTATATCCTGAAAAATGAGAAATAAATGGAATGAGCTTAAACAAGCTCAGTGAGTAACATAGATTCCTGCCATGGGTTTCAAAACTCGTTTATATATACATGCATGCTCAAATGCAGCTCAAGTAGAACAAAGCAGCTCAAGTGGAAAAAATGCAGTTCAAATAGTAAAAATGCAGCTCAAACAGATCAAGACAGAACAGATCAAAAAAGAGTATTAATCAATTAAAGACATCAACGAATGTGCCTGAACCTTCCCCAGCGATGTGCGATGCCATACAAGATAATACGTCAGTCACCCACCCCCTACACATGGAGGGCCCGCGTCCCCGCAACACACTTCCTGTTGGGGTCAGTATCGGAACGGAACAGATAGGATTGAGCGAATACTGAGTTCTGGGCGTCCCATAGAGCCAACCATCGATCCACTGATATACTCAATCCCGTGGTGGGCCCAAGACTAACCATAACAAGAGAAACACGAATCAAACTGCAATAGCGTAGACAAGTTAGAACAACAGACTCCAACAAAATCAAAACAGGAGATATCACGAAGCAGGATAGGATCATGCCACATGTAATGCAGTGTAAAGAGTATGCATTAAAACAGTACAGTGTATAAAAAAGTTCAACATATAAAACAGTATAGTATACAGAAAATATACACCAAGTCAAGAGTCTGAGTTACTCACTTGATTATCACGTTAATCTCCTTCCACGGATAGTCTAACAATCTCCAAATACATCAGGCACCTCCTTGCATATCCTAGGCATTATCCTTCTGATGGTCATCATAATTGATGTGAACATACCCAACGTTTATCTGGTTGCAGTCAACATTCCACTAGGCACTGCAATCATCAACCTGTTTCTATTGATCCCATTGAGGCTATACATTTTCACTCCAACCATCAGCCTTTGTTTGGTTGCAGTCAATATTCCACTGGCACGACAATCATCATTTAACCCTCCAGCGGACTTGGCAGGGCAGGTCCCTCTTGTTTCTCCATTGCTTGTACTGAATTCATCTAGTAGAAACTGGTCATCTTCTTCATACAACAGTGCTTTGCCCCCGCTGGGTTACAGCCATTGATTACTGTTGTTAGGAGATTAATTGGTCCGTAGCCTACTCCTCGGGTATGATCATGGCTTGGGTATTTGCATTCATGACAATTAACCCAAAAGGAATCAAATATATCCAATATTTAGCCCATAAAAACCATAGCATTCCAACACACCCTTAGGGCTATAATAGTGAGCAAGAAGGCCACTAAAGTCACCAATTTAGAAATCCCATCAATGACCCAATAAAGCAGCTCACTCTACCATATCCTCGTTGCAGCAATTCAAGCTGCTGCTCCACTGCAACTGGCAGGGCATTTCCTACTTCAATTACTCACAGCAATTCCCTTGAATATGCCCAACAATCTATCTTCAAAACTTCCATAGGATACTCCCAAACGTCTGCCAAAAAAATATTCCCCACACAAGACAAGGACAATCATCACTAGCATTGACACTTAAAGTGTTAACATAGAGCAATCCCAAAGTACCAAAATACGCCTTGACAATATCTTGCCATCAACATCCTTCTACACACGCACAATACCATCTTCACCAACACTTACCAAATACTAACCATCAGTAAAGGTGCCAATCCAGCATCAAGCATTGCATCCAGTAATTTTGGCCCAAAGGTATCCAACATTTCCTGAATTGCAGCCTTAAGATCTCCGTTCTCCATCACACAAGCTGCAGGAAATTCAGAACCCATACCCCAATCCATCCAAGTGAATTATTTTGGGCAAGCATCTATGCATCTCCTCATGGAAACTTGATGCATCAGCTTCTCAAGCTTCTCACACTTAACTGCTATCTTGGCCAACCCAACGTCAATTCAGGCCCAAGCACTTGTCCATCTTCATTCTCAACAACCAGTTCTTAGACTCCTTCCAAATCCCCATTTTTAACGGCTGAGGTAGCCTGAAAGTTGAGGTGGGCAGAGCAGAAGAAGATCCAGGCAGTGAAGAAAACCTGTTCGGGTTTGAAAATGAGCCAACCGAACCTCGCTAAACCGAAAATCCGAGATACTTGCTCTCTCTCCAATTTACCGAAAAAATGTCTTCCAACCGTGCCATCCTCCACTTTCAATCACAGCAGGTTTCCCAATCCACCTGATGTTCACCTCTATTCTCAACTAGAGCGGCAAAACGGAGGAATCCATCACCCACACTTACCTAGCCAATGAAATTGAAGCTCTGAACCATCCAACACCAAGCATCAAATCACACTTAAACCTCTCAATGCAAACCATAACCAACACAACCCATTATCCTATTCCGCACCGCTATACCCACAAAACTGTAACATTCGTTCAATCTTCTTCTTCCTACACCAACACGCTGCTGCCTCGTGCTCCCTTTGCCCAGTTATTTCAGCTCCATAGCATCACCAACTAAGCCCCCCGACAAAGACCATAAAAAACAGGGCAATCGACCATTTGCTACTTCCATAACTACCGCAGTAGGTGCTGCAATATCAGCCCCAATTGCCGCTACAACAGCAGCTCTGCTTGGTGCTACTTATTCCTCTGTTGCACTTCTGTTCCCCTCTTTGCACCGCTACACTCACGCAACATATATATATATAGATCTCAATCTCTTTCGATTCAGACGCTTTATTACAGAAATACCGGCCTCTATTACGAACAAAGCAGCCATAATAGAAAACAAGAATAGGAAGACACACACAGTGACAGTATTTTGTACACCGTTTCAAGAGCTCCTCTTTCCCTCCTTATCTCATCTCTTTTCCATTTTTCTGTAATTGTCTAGAAGCTTTTGGGTTTCTCCATATGTTTCTACAAGAGATTACATAGATACACCTATACATCTCACGTGTTTCCACTACTTCCAGCTTCTTCAAGCAGCTTCTGTCTCTCTCTCTCTCTCTCTCTCTACTTGGTTCCAGCAGCTTCGACTGCTTTCTTGGCCGGAGAAGCTTCGGCTACATTCTACCCATATATATTATATATATTTTATGCACCTTCCTAAAAGCTTCTCCCTTCTTTATTTACATATATATATATATATTTATATGGATATACATAAGGCAGCCCCTTTTCCAGTAGCTTCCACAAGCTGCCATATATGTATTTTATTTTTCTTTATTCTAGCAGCTTCTAATAATATATATATATATATATATATATATTGATGTTGCACTTTTCGACTCGCAATAAGTATGGGCCTCCGTGACCTGTAGAACACTTAGAAAGATGATCAGAGGACTACCGGATTGGCTCCGGCGGTAGCCGCTCCGATGCTTAAGTAAGAAAAAGGAATTGAAAGACTGTATTGAAAGCTAAAGAATGAGCATAAAAATAAAGCGTACCTTTAGGGTTTAATTTATAGGTCGTGGCCTTCCTAAGTTGATTACGATTCGATGCCATGAATATAGGGATTTGATCATCGGAGATTGCAGTTACCTTGTGGAGTATTGTGTTCATAGATGGAGATAATCATAGATAGTAGTTTCCATGTTGAAGGCTGCTTCCTTATTCTCTGCTTGGCAGTTATTAAGGAAGCCATAAGGTCGGAACCATATGAGATGTTGAATGAATATTGCCCAGAGCATAAGGTCTGGAAGATATGCGCATGAGAATGCCTTGGAGGCTCCGCCTGCACTGTATGACCGTGTTTGTCGGTTCTGTAGGATATATATATGAGGATGCCCTGAAGGCTTATGGCTGCTCTGTATGATCGAGAATATCAGCTCTGTATGATGTATATATATATGAGGATGCCCTGAAGGCTTATGGCTGCTCTGTATGATCGAGAATATCAGCTTCTGTAAGCACACATGTCTCAAGGTGACTGGTGTGTCTGTTTGTCGTATATCAGCTACTCCCCCCCTGGAGCCCTAGTTAGAAGCTAGGGCTTAACTAGGGTCATGGGCTTTGTGAAGAGTCATACGTTTCGTTTCTCCATTTCTCGAGACGTCGGTTTAATGAGTCATTTATTACGCAGGTCGATACTTGAGAAGCCATCATTATCTTCAACCGTTGTGTCGGCTCGTCTTGGGAGGCTCATATTTCGAATGAGTATATAAAGAGAGGGAAAGGCCTTGTATACCTTTCTTCTGCACTTGCGTCTACAGTACCTGAGGCTGCCACCGCCATTTGACATATTTTGAAGTTTGAAGGATATCCGGTGCTCATAGTCCTTTCTTGATCTCAGGTTTGATTTTAGTCCCCTTCTACATTCCTTCTCATTTGCTTCAGTTCCTTTCTTTTATTCGTCATGTCTGGTCTTGAGTCACCCTCTGGTTCAGGCAGTCCTTCTGGGACCGGTCCTCAACTTCAGTTAGTAAATGTTCCTTCCATAGATGATGATGAGAATAGAATAATAGACCCCCTCTAGTCTGGGGGTTAGGATTGTCGATGCATTTGATGAGCCCCCGAATAGGGCTGGTGAGACCTCTGGTCGATCCGGTTACAGAGAGGAGGGTGAGAGTACAATCACCGAAAAAATGTTGAAGGAGTTATGGGAGAAATTCAAACTTCCCTCCAATGTTACTTTTAGGGTCCCTGACTCTCGGGATTGCCCTAGTGATGTTAGAGAGGGGGAAATCTGTGCCTATCTGGCCTGGTTTGAAATGGGATTGACACTCCCCCTTCCTGATATTATAAAATAATTCTTCTGTTGGTTCGACCTTTGCCCCGCAGACCTGAACCTTAACAGTTGGAGACATCTGTTGAGCTTCATTGTGTTGGGGCATATGAATAATGTCAAGGTGCCCCTTGACCTGATCTGTAGTAATATGGATCTAAAACTTCAGAAGGCGGAAGGCCTTTATTACATGTCTTTTGATTGTGGGTTCAGACCCCTTACTTCGGTGCCCTCTTCCAACAAGACCTGTAAGAAGTAGTATTTCTTCATAAAAGGAGGATGGGAGTTCAAGGACTTCGAAGGCCGACCTTCAGCATTCCCTCGAACCTCTGGCCAAAAGGGTGAGGCCCAATTTTCCCGTGGCTGTGTTGACTTCTTTTTGTACACCAATTACTGAACTGATCAATTTCTGTGTTTCTTGTGCAGTTAGGAGCGTGTAGAGAAGACTGAAATTCTCCTCTGCGATTCAGAAGCAATACAAGAAGCTCTTAAAGCCCAGCATTCGAAGCCATTCCTCCATTGTTAATCCTGACAAACTGATGGCTGCCAGAGGAAGCGTTGAGGAGCTTGCAAAGAACATGATGGCACGGTAGGAGACCGAGCCATCTTCATCTGTGGCAGCAGGGGAGGCTTCTTCCCTAGTGGACCCTCCCATCCAGGCGAAGAGGAGGAGGCTACTCTCGATCTCTCCTGATCCCATTGAGGTGGAGAGAGAGGCGCCTGCCCCCATTTCTATGGTCCCCCCAATCCTGTCCACGCAAGCGGGCAAGAGGGCGTCATCCTCGGTGGCCCCTGATGCTGTGGGGGCCAAAAAGATTCTGGAGGACTTTTGGGCCAAGGGCTCAAGCAAAATTATGCCTGAGAAGTCGGAGAAGCTTCTTACTGACTTGGCTTCTCTTCAAGTCAAGGTAAGTTCTTCGGGTCTTTATCTCCCTTCCCCTTTTTCCAAATGCTTTGGTTGGTACTGAACTGTGTGCTTCGCACGCTGTAGGCTCTGCATACCCTTTCTGCCTTGACAGAGGTCTCTCCTCCTTCAGAGGAGGTTGATGATCTCAAGACTGAGCTGGACGAACTTAGGCTTAAGCTTGGCACTGCCCAGTCGGAGGCCCACGATTCTGCAGAGAAGCTGAAGGAGCTTCAGAATTCTCTGATCGTGATGGAGTCGGAGAAAGACCTTACCATTCAGCGGGAGAAGAGGCTAAAGAGGGAGTTAGACAGCCTGTGGTATGAATTCAACCAGAAGCTTGATGATGCGATGGAGCAGGCCAAGGTGGACAATGAGATAGAGATGAAGATGGAATTGGAAGGAATGGCCACCACCCTGATTCTATTCGGCTTCAACAACTTCCGGGATAGGTTCCTTTCCAAATTTCCTGACTTCGACATATCCTCGATTGTGCTTCCAGGGGTTACCCCTCCTGAGGTTGCAGTTCCGAACGAAGTGGTCGAGGTTCTCTCTACCGATGCTACCGAAGTTGTCGTCCTAAGTGAGACGATTGATGCTGCTTCTGCTGATTCCCTCCCAGCCGTTGAACCTGCCGACCAGGCTTGAAATATGATTAGCTTAGGTTTTTGTTGTTGTTTTTTTTTTAAAAAAAAAAAAACTTCAGTGTAACAGACTTCTTTAATGGAACAGCTCTCTTTTATCAAATGTCTTCTCTTGTGCTTGGTTGACCCATGTAGCATTCCTTTGAATTTGTTGTTGATGTGAGAAAATTGATGTAAGTAAGGTTGTTCTGGATCCCTCCTAGATCAGCTTCCAAGAAGTGGCAGTTATCTTCCGAATTGTAGTTGTGATAAGATAACAATTGTAGCATAGTTCTGATTGCTCCTTCCTCTCTGGATGAGGTAGGAAAGCAACTTATATAGGATATATAAGGATCTGACGATGATCTCATGTCATATATATATTGAGAGTGAATTTTTGAAGAATTCTGAGGCAGTTCGTCCTGAACCCAAGTCCTGTAGTAAGAACGGTGTCTTGTGTCTGTTGCTCTGATGATGGAGACTCCTGCCTCCTAAATTGTTCAGACCTGGATGGAGATACATCCGAACTAAAAGCTTTACGTGATCTGTCAAGGATCAACGGAATAGCAAAGATAATGAGGTCTGTATGTTAGACCGGAGATGGATTGGACTTTGTTTGCTTTGATCAGTTCGGTATGCTTGGAGAAGCCTTGTATCTTGTCACCTAAGTATCCAAAAGGACGATTCTATACGTCATCCATTTATACAGCTGTCTTTTGGGTTTTCAAGAACAACCCTTTATTTAACCGTTGCGATGGTTCATCTGGGCGACTCTTGGGCTTCGAGGGTCTATATATACGAAGGAGGAGCATAAGGTTGCCCCTATCTCTTTTAATTGTATCCCCATATTGTTCCACTATCGGAGAGAATTTGAATGCCTTTTAGAGGCTTACCGTTTGCCCGGAGATGATTGACGATTTTCAGTCCGAGTTGGGAATGATTAAACTGTGGCCGAGAGTTAACCTTCCCTTCGATTCAGTCTCCAAGGAAGGATTAGAGGAGGCTAAGATCTTCTTGTCCATCTTAGCATCCGGTCGAGATTTCTCCGATGGGAGGTGGACCCTCCTTGATTCAACTGAGGCTTAGAGCGTTGGTGATGAAGACAAAGGTGGGATGCCTCCTTCCCTCTATGTCTTGGCAGAGACCCTTGCTCCAATCAGCTTGGGTGTGACAACTGCTCTGAGGGAGATGAATGGAGGTCCCTTGAGACCTAGAGCCCTCATCCTCCGTTGGTCTTGAGATCAATGATAGTGATGATGAAATGGCCTGGGTTCTCCTTGTTACAGATTGGGGTTCAGGATTCCTTCCTTTCAAATGGAGCCAGTGGTGGCGGTAATGGAAGTTTGGATCCTGGATCCCTTTCTCATTCAAAGAAGAAAGCCATGATGTCGTATAATGTTTGCTTTTTGTTGTAGCTTTTTGTGTACTTGTTCTGTTTCCAGTCTTCTTGTACTGATGTAAATCTTCTGAATCATCAATAAAATTGAGTTCCTTCTCCTCAGATCTGATGTTCTTTGTATTTGAATGTGCTCTTTTTAGAGTTTAAAACACCTACTTGCGCATTTCTGATACATGACTGTTCTAAGAATAGATCAAAGAAACTTTGTAGAAGTTCTGAATCAAGGTACTTCACACCTGCTTGGCACTATAGTACTTGTTGTTTGCTGATAGATAAGCCAAATAATCTAAGTGTCAGATCTGAGGTGTTCCGATCTAAAATCCTTTAGTTTGTAGATGTTCTAAACTTCTGTCTTTGGATGGACTGGACCGTAGAAAAGATGGAACAAACACGAAGACTTGTACATTAAGGACCAGGCTCTAGAGGCCTGTGCATTATAGATGGACCAAGTACGAAGACTTGTACATTAAGGACCAGGCTCTGGAGGCCTGTGCATTATAGATAGACCAAGTACGAAGACTTGTACATTAAGGACCAGGCTCTGAAGGCCTGTGCATTATAGATGGACCAAGTACGAAGACTTGTACATTAAGGACCAGGCTCTAGAGGCCTGTGCATTATAGATGGACCAAGTACGAAGACTTGTACATTATGGACCAGGCTCTAAAGACCTGTGCATTATAGATGGACCAAGTACGAAGACTTGTACATTATGGACCAGGCTCTAGAGGCCTGTGCATTATAGATGGACCAAGTACGAAGACTTGTACATTAAAGACCAGGTTCTGGAGGCCTGTGCATTAGAGATGGACCAAGTACGAAGACTTATACATTAAGGACCAGGCTCTGGAGGCCTGTGCATTATAGATGGACGAAGTACGAAGACTTGTTCATTATGGACTAGGCTCTGGAGGCCTGTGCATTATAGATGGACCAAGTACGAATACTTGTACATTAAGGACCAGGCTCTAGAAGCCTGTGCATTATAGATGGATCAAGTACGAAGACTTGTACATTAAGAACCAGGCTCTGGAGGCCTATGCATTATAGAGGAACATTCCATAGAGGTAAAAGAAAGAAACATCTCTATTGATAATACTTCCGTAAATGTTCCACATTCCATGGCCTAGGAATAGGCTTCCCAGTCATGTCTTCTAGCCAGTAGGTGGTAGGCCTTACAACCTTTGTTACTTTGTAGGGGCTTTCCCAGTTTGGTGACAACTTTCCCATAGTGGAATCCTTGGTGTTTTGAAAGACTCTTCTTAAGACGAGGTCTCCGACTTAAAAGTTGACTGTTTTGAGTCCTACCTTTGATTTGTCGACCATTCTCTATTGATAGGCCTCCATGCTGATGCTGGCTTGATCCCTTCTTTCTTCAAGCAAATCCAAGTTTTCCATCAGCTGCTGATCATTGGACTCTTGCTCAAAGGCTTTAGTCCTCAGGGTTGGCATACTGATCTCAACCGGAATTACTACTTCTGTACCATAGGCCAATGAGAAGTGAGTTTCAGATGTAGGCATTCTTCTGGTTGTTCTGTAGGACCAAAGAACTTCAGGGAGTTCTTTTGCCCACTTTCCTTTGGCTTGTTCCAACTTTTTCTTTAACCCGTTAAGGATTGTTCGGTTGGTGACCTCTGCTTGCCCATTTCCTTGTGGATGGCCCGGAGAGGCAAAGTGTTGCCTAATATTGAGATTTTCATAAAATTTCTTGAAGCCTTTACTAGTGAATTGTGTCCCGTTGTCGAAGATAATCACACGTGGTATGCCGAACCTGCTACAATGTTCTTCCAAGTGAAGCTCTCGACTTCCTTTTCTGTGATATGTGTTAGAGGTTCAGCTTCGGCCCATTTTGAGAAGTAGTCAATGGCTACCAAGAGATACTTCCTGTTTGGTGGAGCCCTTGGTAATGGACCCACGATGTCCATTCCCTACTGAGCAAAGGGCCAAGGACTAGGAATCGGGATAAGCTCGTGATGAGGCTGATGTTGATATGGGGCAAATCTTTGGCATTTGTTGCACTTCTGAACATACTCCTTAGCCTGCTTAAGCATGCTAGGCCAGTAATAGCCCTGAGACAGAGCTCAGTGCGCTACAGTTCTGCCCCATTCCCGCAAATTCCCTCGTGTATTTCAGCCAAAACATATCGTGATTCTTCTGGAGTTAAGCATTTTAACAGAGGTTGAGAATACGACCTTCTATAAAGCTTGTTGTTCAGGACCAGGTACCGAGTCGCTCTGATTCGGATTCTCCTGGCTTTGTTTTTATCTTTTGGGAGGAGCCCGGATTGCAGGTACTAGAGGATTGGAGTCATCCAGTTCTGGGGCTGTTCAGCAATTTGAGCAACTTGGGCTTCCTCTATGCTAGGTCCTGGCTGGTAGGAGATTTTTACTGTGGAGTTTGCTTCAGACTTTAGGCGGGACGCCATGTTAGCCAAAGCATCTGCTCTGCAGTTCTGGCTTCTTTCAATTTTCTGGATAGTGAATGTCTGAAAAGAGTGCTTCAAGTGGTTCACCAGTTCGGAATACCGGACATCCGATCGTCTTTAATGGCAAATTCTCCCAGGACTTGGCTTACCACTAGTTGGGAGTCTAAGAAGACTTTGAGGTTTTGAGCCTCACATTCCAAGGCAAGCTTCATGCCTAAGATTAGTGCTTCATATTCTGCTTCGTTGTTGGAAGATTTGAATCCCAGGCTGACTGCTTTTCTATCGTGAGCCCATTAGGGGACTGTAGTACAAGGCCTACTCCCGAGCCCTGTAACACCCCGACTTTGTGTAATTAATAATTAGTTATTAATTATTAATTAATACTGGCTCATAGAATGATCTAGGGAATTAATCATAATCCCGGCGGTCATGATAGACCGATAAAATAATTAAATATGTCTGGAGGAAAAGGGTAAAATACCCGAACCCAATTACTGATTAATTCGGCGAAATAACACCGCTTTAACACTAACGAAATCCGAATTAGCCAACCCGAAAAATCCCGAATGTTTAATAAACGACACGGAACCTCTGACACTGAAGATAACTGAAATATGAAACTCCCGGAACAAACCGTGTCGAAAAAGGAGTTACGGAATGAAAGTTATGAAGGAAATACTGAAACTGAATTTCTGTGCAACCAAACGTGGCCTTAACCGAAAATATGGGAAAAATGGCCAAATGGGAGGCCAAGGGAATTGAACCCTTGACCTTTGAGTGAAAAGAAACCTCATCCAAAAAATAACCAACTAGACTACTATTATCTTTGTGTCCATATATACAACAGAAATGTATATAATACTGAATTATCCTAATCTGCCACCAAAACTGACCAATAGCCAAGCATGCAACACATCAGCCATGCATCACCCTACACCCATAGATCATCATGCCTATACACCTTATGATGGTACCTTCTCCCAACCAAAATCCATGCAAGTTAATCATGAGCTTGGGGAGATGAAGCATCAAAGAAAGATCTGATTTCATTTACAAATCTCCATATATGCAATGGAGGGAAAACAGACCTGCAAAGGATCCTGTAAACTGATGTTGAAAGAGAGAATTGAGGAGTGTGAGAAACACCATAGAGTGAGCTTGTGTGTGCATGCATGTGAGGGATAATGGCATCTCCATTGGTGGTGCACAAAGGAAGGAGGTGAACTGGACTACACACTGGCCACACCGAACTATGAGAGGGAGGAACAGTGAACGTCAAAGAGGTAAACACCAAACTGTTCTGAATTTCGTTTGTATTCTTTTGCTACTGTTTTAAGAATTTGAGCCATATAAACTATATATACAATCTCCTGAGAGGCCTAGGGACTGATCTGAGCTAATTGGGAGTGTCGAATAGGGTAGAAACACCCAAAACCCGCGAACAGCCCATGGATGACCTCAAACGTGCAGGTTTTAAAAAACTATCATAAAATAGACTTCTGACCCTTGGGGCATAATCTAGACACCAAGGGGATTCATTTTCAAGTTGAATGGACCGAAATGGTCCAAAAACCAATGAGGAAGAGGCGGTTGCAGGTTCGGTTGGCCGAAATGATAATCTCCCCAACCCAACTGATTCGTGAGTTTTGAATGCACCAAATACTCCCTAAGGGTCCTAGATGGTCTCTCTGATCCTAAAGAGGGGTCGAAACCGATTGGAAATGGTGAAAAAACGAAATTAGAAGCGTCGCCGGAAAACCGGCCTCACCGGAGCCGCGACCTGTAATCCGCTGTTCGACGGCTAAAATCTGGTCGGGGACGGAAACCGACACCGGGGATGGAAAGATCGCGAAAATCCCTTTCAAACCCCGTTGGACCGAACCCACGAAGTCACCGGAATTATCCCACCGGTGCCGGAGAAGACCCCTGTAGGTCACCGGAGAAGACAGAGACCATTTTGGTCTCGGGTGGGTCTGGATCGGACTCGGGTCGGGACCCGACCCGTTGGAAAACCGGATAAGTGACACGTCGCCGTTTTGAGGGTTACTGTTTTGTTTTAAAATTCAATTCATCCTGTTTGGTTACAGTGATAATAAATTGAATTGGGATTTTGGGCATAACCTAAACGAGAATAGGAAGGAAATTGGGGATAACTGGATTATTATATTCCGGTTTTCTGAAGGGAAATTAAACCGGTTAGTTTTTGGAGGTTTTGGACCGGTTCAATTTCTGAACCCCTGAACCCTCTGGTCTGAACCCTAATTTTCTGAATTTATATTTAACCCCCCAAATATTTCTGAAAATTACGGATGAACCCCCACTAATTTGGGAAATTGTACTGTGGCCCAGAACATTGAGAAATTATTCATTTAAGCCCTGACAAATTAATTAAATAATAAAATAATTATTTTATTATTTTATTAATTAGGTAAAATTTCGATTTTACCCCTGGACATTAATTATGTCAAACGGAGTCCAAATAAAGCAAATAAATAGTGCATTTTCACTATTTCAAGCATTCTGGACCCAATGGTACAGTCCAAATTGGGAAATTATGTACCGAAAAATACAGACACGTAGGTGTAAATTACTGTACTGCCCCTGATGGTACCCGAACCCAACTAAAAATAAAAGACAGCCTATTTTGACTATGTCGGGCATTCTGGACTCAACGGTGAGGTCCGTTTAACGAACTGAAGTCCCGAACAATACAGACACATAAAGTGTAAATGACCGCACTGCCCCTAATAATTCCCAGGGTCAATTAAACATAACAGATAGTCCAACTCAACTATGTCGGACGCTCTAGACCCAATGGTGGGGTCTATTTTATGAACTGACGTGCCGAAAAATATGACACGTGAAATTACCAAATTACCCCTGATACTGTACGAAGCCCAAATGAAGTCCGATTGGGACGAAATTGATAGCGATAGAAGCCCAGATACTGGTGAGACTGTAAACATGATTAAATAATGATTCGGAGTCGGAATCTTACAAAACGTAAAATGACCAAAATACCCCTGAGCACAGTAAGTGCAAAGTAGAGGTCAAATAAAGGTCAAACTGATCTGATAAATTATCATAGGGATAATTATGAACACTGAAGGGCTAAATAAGACTCCGAGACAGTCAATGCGTAAAACGAGAAATGACCGATGTGTCCAGATGACCAAAAGCGGATACCAAACGAAGTCCAAAGGACTTAGAAAATTATGTACAAGATATTTGGGACATTCTGAGGACCATGATAAGGTCCGGGATAAGAATGGCAAAATTACCATTTTACCCCTAAGGCTGAATAAGCACCTAACTGATAGCAATTTAAGTCTAAAAGACTTAGAACTTCATATATAGAATATATGGGATATTCCGAGGACCACGACTGGGTCCGGGACAAGAATGGCAAAATTACCATTTTGCCCCTATCGTTAAAATAAGAACCTAACTGATACTGATTGGAGTCTAAAAGACGTATGACTTTATATTTAAGATATAAAGACCATTCTGAAGACCTTGACAGGGGTCCGGGGCAAAAGTGACAAATGACCGTTTTGCCCCTAAGACTGAATAAGTAATCGACTGATAACGATTGAAGTCTAATGACTTAGGTTATAATCCTGATGACTGCTAAGCCTAATTTAAGAATAAAATAGCCCGGATGAAACCCGATGAGAGGGCGATAGGCAACTAGGTTATCTTAGGTAATCCGATAGACACCTAAGATGACGAATAAGACCTGAATGGATAAATTCTGATCTGTCTGTAATTGATGATGATTGTTCAGGATATACATGGTGATGCCTGACGTACTTGGAGGTTATCAGATTGTTTATGCAAGGAGATGACTGTAACAGTTGTGAGTAACCTGGAACTTCTGACTTGGTGTATAAGTACACCGTCTAGTTACTGTATTTTAAATACTATACTGCACTGTCTTATCTGATACACTGATTTCATGCCCTTACTCAGATGCATGATTTTTACTCTGTCTGATTCCTCTGTTCTGCACTGAAATAAACCTATCACTGTTTTTACTGAAAGAACAACTGATTCTTGGTACCACCTCAGTCTTGAGCACTATATGAGCATACTGCACTATTTAATCTGTGCATACTGTACTGTTTATTCTGTTATATTGTTCTGCTCTGCTCATTACTGATCTGTTCTGTTACTCTGATGTTTTAACTGATCTGTTCTGTTACTCTGATGTTTTAACTGATATGTTCTGTTACTCTGATGTTTTAACTGATCTGTTCTGTTACTCTGATGTTTTAACTGTACTCCTGTTTTTAAATACCGTTTCAAATGAACGTGTTTAACTAACTGTTATGTCTAATCTGTTCTGATCTGTTCTGTTGATTTGTCTGACCCGTTCTGTCTGATCTGTCCTGACCTGTTCTGTTGATCTGTCAGACCTGTTCTGTTGATCTGTCAGACATGTTCTGTTTGATCTGTCCTGACCTGTTCTGTTTGATCTGTCCTGACCTGTTCTGTTTGATCTGTCTGACCTGTTTTGTTTGATCTGTTTTGTCTTGACCTGTTTCGTTTGATCTGTCTGATCTGTTCCGTCCTGATCCGTCCTAATTTGTTATGTCTGATCTGTTCCGTCCTGATCCGTCTTGATTTGTTATGTCTGATTTGTTCTGTCCTGATCCGTCCTGATTTGTTATGTCTGATCCGTTCCGTCCTGATCCGTCCTGATTTGTTATGTCTGATCTGTTCCGTCCTGATCCGTCCTGATTTGTTATGTCTGATCTGTTCCGTCCTGATCCGTCTTGATTTGTTATGTCTGATCTTATCCGTCCTGATTTGTTATGTCTGATCCGTTCCGTCCTGATCCGTCCTGATTTGTTATGTCTGATCTGATCCGTCCTGATTTGTTATGTCTGATCTGTTCCGTCCTGATCCGTCCTGATTTGTTATGTCTGATCCGTTCCGTCCTGATCCGTCCTGATTTGTTATGTCTGATCCGTCCCGTCCTGATCCGTCCTGATTTGTTATGCCTGATCTGTTCCGTCCTGATTTGTTATGTTTGATCTGTTCCGTCTTGATCCGTCCTGATTTGTTATGTTTGATCTGTTCCGTCCTGATCCGTCCTGATTTGTTATGTCTGATCTGTTCCGTCCTGATCCGTCCTGATTTGTTATGTCTGATCTGTTCCATCCTGATCCGTCCTGATTGATATTGTACCAGTTGTTCCGTCCTGTTCAATTCCGATATGTCTTGTTCTGATAGATGTATTGTTCCGTTTTGTTCCGACATGTTCAGTTTCGATATGTCTTAATCTGATTGATGTATTGTTTCGTTTTGTTTCGTCATGTTCAGTTCCGATATGACTTGTATCCTTGATTGATATACTGTTTCCACTCAGTTCTGTCTTGTTTCGTTCCGTTGATGATATACCTGTATCTCTGGTTGACATATTGTTTCCGCTCCGTTCTGTTATGTTCCGTTTTGTTTTATTCTGATTTGTCAAGTTTTATTCCGTTCTATTCGGTTATGACTTGTTATGTTCTGTTCCGTTCCGTTCTATTACGTTTTATTCTGACCCGTTCCATTCTGACCTGTTTGTCTCTGATTGATATATTGGCATCATTTACTATTCTGTTCTGATTTGTTGTGCTTTGTTTCGTCCTGTTCTGGTTCGTAATGTCCTGCTCTGCTCGGTTCTGCTTCGTCCTGACCTGTTGTGTTCTGTTCTGTACGGTTATACTTGATATGGTCTGTTATGTTCTGTCTGTCCCGATCTATTGTTTTATTTTGTTTAGTTCTGCTTTATTCTACTGAAACTGCATTTAAAGTAGATTCATAAAACTGCTATTTTAGAAACAACTGAACTACCCTTGTGCTTTGCAAACAACAATGGTTTGAAACCCATGACAGGGAACCTGTGTTACTCATTGGGCTTTTCGAAGCTCACCCCATTCCCTAACATTTTTCAGGAATAATATCTGTTGGATCTGATGGCACTGATCTGTGGAGACTGGATTACTGAGGATTGAATCTGTTTAATCAGGTGAGTGATGTAATACGACTGACTTGACTGATATGTATTGAATATAGATATGGCTCATGGATTTAAACGGTACTCTAGAGATCATAGTTCTGCTCTGTTGTTATATGTCGAATTATAGATATGCTCTGAGGTTGAGTTGTTAGTTGTTGGATTTTAGACTTGCTCTGTGTGATACATATCCTACGGTGGATACATGAGTTGCATTCCCGTGATAAAAAGAAAAAAAAAGTTTTAAATTCCGCTGCATCTGACCCTACAGTCGGAGTGCAATTCACTGGAAAGTTCAGAAATTGCCTTCGGTTGGTCGCGTGGCAGCTAACTGGCATCACGTCCTCGACATCCGCGTAGGGTGGGGTTCGGGATGTGACAAGCCTTGATCGGTTGACGATCCATCGATGTATAGTAGCCAGGTTCCCGAGGTTTCTATGAGTTATGCCTTGTCTTGAAGTGCCGGGGTGAATTGGGCAACAAAATCAGCCAAGGCCTGCCCTTTGATGGAGTTTCGAGGTACATATGATATGTCGAATTCCCCTAGCTCCACAGACCACTTCACCAATCTTCCCGATACCTCAGGTTTCCTCAGTATTGACTTCAGAGGATAGATAGTTGGGATCTCGATTGGATGGGCTTGGAAATAAGGTCGAAGCTTCCGAGCTGATATGACCAAGGCATAGGCCAGCTTTTCTACTTCTGGATATCTTTTTTCCGTGTCAATTAGTGCCCTACTGACGTAGAATATAGGCCTCTGTACTCCCCTGTCCTGTCTGATCAATGCGGAGCTAACAGCATTTTTAGAAACTACGAGGTACAAGAGTAGCTTTTCTCCTTGTACTGGTTTTAACAGGAGCTCTGGAGAGGCTAGATACTCCTTTAGTTCTTGAAAGGATTTCTCGCATTCTTCCGTCCACTGCAAAGCTTTGCTGCCCTTCAGAGCTTTGAAGAAAGGTAGGCAACGATCAGTGGATTTGGAGATAAATCTGCTCAGTGCCGCAATTCTACCATTCAGTGCCTGAATTTCCTTCCTGGTTCTTGGTGACTTTAGTCCAATCAGAGCTTGGATCTGAGTGGGGTTTGCTTCGATACCCCTCTGAGAGGCAATGTATCCCAAGAATTTTCCCTTCGTAACCCCGAAGGTACATTTCGAGGGGTTGAGCTTCATCCTGTGCTACCTGAGGATATCGAAAGTCTGGGCTAAGTGCTAGAGGTGACTACCTTTCTGCAAACTCTTCACCAGCATGTCGTCGATGTATACCTCCATGGTACTGCCAAGCAGTGGGCTGAACACCTTGTTCACCAACCGCTGATAAATGGCTCCAGCGTTCTTCAAACCGAAAGGCATTACTCTGTAGCAGTAGAGCCCTCGTTCGGTTATGAAAGCTGTCTTCTCTTGGTCTGGAGGGTACATCTGGATCTGGTTGTACCTAGAGTAAGCATCCATGAAGCTCATAAGCTCATGCCCCGCATTGGCGTCAACCAGTTGGTCTATACTTGGCAGTGGAAAGCTGTCCTTGGGGCATGCCTTGTTGAGGTCTGTATAATCAACGCAGACTCTCCACTTGCCGTTTTTCTTCTTGACAAGCATGGTGTTGGCTAGCCACTCAGGATAGAACATTTCTCGTATCATCCTGGCTTCAAGCTGCCTCTGGACTTCTTTATTTATAATCCGATGCCGTTCAAGAGCAATCGGTCTTCTCTTCTGTCTGACTGGTGGATGATCTGGATCGACCATCAGCTTGTGAGTTATGAGGCTAGGGTCTATACCCTCCATGTCCCTAGTTTCCCAAGCAAATATAGAGAGGTTGTTTTTTAGAAACCTGACTATATTTTCCTGCTCGGTGTGCGTCAGATCTAGGCCGATATACAAATAACACCCCTCTGCTTCTGAATTGACCAATTCTTTGACGGGCTCGCCAACAGGTTTTGTCACATCCCCCTTACCCACCCTGTGCGGATTAGGGGCATGCAACCGGCCAGTTAGGCACCCATCGATTTTTTTTTTTTTGAAATCAAAATGCCGACGGTAATCCTAACCACAGGCCATTCATCAGTAACATCCAAGTACAATGCATTCAATTAATATAAGTTACAGCGGAACTAAGGGAATGCATAACACCTTGGCAGAGCCATCAATACATCCATGGTTAACTATTACATCATTGTCCTACAAAAGATACGAGTCTTAGGTTTCAGTACATCATATTAAAAAATGGAGTTAGGTACAAAAATGGTTGATTCATGGATTCTTCAAAATAGTGCTTCGGGTCTCCAACCCGCTAATCCCGGTCGCTGGGTCCTTCACCTGAAAAATGTTAGGGAAGGGGTGAGCTTTAAAAAGCCCAGTGAGTAACACGGGTCCCTTGTCATGGGTTTCAAACCATTGTTGTTTATAAAACAGGTGGTCGGATCAGACATTTCAGAGGATATAGTTAAATCCGTATATTTGAACAATATTTAAAACAAGAATACAGTCAAAACATCATAGCAATAGAGCAGTTCAATAATGAGCGGAGCAGAACAGTATAACAGGATAACAGTACAGTGTGCACAATTTAAATAGTGCAATATGCTCATACAGTGTTCAAGACTGGATTTGGTACCATGAGTCAGTTATTCTTTTAGTAAAAACAAGGATAATTTCATTTCAATACGGAACAGTGAAATCAGACAGGGTAAAATATAGTCATGCATTGCGTAGAAGCATGGAAGACAGTATATAAGTAGGAACAGTACCGTACAGTATAAAAATACAATAACTAGACGGTGTACTTATACACCAATTCAGGAGTCTAGGTTACTCACCTTGTGCGGTAACGGGACTTAACTGAGAAGCCTTTCTCTTCTTCTTATCCTTCTTTATCCTAGAAAATTTAGGAACATTTCGTAAATCTCACATGAATCTTAACTTGGTTTATTTAAAATTCAACCTGAGTTAGACTATCTCGTTGTCTATGTGTTTTTATGATAATTGAAATTCACCTTTGCACCCACTCTTTCAGGGTTTCCGTGTCTTCCTGTTTCTTTAGTTTAGCCTCCGCGACCATTGCTTTGGTACGCATCTTGTATATAAACGGTCGAACGGAGACTACCTCGGTTGTTTTGGCTATCCTTATGTTCCGTTCGATAATCTTTTGTTGCCATAATAGTTGTTGCATGAACTCTTGTTGCTTCTTGTCAGCTAGTCTTTCGGCTTTAGACATAATGGTAAATTTCTTGTTTTTCCCTTCCATGACTGGCTTGAGTTTTTATCCTATAGCATGATCCCAAGAAGTCAGGATGTGTACTACCTCTAGGCAGTCCAGTCATGAAATTATTTAAGCTTTCATTGGTTAGTTCTTAGTTCATTCGGATGTTATCTAACTTGATACAGGGTTAGGGGTATTTTGGTCATTTCACAGTTGTGAAGTTTCGACTCCGATTCGTCATCCAATCACGTGTATAGTCCCCTACGTGTCAGGGTTTCTATTGTTTTCAGTTTCGTCTCAATCGGACTTTGTTTGGGTTCTAAACAATGTTAGGGGCAATTTGGTAATTTCGTGTGTTGTATTTTTCGGCACTTTATCTACTAATACGGACCTCACCGTTGAGTCCGGAATGTCTGACATAGTCAAAATAGACTATTTTTTAGTTGTATTTGAGTTCGAGTACCATTAGGGGTAGTATGGTCATTTACTCCTACGTGTTTGTATTTTTCGGGACTTAATTTCCCAAATCGGACTCCACCATTGAGTCCGGAATGATTGAAATAGTGAAAATACACTATTCGTTTGACTTATTTGGACTTCATTTGACCTATTTATGACTTAGGGGTAATTTGGTCCTTTTTATTTAATTAATAAATTAATTAAATAATTTAATTTATTATTTATTAAATTATCAGGGGTATAAATGAATTAAAATATCAGAAACTGGGCCACAGTGTAATATTCAGAACTGTTGGGGGTTGGTTTGCAATTTCCAAAAGGTTTGAACTGAACCAAAGGGTTCAGTCCTTAAGCAATTGAACCGGACGGGTCCAATCCGGTTCTAACCGGTTCAGGGTAATGTGCTGACGTCAGGATGACGTCAACCCTACAATTTAAATTTAAATTTAACAGCAACAAAATGACACAGTTTTAAGTTCGGTTTATACCCGTTTTTTATTCGGGTCGGGGTCCGACCCGAAGACCCGATCCATGACCCGTTACTGTTCATCGTCCCCACCCGTATAGGGCTACTGTTACCCTAGAAATTTCAGAAATTTCTCCTTCGATTTCGTGGGGTTTTAAGCGACGATTCTTACTAGTTTTTGTTCTAAAATGTTTCTGGGAGTGGTAGCATTCATTTGGCAGCGATTTCAAGCATCAAATGCATCATTGTGGGACTGTTCTAGCCGATTATCGTGGGATGTTACAGTCAGTTCGTACTGCCTCATTTCTTCACCATTTTGCATGAGGTTTGATCCTCTACAACCCTTACAACATGAGCTTCAATTCCC
Organism: Nyssa sinensis; assembly: GCA_008638375.1. NCBI lineage: Eukaryota > Viridiplantae > Streptophyta > Magnoliopsida > Cornales > Nyssaceae > Nyssa > Nyssa sinensis. The sequence continues at coordinate 30,298,080 of CM018046.1, forward strand.
AACTCATCAATCTCGGTTTAGGGGTCAGATTTAAAGATTCGGTTTTGGGCCGAGAAGAATAGCCTCGATTTTGAGGGCTCAGACCTAGGTCTCTAGGTCGTGTATAGTGTTTTTCGGGGTCCTAGGAGGGTCCATTTCATGTTTTGATCATCCAAAGTTCGGTTGGTTGAGGTCGGATCAGACTTGCAACCTCAAGGTCCATCAATGGCGGTTGCTACGGGTTTGGGTTTTTGGGCCAGTTCTGATGGTCCAAATGTTCACAATCGATCCAGATTTTATTGTCTAACTATGTTACATGCAATAATAGTCCCAAAAACATCAAAACAGTAGCCGAAATTTCCAAAGAGAAGTTCAAAGTTTTGGATGGCTTACCTTCAAACAGTGGTCTCCTCACTGGTTTGTGTTCAAACAGAAGCTCCAACAAGTTGGCTTTGATCCCTCCGCGCACTCCCAGACCTTAGCTCCCTTCTATTGCTTCTTCAATGGCCAAACTCACACACAAGGTCTCACTTTCTCTCTCTAGATTCTCTCCCTTTCTCTCTAACCCACACTCTCTCTAAAACAGTAAACTAAACCCTCAATACAGATCTGGTCTCATGCATATAGGGAGACACACATATCTCACATTTTCTCTTAACCTTCCATCTTCCCACATGCATGATTGCATTGCATGAAATCTGGTTGGAAGAGAGGTTTAATCATGAACTATAGGCATGATGGCTAGGGCTTAGGGTGATGCATGCTGAGGTGTTGCATGCTTGTCCATTGGCCACTTTGGGGAGAGGCCAAATCAGATTTATACTTATATACATATCTTTGTACATATATACACAAAAGTGTTCCTAGCCTAGGTGGTAATTTTTTGGTAAACCAAATTTTGCCTAGTTTGGTCAAGGGATCAAATCCTCTTGGCCACATTTTTGGTCTTTTTCCCATATTTCGGGCTTAGGCCCTGTTTGGCTGCGCATTAATGCAGTTTCACTGTTTTCTTCCTAACTTTCATTCTGTAGCTTATTTTTCGACGCGGTTTCTTTCAGTCAACTCCTAGTTAGGTTAGCTTCAGTGTCTGAGGGTTCAGTGACAGTAATTAGTTTCTCAGAATTTTTAACATTTGCTAACATGGGTTTTGTCAGTGTTAAACAGTTGATTCTAAACAGTTAAATGCCAGATCAGATTTCAAGAAGAGTTTTTCATTACATAATTTAATAATTAAGTCTGGGGTGTTACATCCTCCCCTCCTTCAAAAGAGTTTTGTCCCCAAAACTCAGCCTAACTACACTCCAGTGAACAACTCTGGGTACAACTCACGCATTTCTGCTTCGCGCTCCCACGTTGCTTCCTCAGTCGTGTGCTTCTTCCATAAAACCTTCACCAGTGGGATTACCTTGTTGCGCAAGGTCTTTTCCTTATGATCCAGAATTTGCACCGGTTGTTCCTTATATGACAAATCCTCCCTCAGTTGGAGTGGCTCATGTTCAATAACTTGTCCGAGTTCAAGTACACACTTCCTCAACATCGATACATGGAAAACATGGTGTACTTTATCTAGCTCGGGTGGTAGCGCCAAACTATACACGACTGGTCTAACTCTTTTCAGGATCTTGAATGGACCGATATAGCGAGGACTTAACTTGCCCTTTCTCCCGAACCGAAGTACTCCTCTCAATGGTGACACTCTGAGGAACACAAGGTCACCTACTTCAAATTCCAAATCCTTTCTTCTGTTGTCCGCGTAGCTCTTGTATCGGCTCTGGGCCGTTTGTAACCTACTCCGAATTTTCTGAATCTGTTCAGTGGTTTTTTGTACTAGATCCGGCCCAAGTAGCTTCTGTTCACTAGCTTCAGCCCAGCAGAGTGGAGATCGACACCTCCTTTCATACAGTGCCTCATATGGTGCCATTTTAATGCTGGCCTGATGACTGTTGTTATAGGCGAACTCGACCAATGGCAAATGTTCTGCCCAATTTCCTTTGAAATCCAGTGCACACAGTCGTAGCATATCCTCCAACATCTGTATTACTTTCTCGGACTGTCCATCCGTCTGTGGGTGATATGCCGTACTAAACTTAAGCTCGGTGCCGAGTGCCTTCTGCAGGCTTTTCCAGAAACGTGACACAAATCTTGGGTCTCGGTCAGAAACGATGGATAAGGGTGTGCCATGTAAGCGTACAATTTCTTGAATGTACAACGTGGCTAACCTTTCCATGCTGAAAGTCATTTGTACGGGCAGAAAGTGTGCAGATTTGGTCAATCGATCAACGATGACCCAGATGGCGTCAAAGCCTTTCGAAGACTTGGGAAAGCCGGATACGAAATCCATGGTGATGTGGTCCCACTTCCATTCTGGAATAGGGAGTGGTTGCAAAAATTCGCTGGGGCGTTGATGCTCAACCTTTACTTGTTGGCAACTTGTACAGTGTGCGATAAAATCAGCCACATCCCTTTTCAAACCGGGCCACCAGTACAGTTCCCTAAGGTCATGGTACATCTTTGTGTTTCTGGGGTGTACCGTGAACCTTGAAGTGTGGGCTTCCTCCAAAATTTCCTTCCTCAACTTGTCTATCTTAGGCACACATAGCCTGCCTTGATACCGCAGAATTCCCTCTTGAATATCAAAATCAGTCTTTCCAATTGTCTCTACTTCCTTGTAGATTTTGACTAACTCCTCATCCTGAGCTTGTCCTGCTTTGATCCGTTCTACCAATGTAGACTCAACCGTTAGATTGGCCAAATATGCCGTACCACCTGGTGGGATCACCTCAATGCCCATCTCGTCCAGGTCTCGAATCAGCTCCTCTTGGGTAGTAATCATATAGGCAAGATTGCCAGACTTTCTGCTCAAAGCATCGGCTACTACATTAGCCTTGCCAGGATGATACTGGATCATCACATCATAGTCTTTGATTAATTCGAGCCAACGCCGTTGCCTCATATTCAGCTCCTTTTGTGTAAAGAAGTACTTCAGGCTCTTATGGTCAGTAAAGATCTCACATACCTCCCCATATAGATAGTGGCGCCAGATTTTTAGAGCAAATACTACCGCCGCTAATTCCAAATCATGGGTTGGATAATTCTGTTCATGTGGTCGAAGTTGTCTAGAGGCGTAGGCAATGACTCTACCATCTTGCATTAAGACACATCCCAAACCCTTGTGGGAAGCATCACAATAAATGACGAACTTTCCCTCCTTGGTGGGAATAGTCAGAACTGGTGCTGTAGTCAACTTCTCCTTGAGTAGTTGGAAACACCGTTCCTGCTCATCCGTCCAAATGAATGGCACCTTGTTCTTAGTCAGGTGGGTAAGCGGCTTCGCCAACTTAGCAAAATCCTTAACGAAGCGTCGATAATAACCTGCCAACCCAAGAAAACTTCGGATCTCGGTCACAGTGGTTGGTTGAGGCCAATTCAGAATAGCTTCTATCTTATGCGGATCTACAGCAACACCTTCCTCAGAAATCACATGGCCCAAAAAGGAGACGCTGGGTAGCCAGAATTCACACTTTTTGAATTTTGCATATAACTTGTGCTCCCTCAGGGTCTGTAACGCTATTCTCAAGTGCCCTTCGTGCTCCTCTTCACTTCGTGAGTACACCAATATGTCATCAATGAAAACAATGATGAAATCATCCAAATATGTCTTGAAGACCTGATTCATTAAATCCATAAATGCAGTAGGAGCATTGGTCACACCAAAAGGCATGACCAAGAACTCGTAATGACCATATCGGGTTCGGAAGGCTGTTTTCGATATGTCAGTATTCTTGACCTTAAGTTGATGGTATCCAGTCCTTAAATCAATCTTAGAAAACACACTTGCTCCTTGCAATTGATCAAACAGCTCATCGATGCGTGGGAGCGGATACTTGTTCTTCACTGTCACTTTATTGAGCTCTCGATAATCGATACAAAGTCTCAGAGAGCCATCCTTCTTCTTCACAAATAATACTGGCGCTCCCCAGGGTGACACACTGGGTCGGATGAATCCCTTCTCCAACAGCTCTTGTAATTGAGCCTTCAGCTCTTTTAATTCTGATGGAGCCATTCGGTACTGGGCTTTAGATACCGGTTGAGTTCAGGGAACGAGGTCGATAGAAAATTCAATCTCTCGATCAACCGTCCCACTCGGTAAGTCCTCAGGGAACACATCAGGAAATTCACAGACAACTGGCACTTCTGACAACGGGGGAGTTTGGGCTTGGGTATCCAGAATGCTACACAGGTATCCACGACAACCTTTCCTTAATAATCTTCCTGCCTGGATGGCGGAGATGAGGTAGGGTGGAGAGACAACGCCCTTTCCACTAAATACAAATTCGGGTTGCCCCGGGCGTCGAAACAACACCTTCTTCTCAAAACAGTTGATGGTGGCGTGGTTGCGAGACAGCCAGTCCATGCCTAAGATCACATCGAATCCCTTGATGTCCAAGGGTATTAGGTCTACTGACAGCTCTTGGTCCCCAATTTCTACACTACAGTCCTTCAGGATTTTGGACCCAATCATTCGTATCCCAGAGGGGGTTTGTACAGACAACAGTTCATTCATAGGTTCAGGTGTTCTATGCAGTTTATCAGCAAATAGTGGAGATATAAAGGAGTGTGTGGATCCGGAATCAATAAGCACATGTGCAGAAGTTTCACGGATCGGGAGTGTACCTGCTACCACAGTATTGGCAGTAGATGTCTCCTTTGGCACTAGGGCAAACACCCTTCCTGGTCGTCCTTGAGGTGCCTTGCCCTTATCTCTGGTGGGGGCTGCTGGAAGGAGCCTCTGTGTCGTAGCAGTGGTAATCGGAGCTGGGGCTCTTATATCGGGTGGTGGCTGCGGGCAGTCTTTGACCAGGTGTCCCTTTTCCCCGCACCGGTAACATGCACCGGTCAGCTTGCGGCATTCTCCTGGATGAGACTGTTGACAATGTGGGCACTTAGTCACCTCCCTTGCTTTCTTCTGACCTTTCTCCCCTTTGCCTCGACCTTCAGTTTTCTGCTTCTTTGAAGGTTGGAATTTCTGGAAACTTTTCCCCTTGTTCTTCCGTCCTTGGTCTTTGAGTTGATTATAGTCCTCCATGTCCTTTTCGATGACAAGGGCCTTGTTCAACACATCCGGATAAGTGTATAGCTCAAAAACAGATACCCTTGTTCGAAGTCCTAGGCGAAGGCCTCCTTGGAACTTCCTTGCCTTGTCCCTTTCTCCCTGTATTAGAGAGGGGGCGAATCTGGACAGGGCTGAGAACTTTGTAGCATACTGGATCACTGACATCTCTCCTTGCTGCAGATTTGTGAACTCCTGAATTCTCCTCTCACGGACTGTCGACGGGAAGAACATGCTGTAAAACCTTCCCACAAAACCCGCCCATGTCATAACTGGGTTCTGCCGTTGCACCTCTAACCACCAATTATACGCCTCCCCATGAAGCATATAAGTGGCTAGCCTCACCTTCTCCTCCTCGGTACATATTAGAAGTCCAAAAGCTTTCTCCATTGCCGTCACCCATTTTTCGGCCTGCTCAGGCTCTGTGACTGTCTCGAAGGATGGAGGTCTCAACTTGTGAAACCTATCCAGTAGTTCATTGCGATGCCAACTCCAACAGGTGGCACCGGAGCAGGCGGGGGTGGCATAGCTGGGGCTTCAGCCAGATTATTGACTGGTCCGGTTTGATTTTGCTGCAGGGTTCTATTCAACCCCTCTATAGCCCGGGCGAACTGAGCCAGAGTCGCTCGCATTTCGCGTATAGCAGCACTCTCTGTCGGGGCTTGCGGTTCCCTATTGCCGTTCCTTGTCCGTGGCGGCATCTGAGACAGAATAAAGTAATTTTCAGTACCCTCGTTCAGTGTATCTTCATAGGTCGATACTTAGATTACTGTTAGCTCAAGGTTCCTACCACTCGAGCATATACTCCCTAAAGGTTCAGTTCTTCGGTGACCCTAAGGTTCTGTTCTATGTTCAGGATGTAAAACCTAAGGCTCTGATACCAACCTTGTCACATCCCCCTTACCCACCCTGTGCGGATTAGGGGCATGCAACCGGCCAGTTAGGCACCCATCGGTTTTTTTTTTTTTTTGAAATCAAAATGCCGACGGTAATCCTAACCACAGGCCATTCATCAGTAACATCCAAGTACAATGCATTCAATTAATATAAGTTGTAGCGGAACTAAGGGAATGCATAACACCTTGGCAGAGCCATCAATACTTCCATGGTTAACTATTACATCATTGTCCTACAAAAGATACGAGTCTTAGGTTTCAGTACATCATATTCAAAAATGGAGTTAGGTACAAAAATGGTTGATTCATGGATTTTTCAAAATAGTGCTTCGGGTCTCCAACCCGCTAATCCCGGTCGCTGGGTCCCTCACCTGAAAAATGTTAGGGAAGGGGTGAGCTTTAAAAAGCCTAGTGAGTAACACGGGTCCCCTGTCATGGGTTTCAAACCATTGTTGTTTATAAAATAGGTGGTCGGATCAGACATTTCAGAGGATATAGTTAAATCCGTATATTTGAACAATATTTAAAACAAGAATACAGTCAAAACATCATAGCAACAGAGCAGTTCAATAATGAGCGGAGCAGAACAGTATAACAGGATAACAGTACAGTGTGCACAATTTAAATAGTGCAATATGCTCATACAGTGTTCAAGACTGGATTTGGTACCATGAGTCAGTTATTCTTTTAGTAAAAACAAGGATAATTTCATTTCAATACGGAACAGTGAAATCAGACAGGGTAAAATATAGTCATGCATTGCGTAGAAGCATGGAAGACAGTATATCAGTAGGAACAGTACCGTACAGTATAAAAATACAATAACTAGACGGTGTACTTATACACCAATTCAGGAGTCTAGGTTACTCACCTTGTGCGGTAACGGGACTTAACTGAGAAGCCTTTCTCTTCTTCTTATCCTTCTTTATCCTAGAAAATTTAGGAACATTTCGTAAATCTCACATGAATCTTAACTTGGTTTATTTAAAATTCAACCTGAGTTAGACTATCTCGCTGTCTATGTGTTTTTATGATAATTGAAATTCACCTTTGCACCCACTCTTTCAGGGTTTCCGTGTCTTCCTGTTTCTTTAGTTTAGCCTCCGCGACCATTGCCTTGGTACGCATCTTGTATATAAACGGTCGAACGGAGACTACCTCGGTTGTTTTGGCTATCCTTATGTTCCGTTCGATAATCTTTTGTTGCCATAATAGTTGTTGCATGAACTCTTGTTGCTTCTTGTCAGCTAGTCTTTCGGCTTTAGACATAATGGTAAATTTCTTGTTTTTCCCTTCCATGACTGGCTTGAGTTTTTATCCTATAGCATGATCCCAAGAAGTCAGGATGTGTACTACCTCTAGGCAGTCCGGTCATGAAATTATTTAAGCTTTCATTGGTTAGTTCTTAGTTCATTCGGATGTTATCTAACTTGATACAGGGTTAGGGGTATTTTGGTCATTTCACAGTTGTGAAGTTTCGACTCCGATTCGTCATCTAATCACGTGTATAGTCCCCTACGTGTCAGGGTTTCTATTGTTTTCAGTTTCGTCTCAATCGGACTTTGTTTGGGTTCTAAACAGTGTCAGGGGTAATTTGGTAATTTCGTGTGTTGTATTTTTCGGCACTTTATCTGCTAATACGGACCTCACCGTTGAGTCCGGAATGTCTGACATAGTCAAAATAGACTATTTTTTAGTTGTATTTGAGTTCTAGTACCATCAGGGGTAGTATGGTCATTTACTCCTACGTGTTTGTATTTTTTGGGACTTAATTTCCCAAATCGGACTCCACCATTGAGTCCGGAATGATTGAAATAGTGAAAATACACTATTCGTTTGACTTATTTGGACTTCATTTGACCTATTTATGACTTAGGAGTAATTTGGTCCTTTTTATTTAATTAATAAATTAATTAAATAATTTAATTTATTATTTATTAAATTATCAGGGGTATAAATGAATTAAAATATCAGAAACTGGGCCACAGTGTAATATTCAGAACTGTTGGTGGTTGGTTTGCAATTTCCAAAAGGTTTGAACAGAACCAAAGGGTTCAGTCCTTAAGCAATTGAACCGGACCGGTGCAATCCGGTTTTAACCGGTTCAGGGTAATGTGCTGACGTCAGGATGACGTTAGCCCTACAATTTAAATTTAAATTTAAAAGCAACAAAACGACACAGTTTTAAGTTCGGTTTATACCCGTTTTTTATTCGGGTCGGGGTCCGACCCGAAGACCCGATCCATGACCCGTTACTGTTCATCGTCCCCACCCGTATAGGGCTACTGTTGCCCTAGAAATTTCAGAAATTTCTCCTTCGATTTCGTGGGGTTTTAAGCGACGATTCTTACTAGTTTTTGTTCTAAAATGTTTCTGGGAGTGGTAGCATTCATTTGGCATCGATTTCAAGCATCAAACGCATCAATGTGGGACTGTTCTAGCCGATTATCGTGGGATGTTACAGTCAGTTCGTGCTGCCTCATTTCTTCACCATTTTGCATGAGGTTTGATCCTCTGCAACCCTTACAACATGAGCTTCAATTCCCAACTCATCAATCTCGGTTTAGGGGTCAGATTTAAAGATTTGGTTTTTGGGCCGAGAAGAATAGCCTCGGTTTTGAGGGCTCAGACCTAGGTCTCTAGGTCGTGTATAGTGTTTTTCGGGGTCCTAGGAGGGTCTATTTCATGTTTTGATCATCCAAAGTTCGGTTGGTTGAGGTCGGATCAGACCTGCAACCTCAAGGTCCATCAATGGCGGTTGCTACGGGTTTGGGTTTTTGGGGCAGTTCTGATGGTCCAAATGTTCACAATCGATCCAGATTTTATTGTCTAACTATGTTACATGCAATAATAGTCCCAAAAACATCAAAACAGTAGCCGAAATTTCCAAAGAGAAGTTCAAAGTTTTGGATGGCTTACCTTCAAACAGTGGTCTCCTCACTGGTTTGTGTTCAAACAGAAGCTCCAACAAGTTGGCTTTGATCCCTCCGTGCACTCCCAGACCTTAGCTCCCTTCTATTGCTTCTTCAATGGCCAAACTCACACACAAGGTCTCACTTTCTCTCTCTAGATTCTCTCCCTTTCTCTCTAACCCACACTCTCTCTAAAACAGTAAACTAAACCCTCAATACAGATCTGGTCTCATGCATATAGGGAGACACACATATCTCACATTTTCTCTTAACCTTCCATCTTCCCACATGCATGATTGCATTGCATGAAATCTGGTTGGAAGGGAGGTTTAATCATGAACTATAGGCATGATGGCTAGGGCTGAGGGTGATGCATGCTGAGGTGTTGCATGCTTGTCCATTGGCCACTTTGGGGAGAGGCCAAATCAGATTTATACTTATATACATATCTTTGTACATATATACACAAAAGTGTTCCTAGCCTAGGTGGTAATTTTTTGGTAAACCAAATTTTGCCTAGTTTGGTCAAGGGATCAAATCCTCTTGGCCACATTTTTGGTCTTTTTCCCATATTTCGGGCTTAGGCCCTGTTTGGCTGCGCATTAATGCAGTTTCACTGTTTTCTTCCTAACTTTCATTCTGTAGCTTATTTTTCGACGCGGTTTCTTTCAGTCAACTCCTAGTTAGGTTAGCTTCAGTGTCTGAGGGTTCAGTGACAGTAATCAGTTTCTCAGAATTTTTAACATTTGCTAACATGGGTTTTGTCAATGTTAAACAGTTGATTCTAAACAGTTAAATGCCAGATCAGATTTCAAGAAGAGTTTTTCATTACATAATTTAATAATTAAGTCTGGGTTGTTACAGGTTTGGCTCGGCTGTCGCGTCCCCTTGGGCTCAGGGGTTCTTCAATGCTAGATGGGCAAACTTCCACCTCGGGAGTGTGGGTGAGAACTGGATCTGCACAGTCCCGAGTGTACTGTAATTGCTATTTAGGAGCCTTCTCCTTGAGGGCAATAGCATGGCACTCCCGGGAGGTTGGCTAACACCCTCTGACAGAGTGAACGTTATGGTTGTAGACGTACTTCAGACACTGATGGAGGGTCGAGGTGACTGCCCCTATCTAGTGCAACCAGGGTCTCCCGATTATGACGTTGTAGGGAGATTTCATGTTCAACACCATGTACTCCGAGATGGTGGTCTTCTGCCCTTCACCCTCTCCTACAGTGGTAGGAAGGTCGACTCTCCCCAATGGGGTGCTGAGATTGCCATCAAAAGTTGCCATCATGGCAGTAGTGGGCTTGAAGTTGTCATGATCCATCCCCATCTGTTTAAGTGGCTCATAGAACAGTATGTTGACGGAGCTGCCAGTATCGACCAGGACTCTCCTGATCTCGAAGTTGGCAAATTTGAGAGTGATAACAAGGGCATCACTGTGAGGGCAGTGTACCCCTGCTAGATCTTGTTCAGTGAATTGGATCTCCGGTGCTGGCTTGAGCCTCTTTTCTACGTTAGAGATCTGTAATACGTTCGGGGCAGCTCTGGCCTCCCGAGCATATCTCTTTCTCAGCCTGTTGGACATTCTTGTGATAGGGGAGTCAGCATGGAGGACGTAGATGACATGGTTGTTCTGCCTCTAAGGCTCGTTTCGTCCTTCCCTCTGCTCTTGCCTCTGCTCGGGCCTCTGGTCTGGCCATTGTTGAGGCTTGTCTTCTTAGGGGTTCTGCCTTCCGTCTAGCTTGACGAACTCCCGAAGACGTCCCTTCTTTATGAGCTGCTCTATCTCATATCGGAGGGTCCTGCATGTGTTAGTTGTATGTCCACGATCTTTATGGAAATTACAATACTTACTTTGGTCCCGAAGACTATGATCTCCTTTGATTGGTTCCGGCCACCTCAAGTTTTCCCGATCTCGAATCTGTCGGAGTACCTAGTTCGGTGTAGTGTTCAAAGGAGTGAAGTTAGTGAACTTCCTTGGTCCGGAGTTGTACACAGCTCTGGGTGCTGTTCTCTTCTCTAGGCTCCTGGCCCTCTTCTTGTTGGAGTCTCTTTTGTGGTCCTCCTTCTTGTGATCCTCCCTCTTTGGATTATCCCTTTGGGTCTGGTCTTTGCCCTTCTGGGATGTGCGGTTGGCTTTTTCCAGGTTGATGTACTTTCTGGCCCGATCCATTAATACCGCCATGTCGGCTGGGGGGCTCTTTGTTAAGGAGTCTCTGCAACCACCTTGGGCAAGCCCAGCAGTTAGGGCTACTACAAGGAACTTTGGGCTGCAGTTAGTGATCTCGGATGAGTTCGGCATTGAAGTGCACAATATAGGCTCTGAGGGACTCCTCCTTAGTCTGCTTGACATTTAACAGGAACTCTGGTCCCCTTCTGAGCCTTCTGCTGGTCATAAACCTGTCCAAGAATTTTCTACCGAGCTCATAGAAGTTGGTAATTGAGTTCGGAGGGAGGTTGTGGAACCACTTCAGAGCAGTTCCCTTCAAGCTGGTGATGAAAGTTCGGTCAGAGGCCCCGTGGAGGGCCATAGTATGCTGGTAGTGCGAGAGATGATCTCCTGGATCTCCAATCCCATCGTACAGGGTGAACTTTGGCACCATAAACTTTCTGGGCCTTTCTTCTGACATAATGGCGTGAGTGAATGGGGTGGCCAGTCTTCCGAGTAGCCTGGCCAACTTGTCTTGCTCTAGAGGGTTTTGAGGTCCTCTCAAGGCAATTGTTCGGTCCATAGACTCGAAAATTTCCTCTACCCTCCGCCGGTCTCTGAGTCTGACATCTTGCGAACCCTACCTGACAGCCTCGGCTTCAGGGTAGTAGGGTTGAGTACGCCCTTCGGACAGAGGAGGGTTCCGAACCGGAGGGATTGGTGCTACATGGGATGGGGCTCCTGTGGTGCTGGATGTGCTCCCGAGGCCCTTGGAGTTGGGGCTCGAGTAGTGCTCCGGTAATGAATGTCAGGAACGAAGGCTGATATTCCCCAGCCTAGAGCTGCTGACGGTTGTGGATCTCTGCCAATGCAGGCAGCACCCTGGGGGTGCCCGGGCTGGTTATTTGGAGCCTGCTCATGAAGTTCTTCATTCTCCGTGGCAATAGGAGGTTGAGTTCCCGCAGCAATGTTGACCGGTGGGTTAGGAGGGTTCATCCCTTAATTCTGTGTGAGCGTTGCCAGCATTCTAGTGATGGCAAGCAACTGTTCCTGCACCAGTTCATTGTGTCAGTTTGATCGATTCGATCTCTTGTCGAATGGGATTAACAGTTGGCCCCCTTGCTCGTGGAGCGGGTGGCTGACGCTGAGAGCTTTGCAGAACCTGAGTATTCTATCGTGGTCGGAGATTTAGGGGCCATAGTTTTTCGATGAGGAAAAAGATGAGTTTATGAATAGAGCACTTGGAGATTAGTCGTTCCCATAGACGGTGCCAAACTGATGCTGCACTTTTCGTCTCGCAATAAGTATGGGCTCCGTGACCTGTAGAACACTCAGAAAGATGATCAGAGGACTACCGGATTGGCTCCGGCGGTACCGCTCTGATGCTTAAGTAAGAAAAAGGAATTGAAAAACTGTATTGAAAGCCAAAGAATGAGCATAAAAATAAAGCGTACCTTTAGGGTTTAATTTATAGGTCGTGGCCTTCCTAAGTTGATTAGGATTCGATGCCATGAATATAGGGATTTGATCATCGAAGATTGTAGTTACCTTAGTGGAGTATTGTGTCGTAGATAGAGATAATCATAGATAGTAGTTTCCGTGTTGAAGGCTGCTTCCTTATTCTCTGCTTGGCAGTTATTAAGGAAGCCATAAGGTCGGGACCATATGAGATGTTGAATGAATTTTGCCCAGAGCATAAGGTGTGGAAGATATGCGCATAAGAATGCCTTGGAGGCTCCGTCTGCACTGTATGACCGAGTATATCGGTTCTGTAGGATATATATATGAGGATTCCCTGAAGGCTTATGGCTGCTCTGTATGATCGAGAATATCAGCTCTGTATGATGTATATATATGAGGATGCCCTGAAGGCTTATGGCTGCTCTGTATGATCGAGAATATCAGCTCTGTAAGCACACGTGTCTCAAGGTGACTGGTGTGTCTGTTTGTGGTATATCATATATATATATATATATTTATAAATATATTATTATATATTTTATTTTTGCCACATAATATTTACATATTGTGTACAATATATATACCATGGCCATATTTCATATATATACGTAAATAAATATATTCCTGGTATATCTTTACTACTGTTTTTGTCATAAAAGATCAACATGTACAATACCGGTAAATTTGGCATAAAGCCGGAACTCGGTATCATAATATTTATTTTAATTGATATTGGGTACCTGTTCATATTTTATATTTTTTTCATATTATTTTTTATAATTAATTATTCGTATTGGCCCTGTATCGTCTATTTCGGCACTAGTTGACTGGGTTGTCTATTTTCCAAGCATATATTATTTTTATACCTGAAGGCCTTAAATCTCATCACGGCTTACTGTATCTTAAGCTATTTCAAATTATTAGTGTCACATAATTTATTTTTATTAAATCGCGGTGTAGTCTCGGTTATGTTGGACTTTTGGAATATTACATTCTACCCACCTTCAAAAGAGTTTTGTCCCCAAAACTCGACTTGCCTTCTAGGAAAAACAGTCATCTGTCAGCCAAGTTTATCCATCTGGTGTCTTTATAAAATGTCACAAGGTTTAACCTCAATCACTATTACTGACATATCTGCAATTGGCATTAATTGAATAATTCCCAATGATACAAATGCAGATTAGGTTCAAGAGAATTGATAATAAATTTGGTTGATAAGCCACAATATACTTGTCACAGAATTTGGACCTCTAGCAGAATACTAACATGTCTCCAAGTATCATGAGTTTAGAATCCCCTAAACATACAATTCAGATCCGATTTAGAATATCCATAATAAGTCTGATTTACAATTCACCAAATATAGGTTGTCACCCAAATTTAATATCAGATCTATGTTACCTCGAAGTTGGAAGTCACTCTCAATGATTAAAAATCATCTACTAAGATTATTCAATCATTTTTGAGTTCCCAAAGAATCCTTATGATACCCACAATCATAATGATCAATATCAAAGTTACTTGACCTATAGTCATTGTCTTCCCAATCGATATATCCACAAGCATAATTATCAATGTCAGGTTAGCTTACCTATAGTTATTTCCCCTTAATCAATAGATCCACCAAATACATGCCATGACGAAGATCAAATTCGATGATCATCCTTAAATAGTTAGAAATCAACCACTAAGATCAATCAATCACATTTGAGTCCACAAAATAATCATTTTGATGTCCTCAATCACAAGTATCAAACCAGATCCAGAAAATTTCGTAATAAGTCTAGTTGACAATCCATAAAATATATACTATCACCGAGATTATTCAATCATATCCGATTCTACCAAATAATCATTTTGGTATTCATAATTATAATGATTAATACCAGAGTTAGTTGACCTAGAGTCTTTTTCCTCCCAAAATTACTATGCATTTGATTAGTTTAATTGCCTTAGAATCATCAATTAAATCATAGCATAGTTTTTTCCCCCAAGAACTATTAACTATAGTGACTAAAAACGCTATCGTCGCCAAAAATTATTCAATCATATCGTCATCTAAGTCACCCAATAATCCACAAATTCAGTTCTAGTCTAGTTTTTCTCAAAGAATCATTAACCTAGAACTTACTTTTTTGCTGTGCTACTCTGATATAATCCTCGAATTCTCAAGATCATCAATTTCACTTTACAGATCTACTTCTGTCTCCCCAAGAAGTATTGAGTATCTAATCATCCAAGGAATATCAATTTCATTCATGTCGCCAAAGATCATTAATCATTGCCCAAATATCACTCGGTGATACTAGTGAATCTCCAATATTTACAACTTCATATCAGTTGATCCTTAGTCCTTGGATACTTAGAAGCATATATGCATCATTTATTATGAAGACTTCCATAATCCCACGTCTAGTCTCCAAAAGTGGGACCTAGTATCCATGGCTCAGGTACTCTGTGGTGTTTAATCCATGACTTAATGCTCTGCTTGTAAACAATGACTCCCAAATCAGTTTCACATCTTATTGTCCTCAAGTTCCCATCTTGTATAGGTAACCTTAACCTGTTACTCAAATATTGCTCTATGGTACCGGTGGATCTCCAAAAAGTTACCAACTTTAGATCGGTTGATCTTAATTATTTCTTCTGTCATGTCCATGGATCTTCCCTATTTATAAACCTTTGCTCTGATAATCTTAACTATTTACCAATTTTAGCTCTGATACCACTCTATCACATCCCTGCACCCCACCCTACGCAGATGCCGAAGATGTGATACCAGTTAGCCGCCTTGCTGGTGACAAAGCGACCAACCAAAGGCAACTTCTAAACTTACGATGAATTGCATTCCAATGTAGGGTCAGTACAGTAGAAATTAAAGCCTTTTTATTTCGGGAATGCAACTCAACTATATACCACATAAGTATGTACCACAGAGTAAGTCTAAAACCAAACAACTAATAACTCTAACCACAGAGCCTATCTATAACCAAGCATATAACACATAGCATATCTAATCCCTCCAGAGTACCATTACCATGAGTCGTGTCCAAATACATCTAATGCATATCAATAAAGTCAATCTTAACGTGTCACTCACCTGAATAGCCAGAATCAATCCATTAGAACCCAAGTCTCCACAAATCCATGCCATCAGATCCGTACTTGAATTGCCTCACAGCCTACTAGTATCATCTCCTTATACCTTCTAATCTAATGGAGTTATATCTTGAAAAATGTTAAATAAATGGAATGAGCTTAAACAAGCTCAGTGAGTAACATAGATTCCTGCCATGGGTTTCAAAACCCGTTTATATATACATGCATGCTCAAATGCAGCTCAAGTAGAACAAAGCAACCCAAATAGAACAAATGCAGCTCAAATAGAACAAATGCAGCTCAAACAGATCAAGACAGAATGCATCTGAAAAGAGTACTAATCAATTAAAGACATATCAATGAATATGCCTGAACCTTCCCCAGCGATGTTGGATGCCGCACAAGATAATACGTCAGTCACCCACCCCCACACATGGAGGGCCCGCATCCCCACAGCACACTTTCGGTTGGGGTTAGTATCAGAGCGGAATAGATAGGATTGGGCGGATGCTGAGTTCTGGGCGTCCCACAGAGCCAGCCATCCATCCACTGATATACTCAATCCCACGGTGCGCCCAAGACTCAACATAACAAGAGAAACACGAATCTGACTCCAATAGCGTAAACAAGTTAGAACAACAGACTCTAACAAAATCAAAATAGGAGATATCAAGAAGCAGGATAGGATCATGCCACATATAATGCAATGTAAAGAGTATGCATTAAAACAGTACAGTGTATAAAACAGTTCAACATATAAAGCAATATAGTATACAGAAAATAAACACCAAGTCAGGAGTCCGAGTTACTCATTGATTATCACGCTAATCTCCCTCCACGGACAGTCTAATAATCTCCAAATACGTCAGGCACCTCCTTGCATATCCTAGGCATTATCCTTCTGATGGTCATCATAATTGATGTGAACATACCAAACGTTTATCTGGTTGCAGTCAACATTCCACTGGCACTGCAATCATCAACCTATTTCTATTGATCCTATTAAGACTGTACATTTTCACTCCAACCATCAACCTTTGTCTGGTTGCAGTCAATATTCCACTGGCACTGCAATCATCAACCTGTTTCTGTTGATCCCATTGAGACTGTACACTTTCACTCCAATTGTCAACCTTTGTTTGGTTACAGTCAATATTCCACTGGCACGGCAATCATCATTTAACCCTCCAGCGGACTTGGCAGGGCAGTCCCTCTTGTTTCTCCATTGCTTGTACTGAATTCATCTGCAGAAACTGGTCATCTTCTTTGCACAACAGTGCTTTGCCCCCGCTGGGTTGCAGCCATTGATTATTGTGGTTGGGATGCTAATTAGTCCGCAGCCTGCTCCTCGGGTATGTTCATGGCTTAGGTATTTGCATTCATGACAATTAACCCAAAAGGAATCAAATACATCCAATATTTAGCCCATAAAAACCATAACATTCCAACACACCCTTAGGGCTATAATAGTGAGCAAGAAGGCCACTAAAGTCACCAATTTAGAAATCCCATCAGTGACCCAATAAAGCAGTTCACTCCACCATATCCTCGTTGCAGCTATTCAAGCTGCTGCTCTACTGCAGTTGGCAGGGCATTTCCTACTTCAATTACTCACAACAATTCCCTTAAATATGCCCAACAATCTATCTTCAAAACTTCTATAGGATACTCCCAAACGTTTGCCAAAAATATTCCCCACACAAGACATGGACAATCCTCACTAGCAGTGACACTTAAAGTGTTAACATAGAGCAGTCCCAAAGCACCAAAATACGCCTTGACAATATATTGCCATCAACATCCTTCTACACACGCACAATACCATCTTCACCAACACTTACCAAATACTAACCATTAGCAAAGGTGCCAATCCAGCATCAAGCATTGCATCCAGTAATTCTGGCCCAAAGGTATCCAATATTTCCTGAATTGCAGCCTTAAGATCTCCATTCTCCATCACACAGCTGCAAGCAATTCAGAACCCATAGCCCCAATCCATCTAGGTGAATTATTTTGTGCAAGCATCTATGCATCTCCTCATAGAAACTTGATGCATCAGCTTCTCAAGCTTCTCACACTTAACTTCTATCTTGGCCAACCCAACGTCAATCAGCCCCAAGCACTTGTCCATCTTCATTCTCAACAACCAGTTCTTAGACTCCTTCCAAATCCCCATTTTTAACGGCCGAGGCAGCCTGAACCCGAGGTTGGGCAGAGCAAAAGAAGATCCAGGCAGTGAAGAAGACCTGATCGGGTTTGAAAATGAGCTAACCTCGCTAAACCAAAATTCGAGATACTTGCTCTGTCTCCAAATTACAAAAACTGTCTTCTAACCGTGCCATCCACCACTTTCAGTCATAGCAGGTTTCCCAATCCACCTGATGTTCACCTCTGTTCTCAACTAGAGCGGTAAAACGGCGGAATCCATCACCCACACTTACCAGCCAATGAAATTGAAGCCCTGAACCATCCAACACCAAGCATCAAATCACACTTAAACCTCTCAATTCAAACCACAACCAACACAACCCATTCTCCTGTTCCGCACCGCTATACCCACAAAACTACAACATCCGTTCACTCTTCTTCTCCTGCACCAACACGCTGTTGCCTCGTGCTCCGTTTGCCCAGTTATTTCAGCTTCATAGCATCACCAACTAAGCCCCCCGACAGAGACTATAAAAAACAGGGCAATCGACCATCTGCTGCTTCCATAACTGCCGCAGCAGGTGCTGCAATAGCAGCCCCAATTTTCGCTACAACAGCAGCTCCGCTTACTGCTACTTTTTTCCTCTACTACACTTCCGTTCCCCTCTTTGCACCGCTATACTCACACAACATATATATATAGATGTATATATATATATATATCTCAATCTCTTTCGATTGAGACGCTTTACTGCAGAAATAGCGACCTCTATTACGAATAAAGCAGCCATAATAGAAAACAAGAAAAGGAAGACACGCACAGTGACAATATTCTGTACGCTGTTTCAATAGCTCCTCTTTCCTTCCTTATCTCACCTCTTCTCCATTTTTCTGTAATTGTCTAGAAGCTTCTGGGTTTCTCCATATGTTTCCACAAGAGATTACATAGATACACATATACATCTCACGTGCTTCCACTACTTCCAGCTTCTTCAAGCAGCTTCCGTCTCTCTCTCTCTCTCTCTCTCTCTCTCTATTTGGTTCCAGCAGCTTCGGCTGCTTTCTTGGTCGGTTTCTCCAGCTTCTTCAAGAAGCTTCGGCTACATTCTACCCATATATATTATATATATTTTATGCACCTTCCTAAAAGCTTCTCCCTTATTTATTTACATACATATATATATATATAGATATACATAAGGCAGCCCCTTTTTCCAGCAGCTTCCACAAGCTGCCATATATGTATTTTATTTTTCTTTATTCTAGCCGCTTCTAATAATATATATATATATATATATTTATACATATATTATTATATATTTTATTTTTGCCACATAATATTTACATATTGTGTACAATATATATACCATGGCCATATTTCATATATATACGTAAATAAATATTTTCTCGATATATCTTTATTACTGTTTATGTCATAAAATATCAACATATACAATATCGGTAAATTTGGCATAAAGCCGGAACTCGGTATCATAATATTTATTTTAATTGATATTGGGTACCCGTTCATATTTTATATTATTTTCATATTATTTTTATAATTAATTATTCGTATTGGCCCTGTATCGTCTATTTCGGCACCAGTTGACTAGGTTGTCTATTTTTCAAGCATATATTATTTTTATATCTGAAGGCCTTAAATCCTGTCACGGCTTACTGTATCTTAAGCTATTTCGAATTATTAGCGTCACGTAATTTATTTTTATTAAATCGAGGTGCAGTCTTGGTTATGTCAAATTTTTGGGATATTACAGACTTTGTTCGACATTCCGGACTTAATGGTAGAGTCTAATTTAGTAAAAGAGAAACCAATAGTAAAGAAGTATAAAATTTGATGAATAGCATAAAATATAGAAAGGTAAACTGAGATATATTATCTATTGGTGAATAGGGATTTCAAAGAGGAAGTAATAGTGACTTGATTTTATTGTGAAGGGACGGAAAGAGTTTAAGAGGTAAGTAAATGTCTGATCTCTGCATGTGTTACATTCCAAGCCATGTCAACAGTCTTTCTTGTATTAGCTATTGTACTCCATACCTGCCAGAACATTTATTAAGTCCACATTGATATTGCTTTATCTTGTGGAAATTGTTTATTAACTATTATATATCTTGATCATGATTTCTGTACGCTCTGTACATAGGCATCAAGGGGCAAGACTTATGATCTCAACAGCCCAGCTTACATTGTCCTGTTAAGGCAGCAATTTCTTTTCACTGCTGAGATAGTGTTATTGCATTTACTGTTTATGGGATTTAGCGTGATCTCAATATATCATATTGTAGCCAGATTTTTGCTCAGTCACATACTCCATCTGATGCTTACTAGACCTATGGGTCGAGAAAATGAAATCAAAATTGGCAAATAAAATGACAGCTAAAGTGGGATCTGCGAGGTGAGTACTGAACCGACAGGTTAGTGCTTGGCTGAGAGATCGAGGAAAAAGAGAATAAAATAAATTAAGGGGTATGCCGGGCCCCAAGTTAAAGTGCATCCACATTTGTTGTTATCAATATCTATTATTGATTTTCATAACTTGATCATATTATTTCATTATGAATGATCATGACATTTCACAGCTTTTTATTGAGAGTAGACAATTTATGCTTAAGATAGCTCATGACTATAGCAGTATAATATTGTCAGCAGAACATATTTCATTTCCTTATCATTTGACTTCTATCATTTGATATTGAGTTGTATATTCATTGATTGGCTAGCATCTTTATATACACATGTACACATGGTAGAGTAAAGGAGTATTACTTACTGAGTTTTCATAGCTCATCAGATACTACACAACATTTGACTTTCAGGCACAGATATCAAGGACGGATAGTAGAGTCTGATAGCTAAGAGGTGGACATTTGCCTTTGAAGTTGTTGTGTAATATTTAGTACAGATAGTCTTATAGCTCTCTCATGTTATCCACGTCTTGAGGATGAACAGTTGTATTAAAAAATTTTATATTCCGCATTTTGTAAACATTATATATATCACATGTAGCTTTTATTTATTTCTTTCGCATTTTAGTTGTTGCATGTTAGTAGCACTAATTGTGTAACAAGTTGAGACTCTTGGTTCGACAAGCAGCGTCGGATCGGGTGCATGACACTAGATCTGCGTAGGGTGGGGTCTCGGGTCGTGACAATACATATATATATATATATATATTCTCCATTTATGTTAACATATATTAGTGTAGCACAGTGGTTTAGCATGCACCCCCCCATGGCTCTGCTCCTCAGTTCGATACTCAGCAGCAGCGTGCACTGCTTCTTCAACCCAATTTTTTTTTTAATTGAATCAATTGAAATAGCCCAAACAACAGCCCGTTACTGTGCCCAGTCACTACTGCGCCTAGCCCAGGCCCGTGACCAGCCCAAGGCCCAGCCTGTTCCTTCTTCCCCCGCGCATTTTCGGCCAAAATGTAGTAGCTCTGATCACCTTCTCCGGCATGGTGACCGGACTGCTATGTTTTCTCTTCCTTTTTTCTTCATTTTTTCATCATTTTGAAGCCTAAATTCATTTCTAATCATCCTAAAATATGTTTTAAAACATTTAGATAGCATTTTAAGCATCAAAAACATCTTCAAACTCCAAATTTCTTAATCATCAACTTTCCGATAAACCCAAATATCTTCTTCATTTCTCAACCATTTTTCATGCGGTTTCTTCCTATGTGCTCAATTTTTCTCATATAATTTAAACATGTAATTTTTTCTAAGCTCTAAGCAAGTCTACAAAAAAACCCAAAAATGAATCTTTAAAATTTACAATAAATTTCTTATCTTTTTTTCTTCGTGTTTCTCCTTCTTTCGTTCTGTTTTCTACTTCTGAATACCCAGAGATCTTCAGCTTCTATTTTCTTTCATCAAATTTTACACACTTGGTGCATGTTTTATGTATATATAAGCAGCCCAATGGCCGCCCCTTTCTTTCTCTTTCCTCTTTCAGTTTTCCTCATTTTTTGACTTTCTTTCTGTTCTCTTTAAATTTCTCTTTTCATTTCATAGCTTTACATTAATTGTTTGAGGGATATTTGTGTTATATTTGTATATTATATTAACACACACTAACACACATAACAGTACACACACACACTACACACACTAGCTGACACACACACTTTCACATGCTCCACTTGCACCTGCCCTTTTTTTCTTTCCTTTTTTTCTTTCTTCTTACTTGTATTTTAATACCTATATATATATATATATAATATATCATACTATAGATATACACATATATAATACATAATTTTGTACATATTTTATGCATATATATATATACTCATATACACACGTATATATTAGTTTTTAGATACGTATACATACACTCATTTTCAATGGTCTCTACATATACGTATACGTATGCATGCATGTATCGACGTACGTGCATGCACTACGGTGCTTGGTTCTGGGTTGCTCGGGTATCGCCCAACACTAACTGTATACTTGACACTATTCACAATCCAAAAATTATTCAGTATATGTGATATCCTAATATAGAGCCTTAACAGCTTGGGTTACAAAATGATAGTACACTACTCGACCCGATTTACCTCGATTGACATGCCAAATTGGGTCAGGGTATTACAAGGATTCATGAATTGGAGCCGTTAGCAGCCTTTTCAGCTCAAGTTGCTTCTCTATCCCATCAGATTTCAGCTTTGACAACCCAAAGGATACCACAAAGTGTAGAATATGTTGCAGCTATAAGTATGACAATTTTGAGTAATGAAGCGAGTCAAAAACAAGTTCAATACATTAACAATTGGAACTACAACTATCGTGGTAATCCTATGCCAAATTACAACCATCCAGGGCTTCGAAATCATGAGAATTTGTCTGATGGAAACACAAAGAATGTGTTGCAACCTCCTACAGGATTTGATAGTCAACCAAATGAGAGAAAGATGTCACTTGAGGATACCATGGTTTCTTTTGTTGAGGAGACAAAAGCAAGGTTTAAAAAGACTGATTCACGATTGGTTAATATTAAGACTCATTGTAGCAATATGAGAGGCACTATGAAGAATCTTGAAGTGCAAATTGAGCAACTAGCCACGAGCATCAATGCCTAACAAATAGGAACTTTCCTAGCAACACAGAAGTGAATCCAAAGGAACAATGCAAGGCCATCACACTTAGGAGTGGAAGAGAAATTGAGAGGTCATTATCAAAGGAAACCAAGTCCACCCCTACAGTTGAAAACAATGGCCAAAGTAAGGATAAAGTAGTAGAAGAGGAGATTGTGGATGATACACTAAGAGAGACTAACATGCCTCCAGCAATTTCATTTCCTAACAATCCTCTTATTCTCTCTACTCCACTTCCTTATCCTCAACGTTTTCAGAAATAAAAATTAGATAAGCAATTTTCTAAGTTTCTGGATATTTTTAAGAAAATTCACATAAACATTCCTTTTGTAGATGCCTTGGAACAAATTCTAAAATATGTCAAATTCCTAAAGGACATCATTTCCAAGAAAAGAAGGTTAGAGGAGTTTGAAACACTGAAGCTTTCTGAAGAGTGTAGTTCCATTCTTCAAAAGAAATTGCCTCAAAAATTAAAAGATCCGGGGCGTTTCACTTGGCCTTGCACTATTGGAAATTCATTTTTTGATAAATTTTTATGTGATCTTGGTGCTAGCATTAATCTTAGGCCACTTTCTGTTTGCAGAAAATTAGGACTTGGAAAGATGAAACAAACAGCCATTTCTTTGCAACTAGTAGACTGATCCATAACATATCCATGTGGAATCATAGAAGACGTATTGGTAAAGGTGGATAACTTTATTTTTCCTACTGATTTTGTGGTGTTAGATATGGAGGAAGAAGACCAAGAAATCCAACTAATTCTTGGCCGACCATTCTTGGCTACGGGAATGGCTTTAATTGATGTACAAAAGGGTGAATTAACATTGAGAGTAAACAAGGAAGAGGTTGTGTTTAACATCTACCAAGCCATGAGATTTTCAAAAGATCCAAGCACTTGCTTTCGAGTAGATGTGATAACCAATGTGTAGAAGAAGCCTTTCAAGAAGATGTGCCAGCCGATCACCTAAAACGATCCTTGCAGCAGGTTACATCACTTAGCAATGAAGTGGGGAGGCTAGAGCCGATGGTAACAAAGACGGATTCTATAATTTCTAAAGAAAAGATGCAGCAACGGACAACTCCAAAGTTGAAGCAATTACCTGAGCATCTTCGCTATGCATTCTTGGGTGATGCTTATGAAAATGCAAAGATCTACAAAGAATGGACAAAGAAGTGGCATGACAAACAAATTCTTAGGCGTGAGTTTGCTCTAGGACAACAGGTTTTACTCTTCAATTAGTGACTCAAACTCTTCCGGGCAACTTAAAATCAAAATGGATAGGTCCTTATACAATTGAAAAAGTTTTTTCTTTTGGAGCAATAGACTTGAAGGACAAGATAAGGAATATATTAAGAGTTAATGGTCAAAGATTGAAGCACTACTATGGAGAACAAGTGGAGAGGAACTGTGCATTTATGTCACGACCTGGAATCCACCCTATGCGGATCTGGCATCACGGCACCAATCCGACTTGATGGCCGAACCGAGTTTTCCTTTTCACTTTAACTTGATATTTATATATAAGTTATTTAACATGAAATCAAAATTTAAATACACAGTGAAAGACTTTATAAAATTTTTCATTCACTTATAATACTACGCTTCATATAATTATACAGACCCAAAAGTGCAAATACAAACAACCCCCAGGACGTGTGGTGATGGGGGAACATAGGACAAGTACTATACTTTACTACCAAAATAATCCGTACAATACATCAGATTTACAGCAACCCTACGCCTGTTCGGAATTCTGATCCCTACATTTAATTGTGGCGTCTTTACCTGAAATAGTTAAATGTGTGTAGTATCTGTGCGAGCTATGAAAACTCAGTAAGTATTCCTTTACTCTGTCAAGGACAGGTCAACATCAAGGGGTTCACTTAACAAGATACATAGTTTATAAAAACATGTAATTAAATCAAGAAGATACGATATCAATGACAATAAATCACGTCACATGATAATGGCAATGACAATGATTATCCAAATGAATGCAATGATGTGTAGAATGATTTCCATAGTCTAATATATATATATATATATATATATATATATATATATATACGTAGAACTCAGCATACCCTTTTGCAAATAGGTCTCACCACCTAACTTGCTCATGTATACCCAGTCTACAGTAGGACTTAGCATACCCTTTTGCAGCCAGATCTCTCTATCTGCCTTGCTCATGTACACCCAGCCTACTCCCTTTAGTGGGGTCCAGCCATACCTGTCACATCCCGCACCCCACCCTACGCAAATGCCGAAGATGTGATGCTAGTTAGCCGCCTTGCCGATCTCCCGACCGGCAATGCGACCAACCAAAGGCAAACTTCTGAACCTTACGATCAGTTGCGTTCTAAATGTAGGATCAGAACAACAGAAATTAAAACCTTTTTATCTCAGGAACGCGACTCATCAATATACCACAATTAGAGGTATGTACCACAGAGCAAGTCTATAATCAAATAATTAATAACTCTAAGCCATAAAGCACATCTATCACCAGTCAGAGAGCACAGAACATATCTAATCTCTCTAGAGTACCATTACCATGAGCCATGTCCAAATACATCTAATACATATCAATGAAGTCAATCATAAACATGTCATTTACCTGAATAACCAGAGTCAATCCATTAGGACTCGAGTCTCCACATTTTATTGCCATCAGAACCTTATTTGAGATGCCTCACAGCTTACTAGTATCATCTCCTTGTACCTTCTAATCCCGTGGATATAATCCCTGAAAAATGTTAGATAAATGGAATGAGCTTAATCAAGCTCAGTGAGTAACATAGGTTCCTTCTATGGGTTTCAAATCCAGTTCATATATACATGTATGCTCAAATGCAGCTCAAATAGAATAATGCAACTTATGTAGAACAAATACAGCTCAAACAAATCATATCAGAACAGACTGATCGGACAAATCAGAACAGAGCCAAGACAAAACAAATCAGAACAGAACATATCAGAACTGACTAGATCAGACAGATCAAACAGAACAGATCAGGAGCAACCGCCAGGTCCCTCTGGGGTAGGACTTATACTCACTCCTCGTTAGGAGCAGCCGCTTGGTCCCTCTAGGGTAGGACTTATACTCACTCCTCGTTAGGAGCAACCGCCTGGTCCCTCTAGGGTAGGACTTATACTCACCCCTAACGAGACAGATCAGGAGCAACTGCCTGGTCCCTCTAGGGTAGGACTTATACTCACTCCTCATTAGAAGCAGCCGACTAGTCCCTCTAGGGTAGGACTTATACTCACCCCTAACAAGACAGATCAGATCAAAACTGAGCCAAAACATAATAGATTCCAAATGGCGTATAACAGAACAGGACAAACCCGAACAGAATCAGAACAGGATACATCAAAAGGCAAGACAGAATGGAATCATGCCATACGCAATGCAGTACAAAGAGTATGCGTGAAAGCATATGCATTAAAACAATACGGTGTATAAAACAGTCCAGTATATAAAGTAGTACAGTATACAAAAATATACACCAAGTCAGGAGTCCGAGTTACTCACCTGAATACATGCTTATCTCTATTCACAAATATCCTCCAGATATATTGTTGGCCACGTCCATGCATATCCTGGGCATTATCCTTCTAATGGCCATCATAATTGATTCAACATCCAAATATCATACTAGGCTTCAGATGTGAACATATCCAACCTTTAGAGAATTACAGTCAAACATGAACCAAATTGTTGTGTATCTAGAGTTTGAGGTTAATCTTCAGTCCACGGTTCAGCAGTTAAAGAAAACACACCGACAGGTTGATCGAGTCGGCTAGCCATTTTAAATCTAGTTTTATTAGCTTATTCAACCTTTTTCCCCCCAACAGATGATGATCTTGACAGATTTTGTCCCTTTTATCATCTCATCCATCAGATATTGAAGAACTTTCCCTTCTTCTCATTAGATTACTGTCTAGTTCACTATTGTAGAGTCGTCAACTATTGTATCACTTACTGTCAATCTCAAGTTCCTCTATTTTCTGACTCAAAGCCCTCCAAAGTCTTAGTTTTCTTCGGTTCTCATTCAGACCTTAGAAATGCATTAAGAATCCTTAAAGAGTACTGAACAACTAATTTCAGCCCTCTAGATCCTTTAAAATCCCTTGTCCCAAAATCTATTTCACAATTGAGTTCAATAACTGCAGCTTTGTGCCCAACTATTCTAGCACTGCCATCTACTGTCATGGCTTCCTCCGCTGCTTCTCTTTCTTCCACCTTCAGTCACAGCAGGTTTTCTAATCTCCATCGCAACAATTGACGCAACACTGTTACTTCACAAATTGTCCATTCTCGTGGTCCAACAGTAGAGCCATCTGCAAGTTTATCATTTCTGCCAATCTTCCAAATGCGCTCATTGTCGGAATTGAAACCATAGCCAACGAGATAACTGCTCCAACAGCCGTAATCAAGATGAACAAGAGAGAAAGAAGTCCTAATCCAGAACCGGGTCGAACCCTTGGCCGTCTCCTCAACTGAATAGGCAGAGTCGAATGCACCATTATTGGCTGCGTTGCATCCCTGGTTTTTATTCCCTTTCTATTTCAGTTTGGTTTAGCCATAATGAACAACGGCTAGTACCCTTTGGGACGAGACCTGATCAAAGCTGTCGCCACCACTGGTCTCTCTCCCTGTTTCAATTCCCTCAATAGTTGCTGCCTTTAATATCTAGCTGTATCAATCCCTGAACTGCCGTAATGGGTACACAACACGCAACCAAGCACCACTGCCAAATAAATTTCCATCCATTCAAACCACAACCTAACACCAACACGCTACTGCTTCTCTCTATTGATCTTACACTATTGTAGAGTCTTTAACTGTTACAGATTTTTCCTGTCATCATCCAAATCCAGAACTCTGACCACAGATTTCCCATTCTTCATCTTGTGGCCACCTGAGTTATCAACGCACAACTTGCTGCCACTTTCCTTCCTCTACAATTCCCTGCACCGCAACTCTTGTAGCAACAACCTCAAAATCCCAAATTCAAAATGCAACCTTCAGCTTCCCTTTTCCTTCAATCATAACACCCACGCCTAAATGTCTCTGCAAACTTCTCCAAATCTCCATCCCCATTGCCTGCACGCATATACACCTAATATATATATATATATATATATATCTTGATCCCTTCTAGCAGCTTCTACGACTTCCTGGGCAGAGCACCGACTCCCTTTCCTTTCTTTGCTTTATTTTTTTCTTTTCTTTCCTTTTCGATTCTAGTAGCTTCGGCTGCTCATATATATCTATATATATATATATATATATATCTAGAAGCTGCTCAATCAGCCCCTATTGTCACGTGTTCAAGAGGTTTCTAGATTTCTCTCTTATATATATATTATGCAAACAACTTGGTTGTTTCTCAATTGTTCCAGCAACTTCGGTACAAAGAAGAACCAAAAAAATTCCCTCTGCTTGGTTACACCCCTTTCCAGCAGCTTCTTTGAAGCTTCTACTTATAATATAATATACATATTTTTATATTGGCCCAACTTCCAACAGCTTCTGCTACCGTATCAGTATGCACATATATTCGTACTTTTGGCTTCTCAATTGCTTTCTGAACTAATGTGGCTGGATTGTATATAACACTTATACACCTACCTATCATTATAGATTTATACATCTATTTTCCCAAGGCTTATTTCCATATTTTGATACATTTTATCGCATTGAATATTTTTATTCCATAAAATATTACTTTATAGAATGTCAGTAAATTTGCCAGAAAGCCGAGGCTCAATTATCATAATTATTTATTTTTCCAACCCGTCCGTGTCTGAGATGATATTTATATTTTATATTTTCTAATAATTAATCCCATCACGGATTACTGTATTTTGAGCTATTTTAAATTATTAACGTCAGATACTCTATTTTCCTTAAGTCGGGGTGTAGTCAGTGTTATGTCAGATTTTTGGGATATTACAATACCCTTTTGCAATCAAAAACTTCTATCTGACTTGCTCATGTAGACCTGACCTACTCCTCATAGTCATAGTGTATTGTAGTTATTTTAATGCTATATGAAATGATCATGACCCTTATGAGAGTATAATATATGACTGTACACCATTCAGGCATCATAAACCAAACTGTATAGTGATCACATGCTCAAATATGGCATTTAATTCAACAATATTTATGAACAAATATTGTAATACCCTGACCTGGATTAGCACATATACCGAGGTAGACCGGGTCAAACAGTGTGCTATAAATTGTAAATCGAACTGTTTAAGCTCTATATCGTATCACCAATTTCACAACATGATTTTGGAACATAAATAATATCAGTTATATAGCCAGTACTGAGCAATACTCAAGCAACCCAGAACCTTGCCTCGAAAAACGTGTATGCACGTAAACCCATGCATGCAAACGTACATATACATGAATAGGCCTCAAAAAATTAGTGTATGTATATATGATTAAAAATAGATTTATGTGCCTACATATGGATATACATACACGTATAAAAAAATGTATTTTCTATGTATATATATATGTATAACATGATGTATGATACGTATATATGAGTATATATATATATATATATATATATAAGAAATTAAAAAGAAAAGAAAGAAATAAAGGAAGGAAAGAAAAGGATAAGGCATGCAGTAGGTGCATGCATATAAATATCTGTGTGTAAAAGTATGTGTGTGTTAGTGTGTGTATATATATTAGATACATATAATATATATAAATATCCTATAGGAATTGAATGCAAAGTTGCATTCTTAGAAAAGAGAAAAAGAGGAATTGAATGAGAGCAGAAAAGGGAGTCAAGGAAGGCTGCAAGGAGAGAGAGAGAGAGAGAGAGAGAGAGAGAGAGAGAGAGAGAAAGGAGAGAGAAGGGTCGGTTTCTTCTCTTTAAAAGCAAAGCATGCAAGCATGCTAGCCTCTTATGAAAGAAACCAAAAGAAGAGAAACTGAGGTGAATAAAGGAAGAATCAGAAGTAGAACAAAGAGAGAAATCATTGTAAACAGGTAAGATTCCAACTTTTCATATTTTTCTCTCTCTAAGATATCTTACATGTATGTAAGAAAAATCGACTCTTTCATGTGTATATGATGTTTAGACTATATATATTTAGATTTGTTCAGGAATGATTTTAGGCCATGAAAACACCTAAAAACACCAAACCCAGAAGAGGCAGCCATTGAAGACCTTGCTTGAAACAGGTCTGAACCGACTTGCCCCAAACCCAATTTGGCTTATCAGGACTTCAGGTAAACCTAACAAGCATCCCAAAAACACTTGACCGCGATCGCAAAGCCTAAGAATCGACCCCCAAAAACTGAGTTACAGGTTCCGAGTTTCAAAACCTAACCCCACCAATTTGCTTTTAAACATACCTTTGTTAATGAAATATGAAACCCCACGATCATAGAATCACAACAGAACAAGTCCCCTTGAATTTGGCTCAGAAATGAGCATCTACAACCGACTTACAGGTCGGATTATCAAAACTGAAACCGAACTAATGAGTTCGATTTGAACTCTCAAATGAATGCCAAGATGATCCTTATGATGCCAGAAACGTTTTAGAATCGAAACAGTGAAGATTGGGTGAACCAAAATCCATGAAATAGAAGAAAAAGAATCTAGAAAATTAGGGCAACCGTCGTGGTCGAAGTGGGGAAGGTGACAGTGAGTCAACTCGATTTTTAAAACCCAAGTTGAGTCGACTCGGACACGTGGCAGCATCTGGGCGTGCCACCGAATAATTGGAACGATGACGTTTTGTTTCAGTATAAGTTTAAAATATTTAGGGCTGACGTCAGCACTACGCATTGAACCGTGTGGACCGGACCGGTTCACTTAAATCCTAACTGAACCAATCGGTTCAGACCGAAACTTATGAAAATTAGATTTTTGACCGCAACTGTTTTACTGATTTATATTGTTGCCCAATTTTTGGAAATTTTATGCGATTAGACCCCTAAAAAAATAATTAAATAATTAAATTAATTATTTAATAAATAAAGTAAAATTACTATTTTGCCCTTGGGTCATAAATAGAGCAAATGAAGTCCAAATTAAATATGCAAATAGTGTATTTTAACTATTTTGGGTATCTTGAAGCCAATAACGAGGTCCATTTTATGAGACGGGGTCCCAAAAAATAAATACACGTAAAGGGGTAAAATGACCAAAATACCCCTAGTACCCTTGAAGCCAAATTGAAATCAGAGATGGTCTAAATTGACTTTCTTCGACATTCTAGACTCAATGGTAAGGTCCAAAATATGAAACGAAGCACAAAAAAATACGACACGTAAATAGGTAAATGACCATTTTGCCCTTTTACAGAAAAAGAGTCCGAATTGAATTTCGCGAAAGCCTAAATCGACTTTGTTCGACATTCCAAATTCAATAGTAGAGTCTAAATTAGTAAAAGAGGAACTACTAGTAAAGAGGCATAAAATTTGATGAATAACATAACTTATGAAAAGGTAAACTGAGATATATTATCTATTGATGAATAGGGATTTCAAAGAGGAAGGAACAGTGACTTGGTATTAGAACAAAAACGGTTTAAGTATAAGTAATCTCTGATCTTTGCTCATGTTACATTCCAAGCCATGTCAACAGTTTTTCCTATATCACTTATTGTACCCCATACATACTAAAACGTTTATCAAGTCCACATTGATATTGCTTTATCTTGTGGAAAGTATTTATTGACAGTTGCATATCTTGATCATGATTTATGTACGCTCTGTACATAGGCCTCAAGGGGCAAGATCTCAGCAGCCCAGTTTATATTGGCCTGTTAAGGCAACAGTTTCTTTTTGCTGCTGAGATTGTAACACCCCAATTACTTGACTGGCATGTTTTGTGTATTGAAAACTGTTTTGGGAATGAAATGTCGGGTTTAGCTAATTTAATATCTATTTTTAATAGTGATAAAACTCGAATTAGCTAATTATGAGAAACTCGAGGAAATAAAAACTGACATTGGACCTTGATCAATGAAAGATATTCTGAGTAGGAAGTGACAGAAAGAAACCGCACTGCAAAAGGAGTTACGGATTGGGAGTTAAGGCTAAAACAGTGAAACTGGAATTCTGCGACAACCAAACAGGGCCTTAACCAGAAAAATGGGAGAAAATGGTCACTTGAGAGGCCAAGGGGAATTGAACCCTTGACCTACCAAGGTAGGTAAAATCTGTCCCAAAAAGTTACCAACTAGGCTGTTGGTTACTTTGTGCATATATACAGCAATATATGTATATAACCTATAATCTTGCCCAAGCCACCACCCAAATTGGCCAATGGCCTTGCATGCATTCCCTTCATCATAGCCCTCCATCACCTCCATCAGGTCAGCAGCCACTAACCCCACTAAGGGCAGAGATACACTCACATATATGTATATGTGTATAGCCCTATATGTATATGAAGCTATAATATATAAATGCCCTAACTTGCATCAAATTCTCTTTTGAGAGAATTCTGAAAATACAGAATTGTGTGAGTGTGTGTGTGCATACGTGAGGGACTGTGAGAGAGTGTGAGAGTGTAGTGAGAGAGAGGGGGAGAAAGCTTTGCATGCAAGGGAGTTTGAGGAAAATTTGGCCATTTGAAGTGCAAGGGGGGGGACTTGAGGATCACGGTGCATGAACTGAGAAGCTTAAGGGACATTTGGAAAGGCCTGAACCAAGCCAAGAGTGTGAACTGCTACTGCTTGAAGGTAAAATTCTAAATTTATCTTCAATTCTTGTTTTGTAAATTTTGGAACTGTTTGATAGAAATGGACTGCATGCATGGTTATTTTTGACCCTAAGAGCTAGTTGGAGCATACTGTGTGTGTTGGAGGTCTCGGATAGGTTAAGAACCATGAAACCCGAAACCAACCTCCATTGATGAAGCTTGGAAACACCAAGTCTGATTCGACCATAACCATTTGAGATTTTGCATGTCGAGACCTGAAATAGACCCTAATAGTATCTCATATATATACCTACGCGACTCCAGAACTCACTGTTGCCCCACGAATTTGAAAATGAAGCTACGGGTTTGAAACCCAAATCTTCTAAAATCGAGACCAAACTGAAAAATAAAAATAAGGTCTTGATCCTTATAATTTTTAGATCACATAGCTTCAAAAATCAAATGAAATGGTGAAGAATCGAGGATGCTAGGTCGTGTCACAGGTCACGGCTATCGTTTTGAAAACAGAATGGTTTAGGTTGATTCGAAGCTCAAAACCGATGCCAAAGTGTTGGTGTGACCCTCAGGAGTCGATACCACCCAGAAACAGAGACCAAAACAGCCTAAAAACTCACGAAATAGAAAGAGAAAATCTACAGATTTTAGGGCAACACTGTGAAGGGTTTTGATGAAGGAGACGACGCTGAGTCGACTCTGTGTCTTTTAAACCGAGTTGGCGGGTTGACTCGGACATGTGTCAAACAATGGGACTGCCACCGAATAAATAGAACGGTGTCGTTTTGGCCGTTTATATGTTAAACTGATATGTTTAAAATGAAAAGAAAGGGAAGGAAGAAACAAGGGCTACGGGGTTTCGAACCCCCGACCGCACGCGCCCAACACCACGCCCTTACCACTCGGCCACGCTCTTGCGTGTGTCACCTATGGGGCATAATATATATATATATATATATATATATATATTATATATTTAATTATATCAGAAAAATAAAAGACGCATTTTGCGCCTTATGGGACTCGAACGTGGTGTCTATTGGAGAGGGAGGTGGCACGCATCCGCTGTGCCACCCTATTCGACCGTTCATTTTTCTGCCAAAAATAATATATATATTATATATATTCCGAAATTAATTTAATTAAAATTATTTAATTAAATTAAATACTCCAAATTAGTCTGTTGTCCAAAAATCATAAGTTATATATGTATTCCTACTGTCTCGGACCTCCTGAGTCCAATGGTGAGGTCCGTGACTGCAAATGATGTCACGACCCGAAACCCACCCTATGCGGATCTCGTGTCGCGGGGCCGACCCGAAGGCCGTCCCTACTTTTTCCATTCCTGTATCATAGTACTAATATGTAAAGTACTAAAACCTCAAAACAATAACAGCGGAAGTCTTATCAGTAATAGTACATCAGCGGAAGTCTTTCAATACACAAGGTTAGGGAAAGTCTTTACAATACATAATATGGTTCTACATAAATAAATTAAGAACCAACATGACCAGCACCCGAGGGTGGTGAATACATGGGAGAACTAAAACATAAACTGATGCATTTCCTCACATGTCCTTCTATGTCTTTAAACTCCTACCGGGGTTTCGCGGCATCAGTACCTGAAATGGGGGTGAGGAGGGTGGAATGAGCTACAAGAGCCCAGCAAGTAAATACAAATCTCCGACACTGGTATCGAGGATCATAAAAGAATATGAATCCAAGAATAAGAATATGATAGCCAATCATAAAAATAGGATGCTATAATAGCCAATGGAACAGTTGCCATAAAGGCCAATAAACAATGGAACACAATGTACAATTAGGAGTAAGGGACATATCATCAACATGAAACTCTTAACATGTGAACAGTGGCAAATGAACAGTAGGATCACAATGTGTAATCAGTAGGAATAGCATAACAATGTCCTGGAACTCTCAACGATAATACAATAACAAGAAAGTACTGCCATTATAATTGATCACAATAAATCAATAAAGGAATATCTCGCAATACAAGATAATCATAAGAACAATGTAATTCAACAATTTTAGTTGAACAATCGTATAGGAGATGCTTTTGTTCTGTGTCAGGGCTTGATATGCCCTCGGTCTTTGGGGGCCCGGTTTACCCCCTTCAGTGCATTCCAGTGTATGGCCATATGTCCGTTCACGGACTCGACCCGAAGGTCTTCAGTGTATTTAAAAGCATCGGATGGATATTGTGACTGAGCACAAATCCTGTATACATAAACATTTCATGATCATAAATGATTCCATAAGAGTATATAAAATGGAATATCATCAATTCAATGGAAGCATAACAATAGGCATTTGAAAGTACGGTTCAACATGATAACGATGGTACAACAATAAATCAATGTCCACCAGATAGAACAATATCACGTTGTGGAGACAATAACATCAGATACGCTCAGGAGTACAAGTTTGGCAGTAAAAGAATGAACTTGGCTTGATAACACCACATGGAAGAGAAAGGGTATCTACTTACCTCTAATGCGTTGCTAAT
Organism: Nyssa sinensis; assembly: GCA_008638375.1. Classification (NCBI taxonomy): domain Eukaryota; kingdom Viridiplantae; phylum Streptophyta; class Magnoliopsida; order Cornales; family Nyssaceae; genus Nyssa; species Nyssa sinensis. The sequence goes on from CM018046.1 coordinate 30,333,195, forward strand.
TCAGTCTCCTGTAGGTTTGCCTTTTCCCGTTGAGTTCCCTATATATCAGTAAATATGTTTCAGAATAATTTTTATTCACCAGATTCTATGCCTTGCTATGATCAGTATTTCTAACACTTATTTAGACTTTTATATGTCCGTTGTTCTCGGAACCTCTTTTCATAATTTTGACATTACCAATGGATTCGGAAGGTTCAGAATAATAAAAATTCACTAATTATTTAATTCAATCGGAGTTCATTTGACTCACTTATGAAGCAGGAGTATTTTGGTCATTTGTACAAGTCGTAACTTTTCGGGACTCCGTCTCGTGAAACGGACCTCACCATTGAACTCAGAGCATGCGAGATAATAAAAATTGACTATTCATTTGCCCTATTTGGACCTCGTTTGACCCACTTTTGAGTCAGGGGTATTTTTGTAAAAATTAATATTTAATTAATTTTTATACTTGGGCAACAGTGAAATTTTCCAAAATATTTGGGGCCGGTTCATAAATCCCAGAAGCTGCGGTCTGAACCAGTTGGTTCAGACCCCAAAACCCTAAACCGTCTTACCCTTGCCCTGAACCAAACGGTTCAGTCCATTCAAGAACCGGAATACAATAAACCCAATTTCCTATCCCTATCCATGGTTCAGTTAACCCCAAAACCAATTCCTATTTATTTTCCGTGTAACCAAACAAGCCCAATCCCATTTAATTTCAAACCCAAAACGACACAGCTTAACTTACCCTTTTTATAACCGGTCGGGTCCCGACCCGATTCAAACCCAAACCCGTTCCTTTTAACCCGGTAGCCCCCCGATTTTCCGATCATCTCCCTTAAAGTTCCGGTGAGCAACAGTAGGGTTCCGGCGTCCCTTCCGACGCCGGTGACTGTTTCCATTTATTTTTCTCATGTATTTTTAATGCCATTTTATCCCTCATCACATGGGGATCACGAATCTATCTTTGGTTTCCCATTTGAACTTCTCTAACCTCACGAATAGGGTGATTATCAGTTCCGGCCGGTTTTCCGGTGAACTAATTTTCTTGATTTCGTAACAGTTTCTTGACTGTTTTGGATCTAAATTGTTCCCAATAGTTTTCTGCATGCATAAGGATCGTTTTCATAAACATTTAAACAAATTTTAACCATAAAATTCATGGAACCGAGATTATTCCATCAACCTGCAACTCCAATTTTCTCTATGGTTTCTACACCATTTAGCTTCATTCTTTTTGCAATAATTTCTATATTTCATGCTTGTTCAGACCCTACCATTATATCTAAGCTTTATGCTTTAAATTGAAATAACAGAGCTGAAATCAATTACCTGGGTTTCGGATTTTGAGCTCACTGTGACTCTCCCACCTTTCTGTTTCTGAACCAATCTCTCTCCCTTCTTCTCCCCTTGAGTTCCTGACCTTTCTTTCCTTTTCTAACCTCTCATCTCTCAAACCCGTATACATATATATATGTATACAAAACACTCACCGCCTCTTCTCTCTCTACCTTATCTTTCTCTCTTCCCATCTCTTTCTTCAGTCCCTTTAACCGATCCCCAGTCGGTGGCCCTTGCCACCTGTAGCTGCGGTGGCAGCACACCCGAGCACCCAAGACACCTCACCCAATTTCTCATATAATATATATATATATATATATATATATATATATTTACACATATTATTTCATTTACCATATATATATATTTATATAGCCGTACTCAATTTACATAAATGTATGTATTTATGAGATCACTTTAATACATTATCATGCATACATATTCATATATATATATATCCATTTAATTATGCAACATAACTTAAAACAGTTCGGGTTTTATTATTGTATCGACTTACCCCGATATTTGTGCCGTACCCCGGGTCGGGGTATTACAAATGAGGTACCGAAAAAATATGATGTATGAAATTACCATAATACCCCTGACCCTGTACAAGGCCCAAATGAAATCCGATTTCAACGGAACTGATACCAGTAGTAGACCTGGCACTTGTAAGACTGTATACATGATTAGATGACGAACCCGAGACAGAAATTATGTGACGACAAAAATGACCAAAATACCCCTGATATACCCGAACCCAGATTTAAAAGCCGAGAGAGTCTAAATTGACTTTCTTCGACCTTCCGAACTCAATGGTTAGGTCCATAATATGAAAATCAGAACCGATAAATGTGTGAAGGCATCTGTTCTAACATGTTAAGCTGTGATCTAGGTAAAAATATCACTTAAACTACCATGGACAAACAGGGCAAGAAATTCACCATCATGACTAAGGCCCAAAGGTTAGCCGATAAGAAACAGCAAGAGTTTATGCAAGAATTACTGAGGCAGCAAAGAGTTATTGAGCGCCATATTAGAATAGCTAAGTCCACTGAAATCGTCTCCGTCCAGCCCTTCATATATAAGGCACGTACTAAAGAAATGATTGCCGAGGCCAAGATGAAAAAACAGGAAGATACTGAAACCCTAAGCCAAATGCTTAAGAGGTAAAACCTAAGAACTAGCCACTATAAGTTAGTTCCATGAAACCCATCATAGGGTAGACTTACTCAGTCTAAGGTCATGAGTTGATAAATCTTTATAAATTGTTATAGGCTTAAAGAGAAAAAGAGGAAGGCTCCGTTCATAGCTTCAAACTCAAATATTGAAGGTGAGTAACTTCTGACACTGTTTAAGTTACTGCTCCTTGATCTGATGAATTGTTTCGAATACCATATGTTTTAAATGCAATTGTTTTAAATGCATGCTTTTATCACCGATGACATGGTTTTTAGTTTCTCAAATGATTAACTATACTTCTGATTGATATGGTAGCACTCTGAACCGTTTATCTGTTTTGATCTATTGGATTTGACTTGGATTTATTGAACTATTAATTCCAACTGATTTAATTAACCATGTGATTTAAGCAAAGATTGAATTCGAAACTCTTGCCTGCATATCTGTGTTACTCACTGGGCTTTTTAAAGCTCATTCCATTATTTTAATAATTTCAGGGGAACTCTCAGATGGACAGGTTTAGCAGGTCCAGAACTTAGGGGGAAAATGTTGGAGACCCCCAGATAAAATGATAACCCATTTTTGTGAATCTATACCATTTTTGTACTTTTTGTGTAACTGAACAGACTATGACCTTTTGTGGTGAAACTGTTTGTAATCTTGATAAGATAGGACTGACTATGACATATCCTGAATGCTCTGCCAAGTATATATGTATGCATTCTCTTGTGAAAATTCCGCTGCTTAAATTATATATGTTGAATGCATTATGCTTGGGATTTATATCTGAATGGCCTGTGGTTAGGATTACCGTCGGGGTTTTGTTTTAAAAAAAAAAAAAAAAACTGATAAAACCCGATGGGTGCCTAACTGGCCTTTGTCACGTGCCCCAAATCCGCACAGGGTGGGTCTGGGGGATGTGACAAAAGAGTGGTATCAGAGCTACAGGTTTGAAAGTCAGAATAGACCAAAACCTTAGGGTTATTTTAACACTGAATCCTTAGAAAGCAAATACTTAAGTCATAGAATTTCTGAATCGATGAACAACCTGAATGACATTCTTACTATGACATATTGAATGAGGATACTTAGAATAATTTTTATCTTGCTTCAGATGCCGCCTCGAACTAGGAGTAACAATAGGGAACCGCGGGCCCCAACGGAGAGCGTAGCCCTACGGGAAATGCGGGCCACATTAGCTCAATTCGGCCAGGCCATTGAGGGACTATCAAGAACTTTACAGCAACACCAGGCAGGACCAGCAAATAACCCTGTAGAGCCTCCGGTAGTTCCGCCTCCGCCTGCCCCAGCGCAACCGTTGGAAATCGGCATTCGTAATGACTTGTTAGATCGCTTCCATAAGCTCAAACCCCCGACTTTCGATGCTGTTACCGACCCCGAGAAAGCTGAGCTATGGGTCATGTCAATGGAAAAGACCTTTAAGCTCTTGATTTGTTCGGAAGCCGAGAAAGTGATGCTAGCCACTTACATGTTACAGGGAGAGGCATACAAGTGGTGGCTCGAGATGCAAGTACAGAACCCCACCATTACCTGGGCCGATTTTATTGATAAGTTTTATGGCATGTTCTTTCCCCCTACAATCCGAGAGAGAAAAATTCAGGAGTTTGCCACCCTAAAACAAGGGAACATGACCGTAATTCAATATGCAGCCAAGTTCTCTGCGTTGTGCAGATTTGCTTCCTTTTTGGTGAGGGAAGAGCATAATAGGGCAAGGAAATTCCTCGCAGGTCTTCGGATCGGGATACGGACTAAAGTCTCGGCCTTTGAATTACACACCTATTCCGATGTTCTTAACAAAGCCCTAGTTATTGAAAAGGACATGGAAGAGTTCAACCAACTGAAGGACCAGGAAAGAAAGAAAAAGGGCAAAAACTTTAAGAAGGAGCAGCCGAGCAAGAAGCAAAGGACTGAGGGCCCAAGTAAGAGCAACAAGGGTCAGAAGAAAACTGAGGAAGTATCCAAATGCCCTCACTGCCAGAACTTACACCCTGGAGAATGTCGCCGACTGACTGGTGCATGCTACCGATGTGGAGATAAGGGGCACCAAGTCAAAGATTGCCCGCAACATCCACCAATCCCGAGAACCCCTGCCTTGACTACCGGCACCGCAGGACAGAAGCCTATTCCAGCACCTCTTGCCAAGACAAAGGATAAAGGCAAGGAGCCACAGGGCCGCCCGGGAAGAGTCTTTGCACTGCTACCAGGAGACACCTCTGCTGCAAATGCTGTAGTAGCAGGTATACTCCCGATTTCTAGAATTTCTGCATATGTGTTGATTGACCCTGGATCCACGCATTCTTTTGTGTCCCCATCTTTTGTTGATAAACTGCATAAGATACCTGAACCTATGGATGAACTGTTATCGGTACAAATTCCTTCTGGGATGTCAATGATTGGGTCCACGATCCTTAGGGACTACAGAGTAATGATTGGAGACCAGGAGTTGTTAGTCAATCTAATACCCTTAGCGATAAAAGGATTTGATGTGATATTGGGCATGGATTGGTTGTCACACAATCATGCCACCATCGATTGTTTTGAGAAAAGTGTATTGTTTCAGCCCCCGGGACAGCCCGAGTTTATGTTTAGGGGAAGGGGCATTACCCCACCGCCCTACCTAATCTCTGCCATTCAGGTGGGGAAGTTATTGAAGAAAGGGTGTCGTGGTTATTTATGTAGTGTCTTAGATACCCAAGCCCAGAATCCCCCACTACCCGAAGTGCCAGTTGTGTGTGAATTTCCCGACGTGTTTCCAGAGGAACTACCCCAAGGAACGGTTGATCGAGAGATCGAGTTTTCTATCGATCTTATCCCTGGAACTCAACCTATATCCAAAACTCCCTACCGAATGGCCCCATCAGAGTTAAGGGAGTTAAAAGCCCAATTGGAGGAATTGTTGGAGAAGGGGTTTATCCGACCCAGTGTATCTCCTTGGGGAGCACCCGTGTTGTTCGTGAAAAAGAAGGACGGCTCCCTAAGACTGTGCATTGATTACCGTGAACTAAATAAAGTGACGGTAAAGAATAAGTACCCTCTCCCGCGTATCGATGACTTGTTTGACCAGTTACAAGGGGCGAGTGTATTTTCTAAAATTGATTTGAGATCGGGGTAACATCAACTCAAAGTCAAGGATACTGATGTACCAAAGACGGCCTTCCGAACCCGATACGGTCACTATGAGTTCCTGGTCATGCCTTTTGGCATGACTAACGCCCCTGCCGCGTTCATGGATTTAATGAACCGGGTTTTTAAACCGTATTTGGATAACTTCATCATTGTATTTATTGATGATATACTAGTATACTCGCGCAACGAGGAGGAGCATGAAAGACATTTGGGGATAGCACTACAAACCTTGAGAGAGCACAGACTGTATGGAAAATTCAGCAAGTGTGAATTCTGGTTGTCCAGCATTACCTTATTGGGCCATGTGATTTCCAAAGAAGGCATCGCTGTTGATCCACAGAAGGTGGAAGCCATATTAGATTGGCCCCAGCCGACCACTGTGACAGAAGTCAGAAGTTTTCTTGGACTGGCTGGGTACTACAGGGGTTTTGTGAAAGATTTTGCAAAGTTGGCCAAACCGCTCACACATTTGACCAAGAGTAATGTACCATTCATTTGGGCAGATGAGCAAGAAAAGAGTTTCCAGCTGCTAAAAGAGAAACTGACCACAGCGCCCGTATTGACTATTCCCTCCAGAGAAGGGAAGTTTGTCATTTACTGTGACGCCTCTTATAAAGGACTGGGTTGTGTCCTTATGTAGAATGATAGAGTCATCGCCTATGCTTCCAGACAGCTCCGACCTCATGAGCAAAACTATCCTACCCATGATCTAGAATTAGCTGCAGTGGTGTTTGCCCTAAAAATCTGGCGCCACTACCTATATGGGGAGGTGTGTGAGATTTTTACTGATCACAAGAGTTTGAAATATTTCTTCACACAGAAGGAATTAAACCTAAGGCAGCGAAGATGGCTCGAACTAATTAAGGATTATGATGTGGCTATTCAGTACCATCCGGGTAAGGCAAATGTGGTGGCCGACGCCTTGAGTCGACGATCTGGAAGCCTTGCCTACATGATTACCTCTCAGGAGGAGTTAATTCGAGATCTGGATGAAATGGGTATCGAGGTAGTTCCACCAGGTAGCACGGCTTGCCTGGCCAATTTGACTGTTGGATCTACATTGGTGGAGCGAATTAAAGCGGGACAGACTCAAGATGAGGAGTTGATTAGAATCTGTGATGAAGTAAAGGCAACGGGGAAAGCTGATTTTGGAATTCAGGACGGAATTCTACGGTATCGAGGTAGGTTGTGTGTGCCCAAGATACCCAAGTTAAGAAAAGAAATTCTGGAAGAAGCCCATGCCTCGAGATTCACGGTACACCCTGGGATTACGAAGATGTATCATGACCTCAGGGAGTTATACTGGTGGACCGGATTAAAGAAGGACGTAGCAAATTTTATTGCTCACTACACACGATGCCAACAGGTGAAAGTTGAGCATCAACGTCCTAGCGGACTTCTGCAACCACTCCCTATTCCGGAATGGAAGTGGGATCATATTACTATGGATTTTATGTCCGGTTTTCCCAAGTCACCGAAAGGCTCTGATGCTGTCTGGGTCATAGTGAACAGATTGACCAAGTCTGCTCACTTTCTACCTGTCAGGACCACTTATAGCTTAAAGAAGCTTGCCGCATTGTACATTCAGGAAATTGTACGCTTACATGGCACACCATTGTCCATTGTATCCGATCGAGATCCTCGATTTGTGTCACGATTCTGGAAAAGTCTACAGGAGGCACTCGGCACGGAACTCAAGTTCAGTACAGCATATCACCCGCAAACTGACGGGCAATCTGAAAGAGTGATACAGATGTTGGAGGATATGCTGCGACTGTGTACACTGGACTTCAAAGGAAACTGGGCAGAGCATCTGCCACTTGTCGAGTTTGCCTATAATAACAGTTACCAAGCCAGCATTAAAATGGCACCATATGAGGCACTATACGGGAGGAGGTGCCGATCTCCACTTTTCTGGTTGAAGCCGGTGAACAGAAGCTACTTGGGCCAGATTTAGTCCAAGCCACCACGGAACAAATTCAGAGGATCCAGAACAGACTGCAAACGGCCCGGAGCCGGTACAAAAGCTATGCCAACAATCGGAGGAAGGATCTTGAATTCCAAGTAGGCGATCTTGTGTTTCTTAAAGTGTTGCCACTTAAGGGAGTACTTCGATTCGGCAAGAAAGGTAAGTTAAGTCCTCGTTACATTGGTCCTTTTGAGATATTAAAGAGAATTGGCCCGGTTGCATATAGTCTGGCATTACCGCCTGAGTTGGATAAGGTACACCGTGTATTTCACGTATCCATGTTACGAAAGTGTATACAAGAACCGGGGCAAGTCGTCGAGTATGAGCCACTCAAGTTGAGAGACGACTTAACGTATGAAGAACGGCCAGTCCAGATCCTTGACCCGAAAGAAAAGACTTTGCGTAATAAGGCAATTCCGTTAGTCAAAGTCTTGTGGAGAAATCACTCTAGTGAAGAAGCAACCTGGGAACTTGAAGCTGAAATGCATGAAAAATATCCCGAGTTGTTTACTTGATGTTGTCCACTGAGTTTTGGGGACAAAACTCTTCTGAAGGGGGGGAGGATGTAACACCCCAATTACTTGATTGGCATGTTTTGTGTATTGAAAACTGTTTTGGGAATGAAATGTCGGGTTTAGCTAATTTAATATCTATTTTTAATAGTGATAAAACTCGAATTAGCTAATTATGAGAAACTCGAGGAAATAAAAACTGACATTGGACCTTGATCAATGAAAGATATTCTGAGTAGGAAGTGACAGAAAGAAACCGCACTGAAAAAGTAGTTACGGATTGGGAGTTAAGGCCAAAACAGTGAAACTGGAATTTGCGACAACCAAACAGGGCCTTAACCAGAAAAATGGGAGAAAATGGTCACTTGAGAGGCCAAGGGCAATTGAACCCTTGACCTACCAAGGTAGGTAAAATCTGTCCCAAAAAGTTACCAACTAGGCTGTTGGTTACTTTGTGCATATATACAGCAATATATGTATATAACCTATAATCTTGCCCAAGCCACCACCCAAATTGGCCAATGGCCTTGCATGCATTCCCTTCATCATAGCCCTCCATCACCTCCATCAGGTCAGCAGCCACTAACCCCACTAAGGGCAGAGATACACTCACATATATGTATATGTGTATAGCCCTATATGTATATGAAGCTATAATATATAAATGCCCTAACTTGCATCAAATTCTCTTTTAAGAGAATTCTGAAAATACAGAATTGTGTGAGTGTGTGTGTGCATACGTGAGGGACTGTGAGAGAGTGTGAGAGTGTAGTGAGAGAGAGGGGGAGAAAGCTTTGCATGCAAGCGAGTTTGAGGAAAATTTGGCCATTTGAAGTGCAAGGGGGGGGACTTGAGGATCACGGTGCATGAACTGAGAAGCTTGAGGGACATTTAGAAAGGCCTGAACCAAGCCAAGAGTGTGAACTGCTACTACTTGAAGGTAAAATTCTAAATTTATCTTCAATTCTTGTTTTGTAAATTTTGGAACTGTTTGATAGAAATGGACTGCATGCATGGTTATTTTTGACCCTAAGAGCTAGTTGGAGCATACTGTGTGTGTTGGAGGTCTCGGATAGGTCAAGAACCATGAAACCCGAAACCAACCTCCATTGATGAAGCTTGGAAACACCAAGTCTGATTCGACCATAACCATTTGAGATTTTGCATGTCGAGACCTGAAATAGACCCTAATAGTATCTCATATATATACCTACGCGACTCCAGAACTCACTGTAGCCCCACGAATTTGAAAATGAAGCTACGGGTTTGAAACCCAAATCTTCTAAAACCGAGACCAAACTGAAAAATAAAAATAAGGTCTTGATCCTTATGATTTTTAGATCACATAGCTTCAAAAATCACATGAAATGGTGAAGAATCGAGGATGCTAGGTCGTGTTACAGGTCACGGCTATCATTTTGAAAATAGAATGGTTTAGGTTGATTCGAAGCTCAAAACCGATGCCAAAGTGTTGGTGTGACCCTCAGGAGTCGATACCACCCAGAAACAGAGACCAAAACAGCCTAAAAACTCACGAAATAGAAAGAGAAAATCTACAGATTTTAGGGCAACACTGTGAAGGGTTTTGATGAAGGAGACGACGCTGAGTCGACTCCGTGTCTTTTAAACCGAGTTGGCGGGTTGACTCGGACATGTGTCAAACAATGGGACTGCCACCGAATAAATAGAACGGTGTCGTTTTGGCCGTTTATATGTTAAACTGATATGTTTAAAATGAAAAGAAAGGGAAGGAAGAAACAGGGGCTACGGGGTTTCGAACCCCCGACCGCACGCACCCAACACCACGCCCTTACCACTCGGCCACGCTCTTGCGTGTGTCACCTATGGGGCATAATATATATATATATATATATTATATATTTAATTATATCAGAAAAATAAAAGACGCATTTTGCGCCTTATGGGACTTGAACGTGGTGTCTATTGGAGAGGGAGGTGGCACGCGTCCGCTGTGCCACCCTATTCGACCGTTCATTTTTCTGCCAAAAATAATATATATATTCCGAAATTAATTTAATTAAAATCATTTAATTAAATTAAATACTCCAAATTAGTCCGTTGTCCAAAAATCATAAGTTATATATGTATTCCTACTGTCTCGGACCTCCTGAGTCCAATGGTGAGGTCCGTGACTGCAAATGAGGTACCAAAAAAAATATGATGTATGAAATTACCATAATACCCCTGACCCTGTACAAGGCCCAAATGAAATCCGATTTCAACGGAACTGATACCAGTAGTAGACCTGGCACTTGTAAGACTGTATAGATGATTAGATGACAACCCGAGACAGAAATTATGTGACGGCAAAAATGACCAAAATACCCCTGATATACCCGAACCCAGATTTAAAAGCCGAGAGAGTCTAAATTGACTTTCTTCGACCTTCCGAACTCAATGGTTAGGTCCATAATATGAAAATCAGAACCGATAAATGTGTGAAGGCATCTGTTCTAACATGTTAAGCTGTGATCTAGGTAAAAATATCACTTAAACTACCATGGATAAACAGGGCAAGAAATTCACTATCATGACTAAGGCCCAGAGGTTAGCCGATAAGAAACAGCAAGAGTTTATGCAAGAATTACTGAGGCAGCAAAGAGTTATTGAGCGCCATATTAGAATAGCTAAGTCCACTGAAATCGTCTCCGTCCAGCCCTTCATATATAAGGCACGTACTAAAGAAATGATTGCCGAGACCAAGATGAAAAAACAGGAAGATACTGAAACCCTAAGCCAAATGCTTAAGAGGTAAAACCTAAGAACTAGCCACTATAAGTTAGTTCCATGAAACCCATCATAGGGTAGACTTACTCAGTCTAAGGTCATGAGTTGATAAATCTTTATAAATTGTTATAGGCTTAAAGAGAAAAAGAGGAAGGCTCCGTTCATAGCTTCAAACTCAAATATTGAAGGTGAGTAACTTCTGACACTGTTTAAGTTACTACTCCTTGATCTGATGAATTGTTTCGAATACCATATGTTTTAAATGCAATTGTTTTAAATGCATGCTTTTATCACCGATGACATGGTTTTTTGTTTCTCAAATGATTAACTATACTTCTGATTGATATGCTAGCACTCTGAACCGTTTATCTGTTTTGATCTATTGGATTTGACTTGGATTTATTGAACTATTAATTCCAACTGATTTAATTACCCATGTGATTTAAGCAAAGATTGAATTCGAAACTCTTGCCTGGATATCTGTGTTACTCACTGGGCTTTTTAAAGCTCATTCCATTATTTTAATAATTTCAGGGGAACTCTCAGATGGACAGGTTTAGCAGGTCCAGAACTTAGGGGGAAAATGTTGGAGACCCCCAGATAAAATGATAACCCATTTTTGTGAATCTATACCATTTTTGTACTTTTTGTGTAACTGAACAGACTATGACCTTTTGTGGTGAAACTGTTTGTAATCTTGAAAAGATAGGACTGACTATGACATATCCTGAATGCTCTGCCAAGTATATATGTATGCATTCTCTTGTGAAAATTCCGCTGCTTAAATTATATATGTTGAATGCATTATGCTTGGGATTTATATCTGAATGGCCTGTGGTTAGGATTACCGTCGGGGTTTTGTTTTAAAAAAAAAAAAACTGATAAAACCCGATGGGTGCCTAACTGGCCTTTGTCACGTGCCCTAAATCCGCACAGGGTGGGTCTGGGGGATGTGACAGAGATAGTGTTATTGCATTTACTGTTCATTGGATTAGCATGATCTTGATATATTATATTGTAGCCGGATTTGTGCTCAATCACAAACTCCATCTGATGCTTACTAGACCTAGGGTCGAGAAAACGAAATAAAAAGTGGTATTTAAAATGGCAGCTAAAGTGGGATCTACGAGGTGAGTACTAAACCGACGGGTTATTGTTTGGTTGAGAGATCGAGGAAAAAGAGAATAAAATGAATTAAGGGGTATGCCAGGCCCCAAGTTAAAGTGCATCCACATTGTTGTTATCAGTATCTCTTATTGATTATCATAGCTTAATCATGTTATACCATTATGAATGATCATGAGATTTCACAACTTTTTGAGTGCATATGATTATACTTGAGACATCTCATGATTGTAGCTTGTATGATTATATTATCAGACAGATTTCATTGCTTTATCATTTGAGTTTCTATCATTTGATATTGAGTTCTATATTCATTGACTGGCTAGCATATCTGCATTTATCATAGTTCTTTTATGGATAATGTTTTCTATATTCATGTACACATGGCAGAGCAAAGGAGAATTACTTATTGAGTTTTAGTTAGCTCACCCCAAACTTACCACCCCTTTTAGGAAATGAAGCTGTAGAAGAGAAGTAACAGTAGCAGTCAGCTAGATAGCAATGGATATTACTTTTGAAGTTGTAAGTGTAATATCTAGTATAGACAGTCTTATAGCTCTTCCATGTTATCCACGTCTTGGGGATGAACAGTTGTATTAAGAAATTTTGTATTCCGCATTTTGTAAAACATTATATAAATTACATGCAACTTTTATTTATTTTATTCCGCATTTAGTTGTTGCATGTTAGTAGTACTGATTGTGTAGCAAGTTGAGACCCTTGGTTTGACAAGCAGCGTCAAATCGGGTGTGCGACACAAGATCCGCATAGGGTGGGGTCTCGGGTCGTGACAAGTATCAATGAAATTCAATAATAGCTGAAAGCATAAACATAGTAAAAATCAACACATGCATAACACAACTGGGTCTTTGCCACATATAGAGATCGGATTTTACTTACCTTATAATATAATCGAGAAAGTCAGATGTCCTTCTCTTTCCCCTTTGACGTTCCTAATATTCAAGAAATACACCTCAGTCTATTTTGTACATAGTTCATGCTATTCATCAAATTTTATGCATCATGGCTATAAGTTTCTCTTTTGCTAATTTAGAGTCTATTATTGACTCTGAAACGTCGAATAAAATTAGTTAGGCTTTAACGGATCTCCATTTGGACTCTTGGATTGAAAAGGGCAAAATTGTCATTTTGCACTTTTATGTGTCTTTTATTCCCGGACCTCTTTTCATAATTTCGACATCGCCATTGGGTTTGGAATGCCCGAAATAATAAACATTGACTATTCATTTACCTCAGTTGGAATCCGTTTGACCCATTTTTGATTTAGAGGTATTGCCGTAATTTTATATTGAATTTACTATTTGGGCTTTAGTGGAATTATTCATAAAGTTTGGGGTCAAAGTATAATTCCTTAAAGTTTCGGTTTAAACCAGTGGGCTTTTAATTCAAAACCCTAAACCGGTCCAAACCCCCACTGAATCGACCGGTTCAATTTGTTTCACAAACCGGAATTAAATAGCCAAATCTCTTATTTTATCTACAGTTCGGATAGCCACAACCCAATTCCAAGTTTTCTATCTTTACAACCAAACAAACCAATTATATTTTAAACCCAGCTCCAAAACAACCCAGTTTTGGAAACCCATTTTATGATCGGTCAGGTCCCGACCCAACCCAGCCCAAAGTCCGGCCCAACAGACCCGGTCTGCCCCCACGCTTTTCTAACTGTCTTCTCCAGCCACTTTTCCAACGACAGTCGTCGGAACAGTAAGACTACCTACTCATCTTAGTAATTTCACGTCCAAATCTCACTGTTTTTACACCAAATGAATTCTGGAACTTCAAGAAATGTTTTAGAACTGGTTTTGGCCCCAAACTTCACCAATTTTTGACACCCACTTCCAGTTTTCCAGCGTTGCACCGGTGGGAATAATTTGGCCATTAAATGGCCGTTTCTTGACCATTCTTCATGATTAAAATTGGGTTAAACTTCTAAGAGAATTTCCTATGTGTTTCTAGTTTCCAAATTGACGTTAGCTTAACAAGTGAAAGTCCACCATGGTTGGCTGTGTTACAGACCTATTTTTTTTGGTCCCTTCTTATTATTTTTGGGTCCAATTGGTTCTGAAACTTAGCTACATGATTTAATAGATAAATGGAAACAACCAAGATGCACTATATACCTGTTTGTAGCCGATTTCAGTTCTTAAATTTTCTCTCAGAAATCTGCCTTCTTCTTCCTCCTTTCTTTTCTTCTGTTGTGCAACTCTATTTTCTTTCTCTCTTTTTCTATATTTCATGGTTTCTGTTATGGTTTTGTCTTTGTTTTTAGTTGCTCCTTTTTATTTCCTCTCTGTAACCGACATTAGGGTCGGTGGTATTGCCACCTGTTTGCTTCCTCTCGTCATCACCCATTTTACCATACACGCACACACGGCTGCATGTAGCCCACTACTTCTCTCACCTAACATCTCAATCTTTCTCAATTCTTCTAAGACCTTCTAAACTATTTTCTTGCTTTTTTTCTTTGCTTTTGTTTTTCATTTCCTTTTCATTTAATTATATTACTATAAATACCTATATATATCTATATATTTATAGTTATAGTTATTTATTTGTATACATATATCTATATATTTATATTTAATTACCTATATATATGTATTCACTTGCACGTTTTCCCATAAAATCGAGCTTCCAGTGCGGCAGCACTCAGGGCACTCGAGACTACTCGTCACTCACACTTATGCATCGTAACTGAACATGACATTCCAACGTATGTTTGATTTTATTTACATAGTAAATTGGCGTACAGTGCAGGCTTACATGTCATGGCCCGGTCCAACCCAGGTTAGGTACTGGCTAACTCGGGTCAGGGTATTACAATTTATTCCTCTTGGAGATCCTAATTAATGAAGATTGAAAAGTCTAGCTATAGACTTTAAAACAAGCGCTTATAGGAGGCAGCCCATAAAACTTTCTTTTATATATATATTTTTTTTATTTTTTATTTTTATTTTTTTCTTTTAATAATTTGGATTTTGATGCAGGTTTATTTAGCATGAATAAAGAGCTGAAAATTACAAACTACGGCTGATTCACCATGAAACCAGGGAAGTTCCTTTCATTTCTTCACTCTTTCTCACTTTTGAATTACAATGAGGACATTGTTTAGTTTAAGTTTGGGGTGTAAACATCTATATTTATTTTGTCTTTTTGATTGTTGGTTATGAGTCTTGAGTTGTTGGATTCTCTTACCAAGTATGCATTTGAGTATGATTAAATTCTCTATGACTCTAAAATTTATGATAGAAGATAGGACTGAGAAATATTTTCAAAAATTTCTTTTATGTCACGCAAAGTTTTGTGGGCACTTTGCTTTAAATCTTTGTCCTTGAACATAATTGAGCATATAGTCATTTTTTCTTTATTCCATTTTACTTATGAAGAGAATGAGTTGAATTAATTGGGTCAGGGAAGTTCAATCTTGCTTTGCATAGAATCCATTGATGAATCCCTGAGGCGAAATCCTAGTTGATACCAAACATTAGAGACATGATCTAGGCCATTTTTTTCATAACCAAAAAGCCTTCCCAGTCGTCCCAATTGTCATGCCATCATTGCATAGTGTATTTCCATAGTCAGCCCCTTGAGCCTACATAAACCATTCCCGTTCTAATCCTGAAAAACCATGAATTTACCTTTTACAGTTTGAGAAGATACTTTGGTGGAAGTTTACACTTGAAGAGAAAGTTAGTTTAAATGAAATTATCCACATTTTCTTTGCTCTATTTGATCAAAGAGTGTAAAGAAAAGAAAAAAAAAGAAAGTGATCTTTCAAAAAAAAAAAAAGAAGAAGACAAAAAAAAGAAGAAGGTATTTTTGCTAGGATTGTCTTTTATGCAGAGGTGATTTATCCATTATGGTAGAAAAAATAGAGTATGAGCATATTGTCGAGAAAGAGTTATGATTTGAATCTTGTGGAATTCTATGTTATTGTTCTTTCCACCAAGTATTTTCCTAGTTTGCTTTGATTTTTCATATCCAATTCTTTCTTAGCCCTCACCTTGTGGCCTCTCATTATAACCTAATTAAAGACCTTTCAATCCCTGATTTTGGTGTTAATTACATTAATGGAGAGGATTTCTAAAAATCGGACTTATGGGGTTAAGTTTTGAGAGAATTCCTCTAGTTTTAGTTTTCTTCTTTTATCTGAGTTTGCAGGTGGTTTGGAGTTAAATTGACTATATTACACACACTCAAGGTCTTAGCTTTAGGTTGAAGTAAACGCTTAACCCTTGCTTGAAAAATTACTAAATTTTTGATTAATTTTCCTGCTATCTTTGATGTTAAAAGAGTAAGATACTAGTGATGAAATCTAATTTTAGATCATGGCTTGGTGAATGATGCGATTTTTTTATAGGGTCTAGTTGATATGGTCTATATTGTTTATTTTATTTTCTTTTGTTTGAGGACAATGAAAGTTTTAAGTTTGGGGGTGTTTGATGACTTGCATAATTTAGAATATTTTATCACTCTTTAACTTTAAACTTTAGTCTAATTTTATTTATTTTCTGGTTAATTTTAGGCTTCATTGTCATCATTTAAATTTTATTTCAGATTTGAAGAAATTGAATATCCGAATTTTAGCAGCCCATCATCTATGGACTCTCTCTCATTTAATGACGAGGCACTTGGAAAAATAAAAGCCAAGAAAGAATTGGACACTAGATGTACCCTTGAGTGAGCATTGGATTAGGAGGGATTTTTTATTCTCTTTTAAAAAAAATTAAAATAATAAAAAACTATAGCAGCAGCAGCTAGGGCGCAAGAAGAAAAAGAAAAAAAAAAGATAACATGATGCGTTGATGAAAGAAAAGATATAAAGGGTTTTGGAGGGGAGCCCAAGGTTTGTATGGTCCTGGTGGAGGAAAACAGGAGAGAACGTGCAGCGCAAAGAGAAGAAAAGAAAAAATGGAAAGAAGTGGCTCATGGAGTAGAAAGAAGCAAAAGAAGAGAAGAAAAGAAAAGAAGGGAGCAACGTAAGAAAAAAAAGAAGCGGCGCATTGTTGTGTTTAAAAGGCAGCTTGGAGTGCGGCTTAAGAACAACGGTCGGAGCAGGGAAAAGAAGAAACAGAGGCTGTGTCTTGAAACTTGTGGAAGAGAAAAAAAGCTACGGGAAAGACAGTTGTGGCAGAAAGAAAGTAAGAAGCTACAGCTGGAGGAGCATTTTTTCCAGTGTTCAATTTCTTCCATTCCTCTCAGAAAAGATTATGGTGAATTCGTTTATGTTGAATTTAATTTTTACCATAAACTAAACTTTCTTTATTCTAGGAAAACGATGTAATCTACTCTCGAACTATGCTTGCTTTTCTATGCTAATTTGAAGTAATTCTCTTTCATGTTTGTCTGATTTATTCTGTGCTTATTGCTTCTAATTAACTGGCCATTAATTAGATGATTTTAATCATGTAATTTGTTGTCAAAAGAGGGAATTATAGGATAGATCTTGGATATTTTGGCATAGTTAAATATAGATATCGAAAGACTTGTATAAACCTATGTAGTATTAAAATCATTGGTCTTATTGCTTTCTTGCTCTATTAATTTGCATACTCTTGCGTAAAATGATGAACAAGAATAATTTCCAATTGACTGTCGAAAGAGGCTTTTGGATGAATTGGAGATTTGCTAACAGACATAGAGAATTAAATTCAATTAGTTAGATGAGTAAAGCATAGTGAGGGATTAGTTGAAATCGATTTCCAAGAAGTTTTCTCTCCCATTAATTTGATTTTTAAACAACATCTTTCTTTTCCTTTGAGTACTTTCTTTGAATTGATTTTATTTTAAATCGAAATTACAAAAATCTTAGTGATTTTTCTAGATAAAGTCAAGATTAGTATAATTTCGATATTTTTTAAAAGTAAGTTACCAATCCCTGAGGACGATATTCTTCTCATCACTTTACTATAAAACTACGATACTATGCACTTGCAGTTTTGCATCGATCAAGTGATTCAGGATGATCAAAATTACACTTGGAGATATTCTAATTGATGGTTATTAGAGTTCAATTTGTGATCAAATGAGTTGCATATGTGTAGCTTCTATATTTTAATAAAGAAAAAAAAATTATCACTCTTATGCAATTCATTTGATTCTATACGGCCTGTTCGAGTGGCAGTGTCGGTCGTTGCCCTTAATCCGCATAGAGTGGGTTGTGGGTCGCGATACTAATGCAATACATGAATAAAGTAGGTTTAATCAAAATTTTCTCAATAATAATAAACTTTTGGTGTAATTTAAGCATGATAAAATATACCAAGACAAGACTTGTAATGCATAGATGAAGCATGCAAAAATCAAAGGTATTGCAAGAATTTTAAGAGATTTTTAGGATAATTAAAATACAATTTAGGGGTTCAAGAAATACACTAAGTATGCAATATAATGCATAAAATGAGAAAATAGGAGGAAAAATGACCCAAAATGCTTCCACCAGGACTTGAACCTTGCACTTGTGCAAGGTAATGATTAGTCTCCGAAAAGAATACCAATAGGGCTACAAGAACTTTTGTGTTATATAACCCACAAAATATGTATATAACCTATATAAACCTACATGTCTATATGCACAAAAGCTGAGGTGTCAACACCTCATTGGACCCTTACCTCTTCCAATCAAATTTCATGCATTACCTAATTATATATATATATATATATATATATATCTGTTATATGTATATTTATTATGTGTGTGCTGCGTGTGTGTGAGGAGAAATCGAATTGTGTGTGTCACGACCCAAAACCCACCCTAAGCGGATCTCGTGTCGCGGGGCCAACCCAAAGGCCGTCCCTACTTTTTCCATTCCAGTATCATAATACTAATATGCAATGTACTAAAAATTTTAAACAATGAACAGCGGAAGTCTTTATCAATTACAGTAATTCAGCGGAAGTCTTTTTAAATAAATTAAACAGCGGAAGTCTATTAAATACATGACATAGTTCTACATAAAACAAAATGAGAACTAAACGTAACCAGCACCCGGGGGTGGTGAATACATGGGAGAACTAACATAGACTGATACAGTACTTCAAAATGTCCCCTTACGCTCTCAGACTCCTACTGGGGTCTCACAGCGTCATCACCTGAAATGGGGGGTAAGTGGGGTGGAATGAGCTATGAAGCTCAGCAAGTAAACTAGATCTCCGACACTGGTATTGATGATTATAAAGAACATGAATCCATGAATAAAATATGATAGCCAATCATAAGAAAGGAGATGCTATGATAGCCAATGAGAACAGTTACCATGATGGCCAATAAATAGTGGGGCACAATATACAATCAGGAGAAATGAATAAGCAGTGATAAAGATTTCTCAACAATAACCTATCACAATAAAAGTACTGCCACAATAAAACGATTTCAATCAAACCAATGAACAACGTAAGATAACCCATAAGAAACAGTAATCCATAAGGAACAGTAACCATTCAACAATATTTCCATAACAATAATCCAATGGAGATGCTTATAATCTGTAGTAGGGGATGGCAGTCCCTCTTCGTAATTTGAGGCCCGGCATACCTCTCAGTTAAACTCACATCTTTTGCCATACGTCCGTTCACAGACTAGTTCGTCACAGAAGCATCGGATGGATATTGTGACTGAGCACAATTCCAGCATTTATAAACATAACATGATCATTTGTGATTCCATAATAGTATGAAAATGGAATCTCATATATATAGTAAAGCATAACAGTAAGCCTTTCAAGGCACGGTTTAATATGATAACAATAGTACAATAGTCAATCAATGTCCACAAGATAGAACAATATCATACTGTGGATAGCAATAACATGAAGTACTTTCAAGAGTACAAGTTTGGCAGTAATGAATAACTTGGCTTTAGAAACACCACAAGGAAGAGAAAGTGATCCACTTACCTCTATCGTGATTCTATCTCAGAAATCCGTGAGTGTACCCTTGCCTTTGGAGTTTCCTATATATGAGTGAATACGTTTTAGAATAAATGCTATTCATCAAATTTTATGCCTTTCTGTCATAAGTATTTCAAATACTATTTTAGACTTTACCATTGAGTCCGGAACGCCGAAGAAAGTCGGTTTAGGCTTTCGCGGAATTCCATTTAGACTTTTGTACTAAAAAGGGCAAAATAGTCATTTTGTACTTTTATGGTATTTTATCCTTCGGGGTTCTGTCTCATAAAACGGACCCCACCATTGGACTCAGAACATCCGAGATAATAGGTTTTGACTATTCATTTGTATCGTTTGGACTTTATTTGACCCATATTTGAGATAGGGGCATTTTTGTAAAAATTAATATTTTATTAATTTTTCCTGTTTGGGCCACAGTAACATTTCCTAAAACATTTGGGGTCAAAATGTAAATAATCAAAGTTGTGGTCTGAACCAGTGGCTTCACTGTTTGGAGACCCTAACCGGTCTAGTTCTTCACTGAACCAAACGGTTCAGTTCAATTCATAAAACCGGATTACAATAAACCTGGTTTCCTATCCTATCCATGGTTTGGATAACCCCAAACCCAATTTCTATTTATTATCCCTGCAACCAAACAGCCCAAATCCATTTTAAAAACTAAAACTAAACGACACAGTTTCACGCCCCGTCTCATATCCGGTCGGGTCCCGACCCGGATCCAACCCGAACCCGGTTCTGTCTTAACCCGATAGCCCTCGAACTTCTGGTCATCTTCCCCGAAGCTCCGGTGAGGTTTTGTTAGGGTTTCGGCGTCCCTTCCGACGCCGGTGACTGTTCCCATTCATTTTTCTCATGTATTTTCAATGCCATTTTATCCCTCATCACATGGGGATCATAAATCTATCTTCGGTTTCCCATTTGAACTTCTCTAATCTTACGAACAGGGTGATTATCAGTTCTAGTCGGTTTTCCGGTGAACTGGTTTTTTGAGATTTCATGCTCATCTCCTTACTGTTTTGGTCCCAAACTAGTTCAAATGTGTTTCTGCACTTAATACAAACATTCTCTTATCGTTTAAACCGAGTTTAAAGGCATAAAACCCTATGACCCGATTTATCCATGAAACCTGCAACTAAGAATTTCTCCTTGGTTCCTACACCATTTAACCTGATTCTTTTTGCATTTAAAAGCTAATATCATGCTTATTAAGACCCTAGCTTTAATTCAAACATTCATGCTTAAAATCATAAAAACAGAAACGTGATTACTCACCTGGGTTTTCTTGTTTGCTCTCGGTTGTTATGCCCTTAAACCCCTTTTGCTTCTGTTTCTGATTCCCTAATGATACTCTTCTCACTCTAAGCCTCTTAGTTCCTTCAGTTTGTTTCTATTCCTCTCAACTCACAAGACCCGTATACATATATATATATAGACAATAACACCCACCGCTTCTTTCTGTCTCTACCTTATCACTCTCTTTCTGTCTCTTGCAGTCATTCTTGACTGCAGAGAACCATCCCCTTAACCCTAGCCACCCACGTACCTCACATATATATACATATATATACATTATATTACATGTACACACACACC
Source organism: Nyssa sinensis (assembly GCA_008638375.1). NCBI lineage: Eukaryota > Viridiplantae > Streptophyta > Magnoliopsida > Cornales > Nyssaceae > Nyssa > Nyssa sinensis. The sequence goes on from CM018046.1 coordinate 30,354,734, forward strand.
ATCACCAAGTCGGTTGGTGTGGTTTCCCAAACACACACACACATAGTGATGCACACACTGATATTTGTTTGGAAGCTTCCCTTCCTTTTTCTCTTTATCTTAATTTATATACATAATACATTTACATTATACATATATATACATATAAAATACATAGTTTTATACATGTATTTATAACCATATAAATACATATAATTGTATTTTTAGTCGCGTATACATACACTAATATTTCGTGAACTATGCATGTGTACGTACGTATGCATGCATGGGTTGCATGCATGCACGCTTTTCAAGGTCAGGTTTTGAGTTACTCGGGTACTACCTGACACTAGCCATATGAAGTAAAACATTTATCTTTTTAAACTAGGTTGAGTTCCATAATTATTGTGGCATAAAGTTTAAGGCAGCTCAGGTTATGCTATTCAGTCGACTTGTCTCGGTAAACGTGTCGTATCCCGGGTCAGGATATCACAGTGTGTGTATGGTGTCGGCTACAAAGAGAGATGTAGAGAGAGAGAGATCTAAAGAGAGGAAAAGAAGAAGAAGATGGAAAGGACTAGGTTGGCATACTATGCATGCATGGCTTGGAACCGAACCAAAAAGAGAGAAGGAAGAGGAAGAAGGACAGAAAATCAGGTATTTCTCTCTCTAAGAATTTTTTATGCTTATGTTTCCATATGATTGGTTTAGAGTGTATTAACATGATCCTGTACTAAGAATCAATATCCTAGAGTTGATAACGTGATAGGACGATGTCACCTACTTTCATTATAGTAAAGAACAAGGCTTGGAAGATGCTCCTTCAAGTGTAGAGCTCTAACAAGTAGTAGGTACGAGTATCAGTGACACTGGAGGGATAGGCATTTCAGGGAGAAGGTATGACTTCGAGAAGGGAAGTCCTAGGTGTTGGGTTCGTAACCACAGCGGAAGTGATTTTAAAAATCTATTTGGATCTTTTTCTTTACATGAATCATACAATCTTAAAAAGAGGGTTAGAAATACCTTGCTCTTGATAATCTTGATTGTTGAAGAAGGCTTATTGAATAGATTGATGCAATCTTCCTTCTCTAACTCCTCTAGGTCTTCTCCTCTTTTCTCTTAGGCAAACTGTATCGCAAGAGAGTGGGCTGCCTCTTATTTTTGTCTAGCACAAAAAATTATGATAAACGGCTCCCTACATATCATATATATAGGGCTTAATTAGGACAAGAGAAGGGATCCAGTGGGTCCCACTAAGTTAGCTTCCAATTAGTAAATTAAATCTTAGTTATCTCATAATTAATTTTAATTGACTAATTAATTTCAATTAACTCCACTATATAATTGAAATTGCACTCCAACTTAGTAGAATAAAGTAAACCAATATACATTATACTTTTGCAGTTGGCCTCTCTACATGGAAACTAATAATCAGGGTTCCATATTATACTATCAAATTAATTCTCTAAATATTTTAAGAACCTAATTCAATAATTATTAATCACTTGCAATTGACCATCATTTCAATAAATAATTTACTAAAAAGACGGGATCCAGATTTCAGTGATTAACCCATTGAATTAGCACAAAGGTGATATCCATCTCTCTAATATATAGAGTGTCGATTCCATCTTGAGAATATGTATTCCCACAGTCTAAATAATGACTTCCCAAGATACTGAGGTATTGATCTAAAAGACCACACTCTTTGATAACTAAAATTCATTACTATTCAGAACTTGAGTTCACTATCCTATTAGGATTAAGAGCTTATTGCGAATAGTGAATAAGAAACTTATTAAATGTGACAATTCCAAATAATGCGTTTCTTATAGTGATCCAGTTTAGTGTATTCCTAATACACCAATACAATAACCTAGAGTCCACTACTCTAGTGGTTGAGATAAATCATCTTATCACATAAAGGTTAACTGTATTACAAATTTACAGATAAGATGTCCAGTCTTATCAATAGCCGTGAGCAATTCTAGAATTGATTATATAAGCAGTTCATATCTCCCGTGTATAAATCTAATTTATACACATGAACCACTCCTAATGACAATTAAAGCACTAGTCATCTCATGATATAAAACAACATCCGAACAAATGTTAATATGAAACTCAATAATAAATCAAATCTATTAAATAATAACAAAATGTCTTGGATATAAGGGCACACATCCTAAGACACTCCCACTTGCATTGACATCCATTCCCCATAACATTTGACACCCATCCTATCCACATGAAGCTCGAAACGTTTAGAAGGTAGAGCCTTAGTGAAAGGATCTGGAAGATTGTTCGCAGATAGCTCCACCACCAAGAGTAAACACATATCCTAAGGTTGACTTGCTGGAGTTCTGATATGACATAAAGTCAAAGTCTGTGTAGCCAACTGGAACTAAATCACCACCCTTGTATCTCAACATATAATCTCTAGTGCTTTTCAAGTACTTAAGTATATGTTTCACGGCAGTCCAATGATTTGGTCCTGGATTAGATTGATATGTACTAACCATGCCCACTACAAAACAAATATCTGGTCTAGTGCAAAGCATAGCATACATAAGGCTTCCTACAGTTGAAGCATAAGGGACCACCTTCATGCATTTATCTTCCTCAAGTGTCTTAGGACACTGATTCTTGGACAAAGGTACTCTAAGCCTAAAAGGCAATAAGCCTTTCTTGGAGTTGTGCATTGTAAACTTGACAAGAATTCTGTCTATATATACAGCTTGAGATAAGCCTAACATCCTGTTCTTCTGATCTCGTAAAAGCTTAATCCCGAAGATGTAACTAGCTTCTCCCAAGTCCTTCATATCAAACTGATTCGCCAGCCAAACCTTTATCATAAACAACACCCCTACATCATTCCCAATGAGTAGTATATCATCCATATATAGAACTAGGAACACCACCACGCTCCCTTCACTCTTCTTATACACACATGGTTCATTCGGGTTTTGATCAAAACCAAAAGACTTGATTGCCTCATCAAATAGGATGTTCCAACTTTGGGGAAGCTTGCTTAAGTCTATAAATGGACTTATGCCGCTTGCATACAATATGCTCTTGGCCCTTGGCTATGAAACCATCTAGTTGCATCATATAGATGTCTTCCTCAAAATAGCCATTCAAGAATTTTCTCTTGACATCCATTTGCCAAATCTCATAATCGAAATGAGCTACAATGGATAAGAGAATCTGAATAGACTTAAGCATAGTAACTGGTGAAAAAGTGCCCTCATAATCGATACCCTTTTTTTGAGTAAACCCTTTTGCCACCAATCCAAATTTAAAAGTCTCAACTGATCCATCGGGATCTCTCTTTCTCTTATAGATCCACTTATAGCCAATTGGTTTAATATTAGCAGGTAGTTGCACAAGTTCCCATACTTGATTAGAATACATAAATTGTAATATCCTGACCTGGGATATGGCACGTAAACCAAGGTAGACCGAGTCGAGTAGTGTAATACTAGTTGTAACCCGAGCTGTTAAGGCTCTATATCATGATATTATATAGACTGAATGATTTTTGGAAGCTGAACGTTTTATTTTGTACAGTCAGTGCGGGGCGACGCCCGAGGAACTCAGGACCTAGCCTCCTAATGCGTGCACACATGCATCCCCATGCATGTGTACATTGCATGTATGCGTAGTCCAGTTAGATATAGTGTATCTATATACTTATAGAAATTAGTATGTATGTATATATACATGGATATGTATGGATGTACAAATTAAGGAATAAATATACGTATATATATGGTGTATAATGAATATGTATGTATTTTAAAGGAAATACAAGAAAGGAAAAAGAGACGGCCATGCATGTTGCATGGTAGTGTGCTTCTATGACTGTATGTGTGTGTGTCAGGTGTGTGTTGTGTGTGTGTCTACTACCGACACTCAAGGGGGAAAGTGGGTGAATTATATATGTGTATATAATACATAAATAGGTGCGTGGATGATGGAGAAGAGAAGGGCAGTGTAAGGCAGTCTAATATGGCTGCAAGAAATGGAGGAAGAGAGAGAAAAGGTAGGCGTGAGAGTGGGGCAAGTGGCAGAAAAATGGCCTATAAATACAGAAGAGGTATTTGAGAGAAATCAGAAAAGAATGAAGGAAACCAATAAGCTGAGAGCATTTTTGTTGCTCTGTAATGAAGGAGAAGAAGAAAACCAAAAGAAAATGAGGGGAAATTTGCGAGCCAAAAGCTCACATGGGTAAGTGAGGTTAATCTCTATTTCTCTTGATTCATGTATATTCGTCCAAATTTAAGTGTAGGATCTTGATAAACATGTAATTAAGATCATTTAGCAAAAATAATCAAGAGAAATGGTACTAAAATGAGACAGAAAATAGTAGTTCCAGGTATAGAGGATAAATGGGTTTCTTAAGATTTCTACATCAAACTCTATTTTAATGGGGTGGAATTAATCCTATATAGTGCAAAAACAATTTAGAGTTAAATTAGAGCTAAAACAGTGGAGGAATCATCACAAAATTCGAAGGGAACAGTTAGTCGAAAAATCGGCCGAAGCTATTAATCTCACTATTCATGAGGTTGGAGAGGTCCAAATGGAAAACTAAAAGTGGATTTGAAATCCCCATGGAAAGGAGAAGAGAACTGCATTTAGTTTAGGGCTAAAAATTCACCAAAAAAAGTTGCTAACACCGGAGAAGGTGACGGAACCCTACCGGACTGTCACCGGAGTATCAAGGAAGAAGACACATAGTGTCTTCCAAAACGGGATTGTGTTGAGTTGTTTGGGGATAAAGCTATGTTGTTTTGGAGTAAGGCTGTTTAAAATTAAAACAGAATGAGAGCGTTTAGGTACAGACGTAATAAATTAGAAATTTAATTAAAATAGGAATAAGGATATCCAATCCCTATTCTGTGAGTATCCACTGTTTGGATTAGGAATATTGGGAAAAAAATACGCAAGGGCTGCTGCCCCTACGAGTTGAACCCTAGACCTAGGGCAAGGAAGGGATACACAAACCATTGAGCCATGGCCTCACGTGTGGTCATATGTTCATCGAATATATATATATATATATTATATAATTAACTAATTAAATTAATTAATTAAATAAATAAATCAAATAATTAAATTAAATAAAAGAAATTGATACGTAGTCCAAATTAAATAAATGATTAGTGTTTTTTTTATGCAACCGGGCATTGTAAGGCCAATGGAAGGGTCCATTTTACCAGATGGAGCCCTAAAAAATAAAGACCCATAGAAATGCAAAATGACCATAATGCCCGTATTGATACCCGAACCCAAATAGAATTCTGCGAAAGCCTAAACCGACTTTCTTCGGCATTTCAGAATCAATAGTAGAGTCTAAATTAGTGAAAGAGATACTTATAGTAGTAAGACATAAAATTTGATGAATAGCATTAAAACTGAGACGTATTTATTGAGATATAGGGAACTCGAAAGGAAAGGGCAAAATCACTAGATACTGACAGAGGAATGCATTTAGAGGTAAGTAAAACCTATTATCTTCCATGTGGTATTTCCAAGCCAAGTTTATTCTATTACTGCCGAACTTACTCTTGAACGTACCAGATATTATTATTTTCTACAATGTGATAATGTTCTATCTTGTGGACATTGATTGACTGTTATATCTTTGTTATCATGCTATACCATGCCTTGAAAGGCCTACTGTTATGTCTTTACTGAATATATGATATTCCATTTTTTTTATACTCTAATGGAATCACATATGTTCATGATATGTTTATGTTTACCGAATTTGTGCTCAATCATAATATCCATCTGATGCTTTCTGATTTACTGGAGACCTACTGGTCAAGTCTGTGAACGGATATATGGTAATTCATTGGAGTTTTATTTTATTGAGTTTTCATTGGGGGGTATACCGGCCCCCAAAAGACCGAGGGTGTGCCGAACCCTAACACAGGGTAAATGCATCTCATATATCATTGATATGGCAACAATTGTTGAATGACATTATTTCCTATGCTTTATCTTATACTGAGAGAACATTCCTTATTGTATTGATTGTGATCGATTTATTGTGGCAGTACTTTCATGTTGATACATTGTTATTGAGAGTTTTATTTTGATATTATATCTATTACTCCTAATTGTATATTGTGATCCCACTATTCATCGGCCATTATGGCAACTGTTCTCATTGGTTATCACAGCATCATATTTCTTATGACTGGCTATCATATTCTTATTCATGGATTAATATTCTTTTATGATCACTGATACCAGTGTCGGAGATGGGAATTTACTTGCTGAGCTTTTGTAGCTCATTCTATCTTACTTACCATTTTTCAAGTAGTGATGCTACAAGACCCCAGTAGGAGTCTGAGAGCGTAGGAGGACATTTTGAGGAAATGTACTAGTCTATGATGTAGTTCTCCCATGTATTCACCACCCACGGGTGCTGGTTATGTTTAGTTTTTAAATTGACACTTGTAGAACCATATGATATATTACAGACTTTCGCTGATTATTATATTGATAAAACTTTCACTGATTATTGTTTTAAATTTTTAGTACATTGCACATTATTACTATGATACAGGAATGAAAAAAGTAAGGACGGCGTTCAGGTTGGCCCCGCGACACGAGATCCACATAGGGTGGGTTTCGGGTCATGACAGCTTGGTATCAAAGCTATAGGTTTGATTGTAAGTCATGGGAGATAGGACTAGAATTAGACTCGATAGATATAACTGAAGTTTCTTTAAATAGATTTCATACGATAATTGACTATTCTCTTATACATTGACTGGACATCTTACTAGTTATCTTTACAAACATGGTTAACACGAGGAACAATCCATTACCTATAGATCGGTTAGAGAGATTGATGTAGAGTGTCATCGAGTCTCTACCATGGGTTCAAGCCAGTACGAGTCAACCGGTACGATAGGAGCAACCTGTCAACATAGGCGGTAACGTAGGTGGCCCATAAGGGGAACGAGAGACTCCACATTTTTATACAAGCAGTTTCAAAAGATGAGACCCCCGACATTCAACGGTAGTAGATGAGCCACTATAGCTAAGGAGTGGTTATTGGAAATGAACATGATTTACAATATCCTAACGTGTACTGAGGTACAAAAGGTGGCATCCACCACGTATATGCTTAAAAGGGTGGTGCACAAGTGATGGATGATAGAGGAGGCTGAGGAGCCAAGCATGGACTGGCAGCGATTCACTACGGTCTTCAACAAGAAGTACTTCCCTCAAGAGGTATAGAACCGGAGCGTTTTTGAGTTTATGGTGCTACAACAATGAGGGATGACGATAGAGCAATATGAGGCCACATTTACTAAGTTGGCCAGATTTGCTCCAAACGTTATCAACAGTGAGGATTTGGAAGCTCAAAAGTTCGAGGAAGGGCTGCGGTGGTCTATCAAGGATAGACTTAAATCCCAGTGGTTGACCACTTATGATGAAGTGGTGGAGACTGCACGGATTATAGAAAGGAGTGGCGAAGAGTTCGCCAAGAGGCGAGGGAATCAGAGGTCGGGAGGTAATTAGAACAGGAGGCAAGGGCCTTCTTCCTTTGAGCAGGGACCCACATTTACTAGATTTGGAGCTAGATTATAAGCGACAAGGTCCAATTAGATGAGGCAGAGCAACACTAGAGGGGGCGTAGCCTAATTGTAATATCCCGACCCGGGATACGGCACGTGTACCGAAGTAAGTCGGTTAAATAATGTAACTTGAACGATAAGATATGTATATCATGGTATTTCATGGAAATGTATGACTGGAAACTGTAAATGATGGAAATGAATGACCAAGGCCGGGTAACACCTGAGCACCCCCGAACATTGCATCATAATACGTGCATGCACGTTTGCCCATGCATGCATACACGTACGTATGTGTGTAGCCCGTTCAAAATGAATGTATGTATATATGATTAAAAGTAGATCTATACGCCTACACATGGATGTATATACATGTATAAAATATGTATTTTATATGTATATATATGTATAGCATAATGTATTTATGTATATATGTATATGTATAAGAATTAAAAGGAAAAGAAAAGAGGGAAGGGGAAACTGCCAAGGGTAGTATATAGGTGCAGTGTATGTGGGTGTGAGTATATGTCTCGGTTGGGTGAGGTGTGTGTGTGTGTGTGTGTGTGTGTGTGATGTGCATAATATAATATATATATATATGTGTGTGTGTGTACATCACAAGTCTCCCAAGCCAATAAATGCAAAGTTGCATTTGGCAGAGGGAATACCAGAACCTAAGTCAAGAAAAGGGGCCATAGAAGGGGGAGTAACCGAGAGAGAGAGAGGGAGAGAGAGAGAGAGAGAGAGAGAGAAAGAGGGAGAGAGGCGGTGGAATCTCTCTCTTATATAGGTATATACGGGAGTGAGTTGAGAGACAAAAAGGAAACTGAGACTGAGAGGAACATTGTCAAGGAACTCAGAAGCAGAAACAGAAGGGTTTGGAGGGTTACAGTGAGCTAAAACCGAAAACCCAGGTTAGTGTTTTGAGTTCTGTTTTTATGATTTAGAGCATGAAACTTATATCTATTTATAAGGTCTAAATCAGCATGAAATATGGAACTTATTGCAAAAAGAATGAATGAAAAAGATTAAGAAATCAGTAAGAAATGTTGAGTTGCAGGTTAGAGTGATAATACGGGTTTCACGAGTTTTATGCTTAAAAGCTTAGTTTAAGTTTATGAAAATAAACCCTAATAGTGCAGAAAACGTTTAGGATGAAATTTGAGTGAAAACCGTGACCTAAAAGTCACGAAAATGAAAATGAAGCTCTAACCGAAAAATCGGCCGGAGATATTTAAACCCATATTTGTGAAGATCAAGATGATCTTGATCAAAACGGAGGATGAAATCATGATCCCCATGTGGTAGGGAGTAAAACGGCATTCAAAACAGGAGGATAATCCATCAAAAACCGGTGACCGTCGTCGGAGAAGGTGACTGTTCACCACCGGAACCCTACCGGAGTAATAGGGAAGACGACCGTGAAGTCGTGAGGCAACCGGGTTAAATTTAAACCGGATCCGAGTTCGAATCGGATTGGGACCCGACCGGAAATGAAATGGGAAAATGAAACTGTGTCATTTTATATATTGGATTTTAAATGAATGGGGTCGTTTGGTTACAGGGATAGGAAATGTAAAAAAATCTGAGTTTGGGCTTATCCAAACCGTGGATAGGGTAGGAACCAGGATATTGGAATCCGGTTCTTTGGAATAGACTGAACCGTTTGGTTCAGTAAAGGGGGAGACCGGTTTAGGGTTTTTGGTTCTGAACCAACTGGTTCAGACCGCAGCTTTTGAAAATTGTAAACCGCCCCCAAATGTTTTAAGAAATGTCACTGTGGCCCAAACAGGAAAATTAATAAAATATTAATTTTTACGAAAATGCCCCTATTTCAAATATAGGTCAAACGAAGTCCAAACGATGTGAATGAATAGTCAAAAGTTATTATCTCGGATGTTCTGAGCCCAATAATGGGGTCCATTTTACTAGACGGGACCCCGAAGGATAAAATAACGTAAAGTGCAAAATGACCATTTTGCCCTTTTTAGTACAAAAGTCCAAATGGAATTCCGCGAAAGTCTAAACCGACTTTCTTCGGTATTCCGGACTTAATGGTAAAGTCTAAATTAGTGCTAGAGATACTTATGATAGCAAGACATAAAATTTGTTGAATAGCATTAATTCTGAGTTGAATTTACTGATATTTAGGGAATTCCAAAGGCAAGGCAAACTCACGGATTTCCTGATATAGGACTGCATTAGAGGTAAGTGGATCACTCTCTCTTACATGTGGTGTTTCCACAAGCCAAGTTTATTCTTTTACTGCCAAACTCGTACTCTTGAATGTATTGATATCCTTGTGTTCCATAATTCGATATTTTCTATCTTGTGGACATTTGATTGACTGATGTATCATTGTTATCATGTTACGTTGTGCCTTGAAAGGCCTACTGTTGTATCCTTATTAAATGAATGATATTCCATTTTTATATTCTATGGAATTACTTATGATCATGGTATGTTTATGAACACAGGAGTTGTGCTCAGTCACAACACCCATCTGATGCTATCTGATTGACTGGGACCTACGGGTCAAGTCCGTGAACGGACAAATGGCAATTCACTGGAATTCACTAGGGGGTATGCCGGGCCCCAAAAGATCGAGGGTCTGCCAAGCCCTGACACAGAATAACAGCATCTCTTATGACTGATAGAACTTGATTGTTGAATGACATCATCCCTTATGATTCTTCGAGTCTCGAGGGACTTGTATTATTGATTTGATTGTGATCGGTTCATTGTGGCAGTACTTCATTGTTCTTACATTATCATTGAAATTCTTGATATTGATATTACACCCAATACTTCTGATTGTGTATTGTGATTACTATTCATTGGCCCTCGTGGCAATTGTTTTCATTGGCTATCACGGCATCTTATTCTTATGATTGCCTATCATAATCTTATTCATGGATTTATTGATCATCGATACCAGTGTTGGAGATCTGCATTTACTTACCGAGCTTTGTAGCTCATTCCACCCCACTTACCCCCCATTTCAGGTGATGACGCTGCGAGACCCCAGTAGGAGTCTGAGAGCGTAGGGGGACATTTTGAAGTACTGTACTAGTCTATGTTAGTTCTCCCATGTATTCACCACCCCCGGGTGCTGGTTACGTTTAGTTCTCATTTTGTCTTATGTAGAACTATGTCATGTATTTAATAGATTTCCGCTGGATTACTGTAATTGATAAAGACCTCCGCTGTTCATTGTTTAAAATTTTTAGTACATTGCATATTAGTACTATAATACAGGAATGGAAAAAGTAGGGACGGCCTTCGGGTCGGCCCCACGACACAAGATCCACATAGGGTGGGTTTCGGGTCGTGACACTAATGCCCCCACTGTGAGAAGATCCACGGGGCTAGTGCCTCAAGGATAGCCACACTTGCTACTATTGTGGTCAAGAAGGACATTTTGCGAGGGAATGCCTTTAGAAGGGCCAGGCCATGATTAGCACTGCTTCAGTTAGAGTGCCAGTACCCGCAGCAGTAGTATCTAGACCCCAGACCCACAGAAGTGCGCAAGGGAACGTCCAGCAGCAGGTCGGACAGGTTTTCTCCATCTTACCAGGAGACGTGCAGGCTACAACTTCTATAGTCGCAGGTACTCCTTTAGTTTGCTCACAGCCTGCCCATGTTTTATTTGACACTGGATCTACACATTCATTTATATCCTCTACATATGCTGCTAGATTGAACATAGTGACAGAACCCTTAGGATATTTACTAAATGTTTCTATACCATCAGGGAAATCATTGTTGAGGGATACCATGTACAGGAATTATGGGATACAAATTGGGGATACACATTTATTTGTTGACCTTATACCATTGGGAATTTGTGGGTTCGATGTTATCCTTGGAATGGACTGGTTGGCTGTAAACCATGCTACGATAAACTGTGTGGCCAAGTGAGTTCTCATACAGAACCCTAGATTTTCGACAGTTGATTTTGAGGGGACAGGGGTGGCCTCCCCACCTTACTTTGTTTCCTCTATCCAAGTTAGGCATCTACTTCGCAAGGGATGCCACAGTTACTTATGTAGTGTCCAAGACACTGACTCTCAGCAGCTTGAGTTAGAGAAGATTCCCATTGCTAGGAAATTCTCTGAGGTATTTCTAGACGATCTTCCAGGGATGCCCATAGACAGGGAGATTGAGTTTTGTATTAACATATTGCCAGGCACCATACCGATATCAAAGACACCTTATAGGATGGCACCAACAAAACTGAAGGGGATGAAGCTCCAGTTACAGGAATTGTTAGACAATGGTTTTATACAACCCAGCTCGTCACCATGGGGTGCACCTGTATTGTTCGTTAAAAAGAATGATGCAACCATAAGGCTATGTATTAACTACCGTGAGTTAAAGAAGGTTACCATCAGGAACAAATATCCACTTCCCAGAGTAGATCATCTATTCGACCAGTTGAAGGGGGCTTAGGTGTTCTTAAAGATCGATCTAAGGTCCAGTTACCACCAGCTGAAGGTCAGACCCGTTGACATTCAGAAGACAGCGTTCAGGACACGGTATGGACATTGCGAGTGTCTCGCTATGCCATTTGGGGTGACCAATGCCCTAACCGCATTCATGGATATGATGAACAGAAGTGTTCAAGTCGTACTAGGATGACTTCATGATTATGTTCATATACGATATCTTGGTTTACTCCAAGAACCAGGAGGAACACGAGGTACGTCTAAGGAGGGTTCTACAGAAGTTAAGGGAGCAGAAGTTGTACGCCAAGCTGAAGAAGTGTGAGTTCTGGCTCCCTAGCATAGCATTTTTAGGACATGTGATCAGCAATGAGGGAATCTCTATGGATTCTCATAAGATCGAGGCAATCATAAATTGGCCTTAGCCCACTAGTGTCATGGAAGTACGAAGTTTCATGGGATTCACAAGCTATAGGAGATTTTTCAAGGACTTCTCCAAGATAGCTACTATAATACCCCGACCCAAAATATCGAGTCATATGACACGCATTACGAGGTTATAAAAAATTAGTGTAAAGATTATAAACATAAGAGAATAATTAATTAATTTAATATAATTAAATTAATTAAATATAAGAAATTAATTATTAGTTATAATTAATGAAAAATATGATGACACACACATACACACATTAAAGGTGTATTGTGTGTAAATATGGCCATGTATATATGTATGTAAATATATATATATATGTATAGACATATATGTACATAAGAATGATTATATATATATAGGTATATATGCATGTTTGTCACTATGTGTGCAGTTGCTAAACAGTGAATGAGTGTATGTGTGTCGACTGTGTGTGTGTGTCTTAGTGTGTGTGTGTGTGTAATATAATATGTATATAACTTATAAATATCAAGCAAGAATTAAATGAAAAGCTGTGGATTGAAAAAGTAAAATTAAATGGCTATAAGAGAATTGATGAGAAGTGAAAAATAGGGGTTGAAGTCGTGTAGAGAGAAAGAGAGATTAGGAGAGATAGAAGGGTCGGTTGAATGGGATATAAGAGCAAGTGCATGCACTACATGCTTGCTCTGTAAGAAAGAGACCAAGAGATAAGGAAGCTAGAAGAAGAATCAGAAATAAAAGGGAGGGAGAAACTACTGTAACAGGTAAATCCAAAATTTCCATGTTTTTCTCTCTCTAGAATTTTTCCTACGTATGAACTGTTTTAAGCCTTGATTTTGTATATATGATATTTAGAACATGTTTAAACAAGAACCATCATGAAAATTTACTACGAAAACAGTCAAAAACACCAAACCCATGAACGATAGCCATGAAAGGACCTTGCTTAAGCAGGTCTGAACCAACTCTTGCCAAACTAGTTTTGGCTTATCAAGACCTCAAACAGAGACCATGAGGGTTTTAAAAACCCTAATACGCGATCACAAGCCTAAGAAATGACTTCCAAAAATCAAATTTGCAAGTACGGGTTCCCAAGACCAACCTCATAAACATGAACTTAAAACCATTTTTAAGAATGGAAGATGAAACTCTAGGATAAGGGGACCACAGCAAAACAAATCCCATAAGATTTGGATAAGAAATGAGCATAAACGAGCAGGTTATAGGTTCGACTATCCAACCCTAAACCGAACAGCTGAGCTCATTTTAAAACCTAAAATGAATGACAAGAAGCTCCTTAATATGTCAGAAACATTTTGGATTAAAAACAGTAGAATTTGAGTAACTCAAAACGTACGAAAATGGAAGCTTTTAGCTTTGGGAGTTAGGGCAACAAGGGCTGATTAGTGGGGAAGACAACTCTGAGTCGACTCACAACTCGTTTGAAAAGGGTGGGGGTGACTCGGACACGTGGTGGCCTTAAGGGACTGCCACCGCATTTATTAAAACGCTGTCGTTTTGAATTAGGGTTATAAAACCCTAAACCAACCGTTTGGTTACGCGTATACGAGTCAATTAAATAACCTGTACGCAAGTAGAATATCCTATCCGTGTTTTAAAGGCTTATCCGTCGTTTGTTTCAAAGAAAAACAGAAAAAAAAAATAAGGAACTAGCAATTGCTAAGATTCGAACGCCCAACGAACCCTATGAAACCAAGGCTTCTTTCCACTGAGACACGCATACGCGTGTGACAATATATGGCAAGAATATATATATATATATATATATTACATAATTAATATATATAAAATCAAAAAAAATAAAAAGGTGCACTGCACCTGGTGGGATTCGAACCAGAGAACAAGGGGAAAAAGGTGGCACATGCTAACCATGAATACAGGACAATCCCGTGGGATTTAATCCCACAAATAAATATATAATATACATAAATTATATTAATTAATTAATTAATTAAATTAAATAATGACAAAATAGCCTGTTGTCTAAAATTAACAAGTTATTAGTGTAATCTTACTATCTCGGACCTCCTGAGTCCAATGTGAGGTCCACGTCACGAGACGAGGTCCCAAAAAATTAAAGACTCGTAAAAATGCTAAATGACCAAAATGCCCCTGCTACTACCAAACCCAAACAGAGTTCCGCGAAAGCCTAAATTGACTTTCTTCGATGCTCCGGATTCAATAGGTAGAGTCTATTCGACCAAAATAAATGTCTAAAATAAAAAGACATAAAATTTGATGAATAGCATCAGTCAAGTGGCTATAAACTAGAACATTGCCGAACTACCTAAAACTAAGGCTCGTATATTGAGATGAAGTACGAAGAAGACACTACAAGTAACCATGTGAAGTAAATAAATTAAAACTTAAAATTAATAAAGCTACCAGAAGAGTATAAATTGAAATAAATTAAACTCCTAACATACTAAATTGTGTTGTAGGTTAAGAGTATGAGTTAAATTAGGTACATATGAAATTTATGAAATCATTTTAGGATTGATACGACCTAAGTATAAGTTAAGAAGCATCAATAGTTGATATTACAATGAATGTGAAGTTGATGAGGCTATTCATGAATTGTTCTTAGGAGCTACAGAGGACGTGGAAAAACGCATTATTAGCACTAACCCTAAAGGACCGAGGTGAGTAACCCTGTATTTGAAGTGGAGATTTAACTCCATGGATTTGAAAAGGTTTTAAGTTCAAAGGATATGAAGTGTTTAAATTTCAAATTCAGTATTTACATGATTCAATTTTAAATTATTCTGTTCTTAGAAACTCTATCATGACATGCTCAGTGAATGGTTTCAACCATAGTTTTCTTAAAATATATTTCAACATGTCTAAATTAAAATGTAATTCTTGTTAAATATTCTAAATTTGCTTATTTCAAGTATACGAAGGTTTATCACGAAGTCATGAATGTTATGTTTTAAAATGCTCAAGAAAAATATCTATTTGACATACTCATGTAGTTAAATGTATTTTAAATGCAAGATAAACAATGCATAAGTACATAGGCAGGATTTTGGGTTTCTTTGAAACTCAATTGACCTGTCATATGCCATAACAATGCATAAGCACATTGGTAGGATTTTGGGTTTCTTCGGAACTCAATTTACCTGTCATGTGCCATATAGATAGGATTTTCGGTTTCTTCAGGAACTCAATTGCCCTGTCAAATGCTAGGTAGCAGGATCTAATCCCCCAGGCATGAGATATCTCGAGAAACCCCATATGTTCTATCGAGGAGTGCGTCTTACCTACCTTTTAGGGACCAGGAAGATGATCTTGATCGGTTCAGTTAAGTTATCTCCATGTATACGTAAAATGGGAATCTAGGTTTGAAACGGATTCTACTAATGAAAGTGATAAGATGTTATGTTTTAAAAATGAAAGCAGGTTTTACCCTCATTTTTACTACACATATTTACATGTTTTAAAGTTTATATACTTTATTTGACGAAGCACGTGTTTAACTTGAACACTTTAAATGTTTCAAGCTTTATGTTAAAGAAGATGTTATGTTTGAAAATGGAAGCAGGTTTTACCCTCTTTTCACTACGCATATTTACATGTTTTAAAGTTATATACTTTATTTGACGAAGTACGTGTTTAGCTTGAATACTTTAAATGTTTCAAGCTTTATGTTAGAGAAGATGTTATGTTTGAAAATGGAAGCAGGTTTTACTCCTATTTTCACTATGCATATGTTTTGAAGTTTCTATACTTTATATGAAGAAGTATATGTTAGTTGGAATACTTTAAATGTTTCCAAGCTATCCGTTTTAACGAATGCATACATTCTATGTTCAAAGTACACGAGCAATTGGTGGTGATTGTTTTATAAACTCTCATTTGCTAAACCACTACCAATTGAAACCCCATGACGAATACTGGAATTGCTTACAAGCTTAGATTAGCTTACCCGAATTTTTATTTGGACCCCCCTCTCAAGTGATTGACGACAGACTGATTTTGAGGACGTTGATGATGAGTCTAGCCATTTTGGGAAGTTATGTTTAAGCAGTTTCTTTATGAAACCCTATGAACTCTAATAGTACATTTTGTATTAGTAGACAGTGTAAGAATATGTATTAAACCTCTCGGGGGAGTGGACATGTAATGTTCTAAAGTCTTTAAGTTTTTAGTTATGCTCTGAATGTATGATCATGTATACCGCAATGTAAAAAGCGGCAGTATTGGGTGGATGTGCAAATTTTAAAATGAGAAAAGAAAGGAAAAAGTTTTTCACGCTTTCGCAAACACATGTTGCACTGCCATCCGATACTGCTGCTTATGTGAGCCTTCGCCCTAAGGACCCCGGACCTGAGGGTGGCGGTCGCGATTCGGGAATCCGCACAGGGTGGGTTTCGGGTCGTGATAGCTACACCTATTAATTAGCTGACCAATAAGGGTGTTCCTTTTGTTTGGACAAAGAAGCAAGATAGGAGCTTCGAAGAGTTGAAGAATCGACTAGTTACAGCTCTGATATTGATAGTGCCAGATGGAACGGAGGGATTCGTGATCTATAGTGATGCCTCACTCAAGGGCTTGGGGTGTGTGTTGATGCAGAATGGAAGGGTAGTAGCATATGTTTCACGACAGTTGAGACCACATGAGGGAAACTACCCGACACATGACCTCGAGTTAGCAGCCATTGTCTTTACCTTGAAGATATGAAGGTATTACTTATACAGAACCACGTGTGAGATCTTTACTAACCATAAGAGTCTCAAGTAATTGTTTACACAGAAGGAGTTTAACATGAGACAATGCCGTTGGTTAGAGTTGTTGAAAGACTACAAGCTCAGCATACAGTACCACCCAAGGAAGGCAAACGTGGTAGCTGACGCTCTTAATAGGAAGTCATCAGGAAGTTTAGCTTGCATGTTGACCGTATAGACAGAGATACTAAAAGACTTGGAGGATATAGAGATAGAAATAGTTTTTCCCACCTCCGAGGCAATGTGTGCCAACATCACAGTCAGTTTGTCGATTGTGGACTGTAACACCCCGACCCCGATTAAGTAATGATTAGTTATTAATCATTTATCTGAACCAAACATAAAGAATAATTAAGAAGCTAACCTAATTAGGAGTTGACTAAAAGAAACGGCGTTGAAAAATAAGTTACAGAATAAAAGTTAAGTAGGAAATAGTGAAACTGCATTAATGCGCAGCCAAATAGGGCCTAAGCCCGAAATATGGAAAAAGGACCAAAAATTGTGGCCCAGAGGATTTGATCCCTTGACCAAACTAGGCAGAATTTGGTTTACCAAAAAATTACCAACTAGGCTAGGAACCTCTTTGTGAACATATGTGCAAAGATATGTATTTAAATACCATTCAGATTTGGCCATTCCCCAAAGTGACCAATACCCAAACATGCAACACCTCAGCATTACATCATGCTATAGCCATCATGCCTATAGTCTCATGATGAAACCTCTCTCCCAACCAAATTGCATGCAAAATAATCATGCATTTGGGGAGATGAAAGGGCAAGAGAAATGTAAGATATGTATATCTCCATATATGCATTCTCCATATATGCAGATCTGCCATTTAGAGAGTGTTGATATACTGTTTATAGAGAGAGAAAGTGGTGAGAGAAAGAGAATCCTAGAGAGAGAGTGAGAGATACACAAGGGTGTACATTGGAAATCCATTAGAGGAAGCTAGAGATTGGAACTGAAGGGCTACACGACTGGGGGAGGATCCAATCCAGCTCTTGAAGCTTCTGCTTGAGCACAACCAGTGAGGAAACCACTGTACACGTGAGTTATTCAAAAAATTTTTTTGAAATTCTCTTGAATTTAAGCTACTGTTTTATAGCTTTTCAGGACTGTTAATGCATGTGTAGTAATTTAACAATGAGAACTGAGATGTTTACGGGTGATTTGAACCTATAAAACTGCCCAAAACACTGAAACTGTACAAACCGCCATTGATGAAGCTTGAGTTGCAGGTCTGATTCGACCTCAACTAAATGGCCCTTCGACGGTCAATACATGAAATGGAACACCGTAGGACCCTGATAAACATCAACCACGACCTAGAAACCTGGGTTGAGACCCCCAAAAAATGACATTATTCTTTTCGGCCCAAAAATGAATTCTTCGAATTTGGCCCCTAAACTGAGAATGATGAGTTGGGAATTGAAGTGCATGTTGTAAGGGTTGCAGAGGACCAAACCTCATGCAAAATGGTGGAGAAACAGGGCCATATGACCCAACTGAAACTCTCCACGATATTCGGTTGAAACGAACCTCCATTGTTGAGCTCGAAGCTCCAAACCGATGCCAAACGAATGGCCTTACACCCAGAAGCCTTTCAGCACAAAAACCAGTAAGAATCGTTGCATGAAAACCCACGAATTTGAGAAAGAAATTCTGAAATTTCTAGGGCAACAGTGGCCCTATACGGGTAGGGACGATGAACAGTAACCGGGTCTTGGATCCGGTCTTCGGGTCGGGCGCCGACCCGAATAAAAACGGATAAAACCCATTAAACCAAACTGTGTCGTTTTGATAACTGATTTTAAATTTTTTAAATATCAGGGCTGACGTCAGCCTGACGTCAGCACGTTACCTTGAACCAGTTGGAACCGGACTGGACCGGTCTGGTTCAGTTGCATACGGACTGAACCCTTTGGTTCAGTTTAAATCTTTTGAAAAATTACAAAACAGCCCCAACAGTTTTAGGAAATTTAACTCTGGCCCAATTTTTGGAATTTTATTCCATTTATACCCCTGAGAAATTAATAAATAATAAATTAAATTATTTAATTAATTTATTAATTAAATAAAAATGACCAAATTACCCCTAGGTCATAAATAAGTCAAACGGAGTCCGAATAAATCAAATGAATAGTGTATTTTCACTATTTCAAGCATTCTGGACTCAATGGCAGAGTCCGATTCGGAAAACCAAGTCCCGAAAAATACAAACACGTAGGTATAAATGAATGTATTGCCTCCAATATGCCCGACGTCTAAATAAGGTGAGTTATTAGTGCATTCTTATTATCTCGACACTTCTGAGATCAACGGTGAGGTTCGGTTCACGAGACGGGACTCCGAAAAATATGACGCGCAAAATGACCAAACTACCCCTAAGGTACCCGAAGCCCAAACGAAACTAAAAGATAGTCTATTTTGACTATGTCGGACATTCCAAACCCAACGGTGAAGTCCATAACACCAAAATAGGTACTGAAAATTTAGTCACGTGAAAAATAAAACTCATCAAGTCACCACGAGTTGACTAGTAAGACCAATCCTAGGAAGTTAGGATACGTCAAGCCTAAAATTAAATGAAAGAGCATGAATAGGTAACGATTTAAGGTAAATGTGAAGTTAACGAGTTCTTTATAATTTTCTTAGGAAATACAAAGGAAAGGGAAAAGCCCACCAGTAGTGCAAACCCAGGGAATCAAGGTGAGTAACCTCACATTTGAAGTGGAGATTTAATTCCATGGATTTGAATAATGTTTTAAATATCAAATGCTGTCTTTACACAATTCTGTTTTAAATATTCTGTTATGACATGCTTCCTGAATAATTTACTACTGTTCTTTGAGATATACTTCAGCATGCTTAAAATTTTGATTTCAAATGTTATTATATATCCTGAATTTACATGTTTCACGTATTTCAATACCCTATCATGAGATTATGAACTGTATGTTTTGAATGCTTTTAAATGCATCCACACGAAGGAATTATGGGTTAAATGCTTTTAAATGCAAGATAAATTGTGCATAAGCACCACGGATTTCTATCGGGTTTCTTAGGAGCCCAACTACGATACGAATAAATGCCAGGTAGCAGGATCTAATCCCCCAGGCATATGAGATATCTCCACGAAAAGTAAAATGGGAATCTGGTTCGAAACGGATTATGTTAATGAAAGTGATAAGGTGTGTGTTGAAAATGGAAGCATGCTTTTTCCTCATTTTCACCATGCATATTTACATGATTTGAAATTCATATACTTTATTTCGAAAGTACAAGTTAGCTTGAATACTTTAATGTTTTAAAGCCATTGTTTAAAGAATGCATATGCTCTATGTTCCAAGTATACGAGCAATTGGTAGTGAGTATTTTACAAAATTCTCACGTGCGAAACCACTACCAATTGAAAGCCCATGACAGATGTTAGAATTACTCACTGGGCTTTTTGAAGCTCACCCCATTCCCTAACATTTTTCAGGTGATGACGATGGGTGGACCCTTGCCCAATTTGGGGAGAAATGATAGGCAACTCCTTTAGGATCTGGAGATATTTTGAGAAGTATTAGGGCCTACGGTTGGTCAAATTTTGATGTCAGTACTTTTGGACAATTATGTATTTAAGCCCAAGAGGCAACCAATATGTACTTAAGCCCTTGAGGCATTCGAATATGTATCATGTATAAGACTTTAAGTTTTAGTATGCTCTGATGTGATTATTCATGTGTACCGCTATGAAGAGCGACAGTACCGGACAGTTGTGCGAAAGTTTTTAAACAGATTTTTTTTAAAAAAAAAGAAAAAGAAAAGGGTTTTCATGCTTCCGCAAATCAAGGCCGCACCGCTATCCGATACCATCGCCTATGTTTCGCCTTGCCCTCAGGCTCCCAGGCCTGAAGGGTGCGGTCGCGATCCGAGATCCGCACAGGGTGGGTTTCGGGTCGTGACAAGAGTGGTATCAGAGCACTAGGTTAACTAAAACAAACTTAGTGACATTAGAGGAATTAGGAACAGAACCATAAGTTAGGTAGACTTTAGGCTACCTAAGATATGTAAAGTGTGTGACGAAATGTGAAGGCGGGGTATGGGACCTGTAATATCCCGACCCGGGATACCGGGTCACATGACACGTATTACGAGGGAAAGAAATTTTATATATATATATATAATTAATTAATTATTTAATTAATTAATTAATTATAAGAAATGGATGTATATATGTATTAATTAAATATATATATATATATATATATTAAATGAATGAAATAGGAAAATGTTAAAAGGTAAAAAGTGTGAAAAGTGTGAATGTGTGTGTGTGTCGGCTTGGTGTGTGTGTGTGTGTGTCTTGTATATATGTGTATATGTATATATATGTATATATTATATGTAAAATATCTTATAAAATTAAATGCAAAGAAGAAAAGAGAAAAGTAGAAATTATGAGATGGGAAGTCTAGAGTAGGGCTATGAAATCAGAGAGAGAGAGAGAGAGAGAATGGAGGAGAGAGAGAGGTCGGCTACTCTTGCTTTAAAAGCCAAAACATGCAAAGCATGTTGATCTCTCACGAAGAAAACCAAGAGAAGAAGAAGTAAGGAGAATAGAGAGAGAGTTGGAAGCAGAACAAGAGAGAAAACACTGTAAACAGGTAAAGTTTCAAATTCTTGTATTTTTCTCTCTCTAGAAATTTGAGCATTATAGGGACTGTTTTAAGTTTGATATGCACGTATGATGTTTAATATATGTATATGAGTATGTCAAGCATGAAATGGAGCATTAAAAACCACTAAAAACACCTAACCCAGAAGCATCCTCCATTGATGACCTTGCATGAAGTAGGTCTGATCCGAGGGAAACCAAACTTGGTTTGGTGTATAAGGACCTCTAGTAGACCCTACAAGCATGTGAAAAACCCATGTGCGCGACCAAGACTCAAAAGAACCGACCCTCAATTGTCTAGTTACAGGTTACGGGTTTACACCCTAACCCTTGAAACTCAAGATTAAATCCATTTCTTTAAATGAAAACTAAATCTCCATGAAGAGGGGACCTTAACAAGCCAAATATCATGAAAAACCATCAAGAAATAAGCATGAACGAACAACTTACAATTCGGATTATCCACTTCAAAACCGAACATATGAAGGGGTTTTAAACTCCAAAACGAATGCCAATCGAATCGTTTATCCCTTAGGAACAATTTAGGACAAAAACAGTGAGGATCCATGGATCCAAACTGCACGAAATAGAAGAAAAAGAAATTCTGAAATTAGGGCAACAGTCCTGGTCGAAGTGGGGAAGACGACGAGTCAACTCGTCACTCGGTTTAAATGGGTGGGTCGACTCGGGACAGGTGGCAGCCTCTGGGCTTGCCACCGAAAAAATGAAACGACAGCGTTTCAATAAGGTTTTAAAACCTTTTAAACGGTAGGGCTGACGTCATCGTGACGTCAGCAACACGCATAAAACCGGATGGACCGGTTGTTTTATGACTGGACCGGACTGGTTCACTTGATCCCTAACTAAACCCTTTGGTTTTCAAGTTTATTTAAAAATAAATAAACCATGACTTTCTATAATTACGGATTGGCCCCAACTGTTTTAACAAATTCTACTGTGGCCCAGATTTTGAAAATTTTGTTCAAATACACCCCTGGGAAAATATTTAAATAATTAAATAATTATTTAATAAATAAAGTAAAATGACTATTTTGCCCTTGGGTCATAAACAGAGTAAACGAAGTCCAAATTAAGCATATGAATAGTGTATTTTTACTATTTTGGACATTCTGAGATCAATGGTAGGGTCCGTTTTATGAGACGGGGCCCAAAAAATAAAGACACGTAAGGGGTAAATGACCAAAATACCCCTTGACCAAAAATTAACAAGTTATTAGTGTATTCTTACTATCTTGGACCTTCTGAGTCCAATGGTGAGGTCCACGACACGAGACGGGGTCCCGAAAAATAAAGACACGTAAAGGGGTAAAATGACCAAAATACCCCTGGTACCCCTAAAGCCAAAATGAAATCAGAGAAGGTTTAAATTAACTTTCTTTGACATTCCGGACTCAAAAATGGAGTCCAAATTACGAAATGAAGTACGAAAAGATATGACACGTAAAACGATAAAATGACCATTTTGTCCTTTTACATTTAATAGTCCGAATTAAATGATAGGAAAGCCTAAACCGACTTTCTTCGACACTCCGGACTCAATGGTAGAGTCTATTCGACAAAAAGAAATGTCTAAAATAAAAAGACATAAAATTTGATGAATAGCATCCGTTAGATGACTATGAACTGAAATAATGCCAATGTACTAATACTAAGGCATGTACGAGAAACGAAATACGAAAAGACACGACACGTAAACATGTCAAATAAATAACTTTAAATTAAAGTTAATGGAACTCCCAGGAGAGTATAAATTGAAGTAGATTCAATTTCTAACACATTAAATTATGACATAGGTTACAAGTACGAGTTAAATTAAGTACCTGTGAAATTATGAAATCGTTTTAGGATCTAATACGATTTAAGCATAAGTTAAGGAATATCGAAATGATATTACAATGAATATGAAGTTGATGAGATGTTTTTGAATTGTTCTTAGGAACTATCAGGAAAGTGGGAAAGCGCATTAGTAGCACTAACCCTAAAGAATCAAGGTGAGTAACCCTGTATTTGAAGTGGAGATTTAACTCCATGGATTTGAAAAGATCTTAAATGCAAAGATATGAAGTGTTTGAAATTTCAAATTCAGTATTTACATCATTCAGTTAAATTGTTCTGTTTTTATAAACTCTATTATGACATGCTTAGTGAATGGTTTCTGTCATGGTTTTCTTAAAACATATTTCAGCATGTCTAAAGTTTTAAATGCCAAATTATGTAAAGTGTTCTGAATTTGTTTATATCAAGCATTTAATGGATTTGTTATGAAATTATGTACATGATGTTTTAAATGTTTATGAGAAACATCTATTTGAAGAAATCATGTATTAAATGTATTTGAATGTAAGAAAAGCTGTGCCTAAGCACTATGGTTTTTGGTTGGGTTGTACGGAACTCAGCCGACTTTCTAAATAACAGATTTTTGGGTTGTACGGAACTCAATTGATCTGTAAACATATGATGGATTTTTGGGTTGTATGGAACTCAATTAATCTATAAAAACATGATGGGATTTTGGGTTGCACGGAACTCAATTGACTATCAAAATGACAGGTAGCAGGATCTAATCCCCCAGGCAAATGAGATATCTCCATTTATAAGTAAGATGGGAGTCCGGTTTGAAACAGATTCCACTAATGAAAGTGATAAGATGATAAATGATTTGAAAATGGAAGCAGGTTTTACCCTCATTTTCAATATGCATATGTTTCGAGTTTTATATACTCTATTTAAGAAATACATGTTATGTTATATGTTTTGAAATTCATGAGTATAAGTATAGCTTGAATACTTTAAATGTTTCAAAGCTATTGTTTTACGAAATGTGTATGTTTTGAGTTACATACTCTATTTGACGAAGTATAAGTATAGCTTGAATACTTTAAATGTTTCAAAGCTATTGTTTTACGAAATGCAATATGTTTTGAGTTATATACTCTATTTGACAAAGTATGAGTTTAGCTTGAATACTTTAAATGTTTCAAAGCTACATGATTTAAGGAATGCATATATTCTGTATTCAAAGTATACGAACAATTGGCGGTGATTATTTTACAAACTCTTATGTACTAAACCACTGCTAATTGAAAACCCCATGACGAATACTAGAATTGCTCACAAGCTTAGATTAGCTTACCCGGACTTTGTTCGGACCCCCCCCGTTCAGGTAATTAGCAACAGTCTTGACTTGAGGACGTTGATGATGAATCTGCTGATTTTGGGAAGATATGTTTAAGAAGTTTCTCTTGAGAAACCTATGAACTCTAGTAGTACATTTTGTATTAGTAGATAATGTAAGAATATGTATTAAGCCCTCAGGGCAACTGAACATGTATTGTATTAATGTTATAAGTTTTTAAGTTTTAGTTATACTCTGAATGTGTAACCATGTATGCTATGCATGGAGCGGCAGTACCGAACGGATGTGCATAATTTAAAAATGAGAAAAGAAAAGAAAATTTTTTTCACGCTTCCGCAAAACGTATGTTGTACATCTATTCGATACCGCTGCATATGCGAGCCTTGTCTCGGGGCCCTCGGGTCTCGGGGCGGCGATCGCAATTCGGTAATCCGCTTAGGGTGGGTTTCGGGTCGTGACAGGACCCGCGTTATAGGATACAGATATGTGAAGTATGTGACGTGAAGTAAAGGCGGGGTATGGGACCCGTAGTACATGAAATAGAGATGTGAAGTATGTGATACGAAACGATGGCGGGGTATGGGACCCGTAGTACATGAAATAGAGATGTGAAGTATGTGATACTTAAGCCCTTGAGGCATTCGAATATGTATCATGTATAAGACTTTAAGTTTTAGTATGCTCTGATGTGATTATTCATGTGTACCACTATGAAGAGCGACAGTACCGGACAGCTGTGCGAAAGTTTTTAAACAGATTTTTTTTTTTAAAAAAAAAAAAAAGGAAAAGGGTTTTCACGCTTCCGCAAATCAAGGCCGCACCGCTATCCGATACCATCGCTTATGTTTCGCCTTGCCCTCAGGCTCCCGGGCCTGAAGGCGGCGGTCGCGATCCGAGATCCGCACAGGGTGGGTTTCGGGTCGTGACATGGACAGGATCAAAGAGCAGCAAACTCAAGATGAGAAGCTAGCTAAGCTTCATCAAGAGGTTGAGACAGGCATAAACTCTAAGTTTTCAATACGAGAGGGGATGTTATGCTATCAGGACAGAATCTGCGTACCCGATGTGCTTGAGCTCAAGAGGGAGATCCTTGATGAGGCACACAGTTTGAGATTTGCCTTGCATCCAAGGAGCACCAAGATGTATCACAATGTCAGAAACACTTATTGGTGGTCCGGGATGAAGTGTGACATAGCTGAGTACATAGCACGATGTGCCAAGTGCCAGCAGATCAAGGTAGAGCATCAGAAGCCTGGTGGACTTTGCAGTCGCTACCTATACCCGAGTGGAAATGGGAACACATTACGGTGGACTTCGTGTCAAGATTGCCAAAGACATCAAGAGGGAGCGATTCTGTCTGGGTCATTGTGGATAAATTGACCAAGATAACTCATTTTCTAGCAACCAAGACGACACAGACCTTATAGTGACTAGCCGAGTTGTACATCAAAGAGATTGTTAGACTTCATGGAGTCCCAGTATCGATCATATCTGATTAGGATCCACTATTTGTATCAAAATTTTGGAAAGGTCTACAGCGAGCTATGGGCACGAAACTGAGTCTTAGCACTGCGTATCATCCCGAGACTGACGGACAGTCAGAGATGACAATACAGACTCTAGAAGACTTGTTGCGGTTCTGTGTCATAGACTTCGAGCGGAGTTGGGAAGATCAGTTGCCATTGGTAGAGTTCACATAAAATAATAGCTATCAAGCTAGCATTGCTATGGCGCCATATGAAGCATTATACGACAGGAAGTGCCGATCACCACTGTGTTGGACAGAGGTGGGTGAGAGGAAGCTTTATGGGCCAGAGATTGTGGAACAGACTATAAGGAAGATATAGTTGATCAAACAACGTTTACTAGCCACTCAGAGCCAACAGAAGAGTTATGCAAATACTCACAGATGAGAATTGGAGTTCATAGTACGCGATTACGTGTTCTTGAAGGTGTCACCCATGAAGTGTGTAGTGAGGTTTGGCAAGAGGGGAAACCTAGGGCCGAGATACATTGGGTCATTTGGGATCATGGGAAGGGTTGGACCTGTAGCCTACCAGCTTGCCTTACCTTCAGAGTTAGCACATGTACACGATGTATTTCATGTTTCGATGTTGAGAAAGTGTATACGAAGTGCAGATCAGGTAGTTAAGCACGAGCCTTTAGACGTCCAGGAGAACTTGAGTTACATAGAGCATCTAGTGAAAATTTTGGATCATCGAGATCAGGTTCTATGGAACAAGACTATTTCTTTAGTCAAGGTTTTGTGGCGGAATCATCGGATAGAGGAAGCTACTTAGGAGCGAGAAACGACATGCGCGCCAAGTATCCTTAGTTATTTTAACTATAACATATACTAAGTTTAGGGACAAACTTATTTTAAGGGGAGAAGAATGTAATATCCTGACCCAGGATATGGCACGTAAACTAAGGTAGACCGGGTCGAGTAGTGTAATACTAGTTGTAACCCAAGCTATTAAGGCTCTATATCATGATATTATATGGACTGAATGATTTTAGGAAGGTGAATGGTTTATTTTGTATAGTCAGTGCCAGACGACGCTCGAGCAACTCAGGACCGAACCTCCTAATGCGTGCACACATGCATCCCTATACACGTGTAGGTTGCATGTATGCATAGTCCATTAGATCTGAGTGTATGTGTATACTTATAGAAATTAGTATATATGTATATATATGGATGTAAAAATTAAGGTATAAATACAGGTGTGTATATATATATATATATATGGTATTGTATAATGTATATGTATGCATTTGGAAGGAAATACAAGAAAGAAAAAAGAGACTGCCATGCATGTTGCATGGCAGCGTGTTTCTATGACTGTATGTGTGTGTTGCATGTGTCTATACTGCCGACACTCAAGGGGGAAAGTGGGTGAATTATATATGTATATAATACATAAATGGGTGTGTGCATGATGGAGAAAAGAAAGGCGGTGCAAGGCAGTCCAATATGGCTTCAAGAAAGGAAGGAAGAGAGAGAAAAGGTAGGCATGAGAGTGGGGCAAGTGGGAGAAAAGTGGCCTATAAATACAAAAGAGGTATTTGAGAGAAATCAAAAAAAAAAAAGGAAACCAAGAAGCTGAGAGCATTTCTGATGCTCTGAAGTGAAGGAGAAGAAGAAAACCAAAAGAAAATGAGGGGGAATCTGCGAGCCAAAAGCTCAAACGGGTAAGTGAGGCTCATCTTTGTTTCTCATGATTCATGTATATTCGTCCAAATTTAAGTGTAGGGTCTTGATAAACATATAATTAGGATCATTTAGCAAAAAGAATCAAGAGAAATGGCACTGAAATGAGATAGAAAATAGTAGTTGTAAGTATAAAGGATAAATTAGTTTCTTAATATTTTATGCATCAAACTCTATTTTAATGGGGTGGAATTAATCCTATATAGTGCATAAACAATTTAGAGTTAAATTAGAGCTAAAACAGTAGAGGAATCATCACAAAATTCGAAGGGAACAGTTGGCCGAAAAATCGGTCAGAAATTTTATAGAAACCAGTGATGCACTTCTATAGCCCTTAGCCTTTATAGTGAAGTTCACTCCTTTGGTATTGAAACCTCCTTATCTTATTTTAGCAGCAGAAATTGCCTTCTTCTTTGCTCCTACCGCCACCAAGAAAATAAGGGAAACCTTCAAATCAGAAGAAACTTCCTCTTTGGCTTTGAAGCTATAGAAACAAAAAGGCTACTTACTTACTAGCTTTGCGATAGGAGCTTGCGCGTGGGCCCAAGCTCTATAGGAAAGAAAATAGCATAGGCCCCTTACTCAATAGGGGCGGCTACTCTTTTGCGCTAGGAGTTATGAAATTTTTAGTTTAGCTTTCATTTAAGAGTGAAAAGGAACATCTTTATGAGATGAACGTAATCTATATCTCTCCTTTCTTTGGTTAGGAACAATTCACTTGCTTTGTTAGTTGTTTAGCCTATAGCCTTGTTGCTAAAGCTGTTAGCGCGTAGTCTGTCTCATATGCCTCCAAGGGCGGTGGGTGGGTGTAGTACCGCACAGGAACGCGGGTTAGCGCTTAGACCAAGACGGCGACTCTTACCCGTGCCCTTACTAATAAAAAACAGCAATCCTTCCCCTGGGATTGTGAGAAGCTGGATTTGTCGACCCCTAAAGCAAATCACTCAATTTGGACTAGATACGACTGCGGACCTATTGTAATGCGTTCCAACAGTTTATCCTATTTATGATTATGAAGAGGCTTCTGGTGCAAACTCAAACTTTTCAATCATGGAGGTAGTATACTCTTTTTTTTTTCCTACTCGGATTATGAACTGGTTCAACTTGATTCGTTGGAACCACTTCGTTCAGATCCACGGAACTACGAAGCTAGGCCTACGGGTTGATAAGGGGAAGGAATGAAAAGCCTAACAAAAAGGCAATGGGAGTTCGACTCTCCCTCGATCTCTGGTACGTATTGCGAGTCACGATAGAGAGTGGATTGAGGAACCAGCGCCAAAAGTGCGGCCGGTCACCGTTTGGCTAAGATCCTCTCTCAAGCTTGATGAGCGATGCGCGCTTGAACAGCGCCTTTAGAGATAGGGGAAACTTTAAGGGAGAGAAAATAGGGGGCCCCGTAGTACCCGCATACGTCTGCGGAGCTTTGCGGGTCGATAACCTGCCATACCGAGTTAGTAAGGTCAGATCCATTCGCGCGCGAAAGGCGCTGTAAGCAATGTCGCTTCAGGGGAAAAACAGATAGTAAAAAAAGAAACACCTATCATCAAATAAATCAGAAAATGTTACGAGATTTAGATTAACCGCATTTAGTATAAGCTCAAGACACAAAAGTGCTCTAACCACCTGTGATCAATCCATAAAATATATAAAATGAATAGGAACTCAAAACAAGTACATGCTCGAGCATCATTGACCACAACAACTAATAGGGTTATCCAACCCAACATTTTAGAACTACTTTATTTTGGTAACTACATAAACTACCACATATGCCTTTATAGAGCTTCAAAAGCATTATGCTAACTACATTATTTGCGAAACTGGAATAAGCTCTACAAATCTGCAGGTAGGCCTGAAATTGGAAAAACCAGTAGACGGAAACTTAATTGCTACTTTTTTCTTTCTTCTAGTCTCTCTGGTCCTTTTCGATGAAGCTAAGGTGGATGATCGCCCGCACAATGAGCGATTGCTGTTCATTTCGCAGTGTAGCCTCCTCTCGAGGCCCCTTATTCTCTGGTCCGTCGCGCGCATGCGGTCTCCCCCATTTACTAATTAATAGGGGCAGGGCCTCTCTATATTATCTAAAGCACTATTTATGAGGTTAAAGAGGTCTAAATGGAAAACTAAAGGTAGATTTGAAATCCCCACGGAAAGGAGAAGAGAACTACATTTAGTTTAGGGATAAAAACTCATCAAAAAAGGTTGCCATCACCGGAGAAGGTGACAAAACCCTACCGGACTATCACCAGATTATCGAGAAAGAGGACACACAGTGTCTTCCAAAATGGCACCATGTTGAGTCGTCTAGGGATGAAGCTACGTCATTTTGGAGTAAGGCTATTTAAAATTAAAACAGAATGGGAGCGTTTGGGTACAGACATAATAAATTGGAAATTTAATTAAAACAGGAATAGGGATATCTTATCCCTGTTCCATGAGCATCCACTATTTGGATTAGGAATATTGGGAAAAAAATACGCGGCGGCTGCTGCTCCCACGAGTTGAACCCTAGACCTAGGGCAAGGAAGGGATACACGGACCACTGAGTCATGGCCTCACGTGTGGTCATATGTTCACTGAATATATATATATATATATATATATATATATTATAATTAACTAATTAAATAAATAATTAAATAATTAAATTAAATAAAAGAAATTGATATGTAGTCCAAATTAAATAAATGGTTAGTGTTTTCTTTATGTAACGGGGATTCTAAGGCCAATGGAAGGGTCCGTTTTACGAGACAGAGCCCCGAAAAATAAAGACCCGTAGAAATACAAAATGACCATAATGCCCCTATTGATACCCGAACCCAAATGGAATTTTGCGAAAGTCTAAACCAACTTTCTTAGGCATTCTGGACTCAATAGTGGAGTCTAAATTAGTGAAATAGATACTTATATTAGCAAGGCATAAAATTTGATGAATAGCATCAAAACTGAGGCATATTTACTGATATATAGGGAACTCGAAAGGAAAGGACAAAATCACTGGATACTGACATAGGAACGCATTTAGAGGTAAGTAAAACCTATTCTCCTCCATGTGGTATTTGCAAGCCAAGTTTATTCTATTACTGTCGAACTTGTACTACTGAACGTACCAGATATTATTGTTTTTCACAATGTGATATTGTTCTATCTTGTGGACATTGATTGACTATCATATCATTGTTATCATGCTATACCATGCCTTGGCAGGCCTACTGTTATGTTTTTACTGAATATATGACATTCAATTTTTTTTATACTCTTATGGAATCATGTATGATCATGATATGTTTATGTATACCGGATTTGTGCTCAGTCACAATATTCATCTGATACTTTCTAATTTACTGGAAACCTACAGGTCAAGTTCGTGAACGGACATATGGCAATTCATTGGAGTTTTGTTTTATTTAGTTTTCATTGGGGGTATGCTGGGCCTCAAAAGACTAAGGGTGTGCCACACCCTGACATAGAGTAAATGCACCTCTTATATCATTGATATGACTATGAATATTGAATGACACTATTCCTTATGCTTTATCCTATATTGAGAGAACATACCTTATTGTATTGATTGTGATCAATTTATTGTGGTAGTACTTTCATATTGATACATTTTTATTGAGAGTTCCATGTTGGTGTTATATCTATTACTCCTGATTGTATATTGTGATCCCACTGTTCATCGGCCATTATGGCAATTGTTCTCATTGGCTATCACAGCATCTTATTTCTTATGATTGACTATCATATTCGTATTCATGGATTCATATTCTTTTATAATCATCGATACTAGTGTCGGAGATGGGAATTTACTTACTGAGCTTTTGTAGCTCATTCCATCTTACTTACCATTTTCTAAGTAGTGACGTTGCAAGACCCCAATAGGAGTCTGAGAGCATAGGAGGACATTTTGAGGAAATATACTAGTCTATGATGTATTTCTCCCATGTATTCACCACCCACGAGTGCTGGTTATGTTTAGTTCTTAAATTGACACTTGTAGAATCATATGATATATTACAGACTTCCGCTGATTATTGTATTGATGATATAACACCCCGACCCGATTAAATAATAAGTAAGCCACTAATTATTAATTAGTGGCCCATAATAGAATAATTAAGAAAACTTAATTGGGAAACAAACGATAATTTCAATAGTTTCGAGACCTTAAATAAGGAGGTCAATTCCAAGGAAAATAAAATACGACTACGATTTATAAAATCGGTACAAGAAAGAGTAAATAGTTAATTTAAAATCACAAAGTGGAAAATAATGCAAAAAGTTAAGACAAATAGTTTAATTGGCCAAACAACGCCTAATGGAGAAAATGAAAAAAATAAGTCAAGTTGAGGCCAATGAGTTTTGAAACCTTGACCCAAAAATAGGCAAAGTTTTAAAGCCCAAAAAGTATCCACTTGGGCTGCCTACTTTTTATGTCCTAATTTACAACACATATGTATATATGCACCTATTATTTTCACTCCACCTCCCAAATTGCCCAATCACTTTTCATACAACCAAAAAAATTATTTTAAAAATAAAATAAATAAAATATATGATTATATATTAGTGTTGCATGTGTGAAGTGAAGGAGAATTTAGAAAGAAATAAATGTGTAAGAGTAAGGTCTACTAGAGAGAAAAAGCTAGAGAGAGAGAGTGTGAGTTAGAGAGAGAAAATGGAGGAAGAAGAAGGAAGAGGTTGTCATTGCATGCAATACTGAGCTGCACTGAGGATCCAGTTCGAGTCAAGAAGAAGGAAGGGAGGGTCATTAAAAGGTATAAACACAAAACCCACACTATTCTCTCACTAAAAATTTCCTATATTACAATCTGTTTTGAGTTTTCCCTCATGCGTGTATGATATCTAAGTCTGAAATCCTGAATAAAGGGTAGGAATTGGCTCCAAAAATAGCCCAAAATAGTGGTTCAAGCTTGAACCACCATTGTTGAAAGCTTGGAAAATTCTGGTTTAAACTCAAACTCACACACTGACCATTTCTGAGTCTTGACTCATGAAACACAAGATGAAAAATGGAGGAAAAATAGGAAACTCGAGGCATTGGCTCATGAGTGAGCACTGTTCCAGCGAAGCACCGATTCGCCAACAATGGCAAATCCTTGTAGACACACTTAAGCTTGCATGCAGGCTTATAAATAGATGCACCATGACTCAAGGAGTCCAATGCAACAAACCGAATAGAAAACAACCTTGAATTGGTTAGGAAAAAGACCTAGGACCGAGAACACCCATGGACCTTCCACTAAGTGTTTGAGCTCGAATTGATCAACCAAATCAATGCCCGACCATTCCTGGAATGTGCAGAAACCTAGTGATGCCATCCAAACCCCTGGAATTGTAGTATAAATCCACGAAATTAGGAAGAATTGTAGCTAGGGTTGTAGAGGAACAGTAGCGCAGGCACGAGGCAGAAGGAGACCCCGCTGAGTCAACTCGTGAGTTGACTCAGCCGATCCTGACCGAACTACGTTACCCACCGTGTCGACTCAGACACGTGTCGAAGCGTGGGGTAGGCCACCGCATTAATGAAACGATAGCGTTTCATTTCTTTTAAATGAAAATTATGGCTGTTTGGATGCATGAGTAATAAATTAAAATTGGAATAGTAGTATATCTAAAACGTGGATAAGGTGTGTATCTTAGCTATGCTATTCCAGTTCACAACGTAACCTGAACTAGCTGGTTCACATTTCTTCTAGACCGGTTTAGGGTTTTGACACCTAAACCCACTAGTTCAATGATTTAACCTAAATAAAAAAACCAGAGTTTTGGTTATTTACATTTTGACCCCAACAGTTTTAAACAATTCTGTTTTGGCCCAAATTTTCAGAATTTAATTCAAATAAACCCTTGGAAAAATAATTTAAATTAATTAAATTATTTTATAAATAGTGTAAAATGATGGAATTACCCTTGGCCATAAATGAAGCAAATAAAGTCCAAATTGAGATCCGGAAAAGGCCATCTTAACATTTTTGAGCATTCCGGACATAATGAAAATGTTAGATTGGACATTCAGGGACTTTGGGGTGGTCCCACCATAAGATTTAAAATTACTAAAATGCCCCTAATACAATATGAAACCCAAATGAAGTCTAAATTGGACGAAATTGATACCAATAGAAGCTCACATAATTATGAACTCATATATGTGACTAAATAATGATTCGGGGTCAGAATGTCGTAAAATATAAATGAGCAAAATACTCCTGAGTACAAGAAATACAAGTAAAGGCCAAAATTAACTGTCATAAGCATAATTATGAAAATTTAGGAGCTAAATAAGACTTCGGAACAGTCAACTTACAAAATGAGAAATGATCGATGTGTCCCTATGATTAAAAGCAAATACCAAATGAAGTCCAAAAGACTTAAAAATTTATATATAAGATAAGTAGAATATTCTGAGGACCACGATAGGGTCCCGGGGCGAGAATAATAGATTGCCATTTTTCCCCTAAATATGCTGAAGCTAAATAAAAATTCGAGAAGGTTTAAATTGACTTCCATCGACGTCCCGAATCCAACAGTGAGGTCCAAAATACCAAAATAGGTATTGAAAAGTAAGTCACATGAAAAATAAGAATTTATTAAGTCACCCCAAGTAGACCGGTAAGACCAATCCTAGGAAATTAGGATATGTCGGGTCTAAGATTAAATGAAGAGCATCACTTTAGAAATGATTTAAAGTAAATGAGGAATTAATTGAAGTCTTGATGAAATTGATTTTTAGGAATTTCAAAGGGAAAGGGGATGACCACCAGTAGTGCTGATCTAGGAGAACAAGGTGAGTAATCCTGTACTTTGAAGTGGAGGTTTTTAATCTCCATGGATTCTGAAGAAATTTGAAGTTCAAATATTCTAAAGTGTTTTTATAAAAATATTTGCAATACTTCTAAAGTTAAATTCTCGTATTTATACGCTTTATACTGTCGTTTTATTTATAAATTCTAACATGGCATGCAAAACTTGCTACTTGATATTTCTTACAAATGATAGGTTTATTTCCACATGTCCATGTAAATGTAAATCTTATTAAATGCCTCTTGAATTAACTGTTTTTATTCTACCTATGCTTTAATAAATTCCTAACCATCGTGATTTAAATTCCTAAGACTCATGTGTTAAATGTTTCAAGTGTTGTCCTACAAGTGTTTAAAACCTCCGTTAAATTGTCCATGTTTTGAATGCTCATGAAAATTCATTCTCTTTATTGAAGCCATGTTTTTAAATTTTCATCAAAAGCATTTCTTGAAGAAGCCATGTTTT
Source organism: Nyssa sinensis (assembly GCA_008638375.1). Taxonomy (NCBI): domain Eukaryota; kingdom Viridiplantae; phylum Streptophyta; class Magnoliopsida; order Cornales; family Nyssaceae; genus Nyssa; species Nyssa sinensis. The sequence continues at coordinate 30,390,255 of CM018046.1, forward strand.
TAATATGCTCATAAATGCTTTTCTTGAAAATTCAAGTTTTTAATGCCCGTGAAAAGTACATATTTGAAGAAATCATGTTTTCAATGCTCTTTGAAAAGCATCAGTGTAGAATTGAAAAGTTTTATAAGATAATGATGCATAAGCATCGCAAATTATTGAGTTCCCTTTGTGTTCTCAATTCAGAAGAATGCCCGGTAGCAGGATCTGATTCCCTAGGCATGAGATCTGTCACATCCCCCAGACCCACCCTGTGCGGAATTGGGGCACGTGACAAAGGCCAGTTAGGCACCCATCGGGTATTATCAGTTTTTTTTTTTTTTTTTTTTTTTGTGAAAACAAAACCCCGACGGTAATCCTAACCACAGGCCATTCCGATCTAAATCCCAAGCATAATGCACTCAACATGTATAATTTAAGCAGCAGAATTATCACAAGAGAATGCATACATATATACTTGGTAGAGCATTCAGGATACATCATAGTCAGTCCTATCTTAATCAAGCTTACAAAACAGTTTCACTACAAAATGTCATAATCTGTTCAGTTACATAAAAAGTACAAAAATGGTATAGATTCACAAAAATGAATTATCATTTTATCTGGGGGTCTCCAACATTTTCCCCCTAAGTTCTGGACCTGCTAAACCTGTCCATCTGAGAGTTCCCCTGAAATTATTAAAATAATGGAATGAGCTTTAAAAAGCCCAGTGAGTAACACAGATATCCAGGCAAGAGTTTCGAATTCAATCTTTGCTTAAATCACATGGTAATTAAATCAGTTTGGAATTAATAGTTCAATAATCCAAGTCAAGTTCAATAGATCAAAACAGATAAACGGTTCAGAGTGCTAGCATATCAATCAGAAGTATAGTTAATCATTTGAGAAACTAAAAACCATATCATCGGTGATAAAAGCATGCATTTAAAACAATTGCATTTAAAACATATGGTATTCGAAACAATTCATCAGATCAAGGAGCAGTAACTTAAACAGTGTCAGAAGTTACTCACCTTCAATATTCGAGTTTGAAGCTATGAACGGAGCCTTCCTCTTTTTCTCCTTAAGCCTAAAACAATTTATAGAGATTTATCAACTCATGACCTTAGACTGAGTAAGTCTACCCTATGATGGGTTTCATGGAACTAACTTATAGTGGCTAGTTCTTAGGTCTTACCTCTTAAGCATTTGGCTTAGGGTTTCAGTATCTTCCTGTTTTTTCATCTTGGCCTCGGCAATCATTTCTTTAGTACGTGCCTTATATATGAAGGGCTGGACGGAGACGATTTCAGTGGACTTAGCTATTCTAATATGGCGCTCAATAACTCTTTGCTGCCTCAGTAATTCTTACATAAACTCTTGCTGTTTCTTATCGGCTAACCTCTGGGCCTTAGTCATGATGGTGAATTTCTTGCCCTGTTTGTCCATGGTAGTTTAAGTGATATTTTTACCTAGATCACAGCTTAACATGTTAGAACAGATGCCTTCACACATTTATTGGTTCTGATTTTCATATTATGGACCTAACCATTGAGTTCGGAAGGTCGAAGAAAGTCAATTTAGACTCTCTCGGCTTTTAAATCTAGGTTCGGGTATGTCAGGGGTATTTTGGTCATTTTTGCCGTCACATAATTTCTGCCTCGGGTTCGTCATCTAATCATGTATACAGTCTTACAAGTGTCAGGTCTACTACTGGTATCAGTTCCGTTGAAATCGGATTTCATTTGGCCTTGTACAGGGTCAGGGGTATTATGGTAATTTCATACATCATATTTTTTTTTTGGTACCTCATTTGCAGTCACGAACCTCACCATTGGACTCAGGAGGTCCGAGACAGTAGGAATACATATATAACTTATGACTTTTGGACAACGGATTAATTTGGAGTATTTAATTTAATTAAATGATTTTAATTAAATTAATTTCAGAATATATATAATATATATATTATTTTTGGCAGAAAAAGAACGGTCGAATAGGGTGGCACAGCGGACGCGTGCACCTCCCTCTCCAATAGACACCACGTTCGAGTCCCATAAGGCGCAAAATGCACCTTTTATTTTTTTCTGATATAATTAAATATATATATATATATATATATATATATATATATTTGGTCGGATATGGTTCACACGCAGGTGCGTGGCCGAGTGGAAAGAAGGGGCGCGTGGGTTCTGGAGGTCGGGGGTTCGAAACCCCGTAGCCCCGTTTTTCCTTCCTTCCCTTTCTTTTCTTTTAAACGTAACTATTTAACATATAAACGTCCAAAACGACGCCGTCCCATTTATTCAGTGGCAGTCCCGTTGCTTGAGACGTATCCGAGTTGGCTCGGCCCAACTCATTTTAGAGACGCAGAGTCGACTCAGCGCCGTCTCTCTCGTTGGACCACCCACTGTTGCCCTAGTTTTCTACAGATTTTCACTTCCTATTTCGTGACGTTTGGGACACGGTTCCTCTCTGTTTTTCACCCAGATGCACTGTAAATGTGATTTCCATGATTTTGGCATTCATAAACCAACAAGATATTATCTCAACCAGTGGGGGTAAGCTACACAAACCGTACCTGCAACTCGATACTACATCCTCATTTCTCGACCATTTCATGTGTGGTTTGAAGCTACATGACCTACAGACCATAAGGATCAAGACTTTATCTTCATTTTTCAGTTTAGTCTCGAGTTTTAATGGATTGGATTTTAAACCCGTGGGTTCATTTCCAAATTCGTGAGGCCATACAGTGTTCTGGGGTCGCGTAGGTAGATGTTTAAGATCCTCTTAGGGTCTATTTCAGGTCTTGACATGCAAAATTCCAAACGGTTATGGTCGATTCAGACCTGGTGTTTCAAGCTTCATCAATGGAGGTTGGTCTCGGGTTTCATGGTTTTTGACCTATCCGAGACCTCTAAGCCATGCAATACACTCAGAATAATTCCTAGGATCAAGAATAAAACATGCATGCAGTCTAATTCTATCAAACAGTTCCAAAATCTACAAAACAAGAATTGAAGATAATTTAGAATTTTACCTTCAAGCAGTAGTAGTTCACACTCTTGGCTCAGTTCAGACCTTTCTAAATGTCCCTCAAGCTTCTCAGTTCATGCACCGTGATCCTCAAGTCCCCCCTTACACTTCAAATGGCCAAATTTTCCTCAAACTCCCTTGCATGCAAAGCTTTCTCCCCCTCTCTCTCACTACACTCTCACACTCTCTCACAGTCCCTCACGTATGCACACACACACTCACACAACTCTGTATTTTCAGAATTCTCTAAAGAGAGAATTTGATGCAAGTTATAGCTTATATATATCTTAAAGCTTCATATACATATAGGGCTATACATATATACATATATGTGAGTGTATCTCTGCCCTTAGTGGGGTTAGTGGCTGCTGACCTGATGGAGGTGATGGAGGGCTATGATGAAGGGAATGCATGCAAGGCCATTGGCCAATTTGGGTGGTGGCTTGGGCAAGATTATAGGTTATATACATATATTGCTGTATATATGCACAAAGTAACCAACAGCCTAGTTGGTAACTTTTTGGGATAGATTTTTCCTACCTTGGTAGGTCAAGGGTTCAATTCCCCTTGGCCTCTCAAGTGACCATTTTCTCCCATTTTTCTGGTTAAGGCCCTGTTTGGTTGTCGCAGAATTCCAGTTTCACTGTTTTGGCCTTAACTCCCAATCCGTAACTCCTTTTTCAGTGCGGTTTCTTTCTGTCACTTCCTACTCAGAATATCTTTCATTGATCAAGGTCCAATGTCAGTTTTTATTTTCTCGAATTTTCCATAATCAACTAATTCGAGTTTTATCATTATTACAAATAGATACTAAATTAGCTAAACCTGACATTTCATTCCCAAAACAGTTTTCAATACACAAAACATGCCGGTCAAGTAATTGAGCTGTTACATCCTCCCCCCCTTCAGAAGAGTGTTGTCCCCAAAACTCAGTCTACAATATCAAGTAAACAACTCGGGATATTTTTCATGCATTTCAGCTTCAAGTTCCCAGGTTGCTTCTTCACTAGAGTGATTTCTCCACAAGACTTTGACTAACGGAATTGCCTTATTACGCAAAGTCTTTTCTTTCCGGTCAAGGATCTGGACTGGCCGTTCTTCATACGTTAAATCGTCTCTCAACTTGAGTGGCTCATACTCGACGACTTGCCCCGATTCTTGTATACACTTTCGTAACATGGATACGTGAAATACACGGTGTACCTTGTCCAACTCAGGCGGTAATGCCAGACTATATGCAACCGGGCCAATTCTCTTTAAAATCTCAAAAGGACCAATGTAACGAGGACTTAACTTACCTTTCCTGCCGAACCGGAGTACTCCCTTTAGTGGCGACACTTTAAGAAACACATGATCGCCTACTTGGAATTCAAGATCCTTCCTCCGATTGTCAACATAGCTTTTGTACCGACTCTGGGCCATTTGCAGTCTGTTCCGGATCCTCTGAATTTGTTCCGTGGTGGCTTGGACTAAATCTGGCCCAAGCAGCTTCTGTTCACCGGCTTCAATCCAGCAAAGTGGAGATCGGCACCTCCTCCCGTATAGTGCCTCATATGGTGCCATTTTAATGCTGGCTTGGTAACTGTTATTATAGGCAAACTCGACAAGTGGCAGATGCTCTGCCCAGTTTCCTTTGAAGTCCAGTGCACACAGTCGTAGCATATCCTCCAACATCTGTATCACTCTTTCAGATTGCCCGTCAGTTTGCGGGTGATATGCTGTACTGAACTTGAGTTCCGTGCCGAGTGCCTCCTGTAGACTTTTCCAAAATCGTGACACAAATCGGGGATCTCGGTCGGATACAATGGACAATGGTGTGCCATGTAAGCGTACAATTTCCTGAATGTACAATGCGGCAAGCTTCTCTAAGCTATAAGTGGTCCTGACAGGTAGAAAGTGAGCAGACTTGGTCAATCTGTCCACTATGACCCAGACAGCATCAGAGCCTTTCAGTGACTTGGGAAAACCGGACACAAAATCCATAGTAATATGATCCCACTTCCATTCCGGAATAAGGAGTGGTTGCAGAAGTCCGATAGGACGTTGATGCTCAACTTTCACCTGTTGGCATCGTGTGCAGTGAGCAATAAAATTTGCTACGTCCTTCTTTAATCCGGTCCACCAGTATAACTCCCTGAGGTCATGATACATCTTCGTAATCCCAGGGTGTACTGTGAATCTCGAGGCATGGGCTTCTTCCAGAATCTCCTTTCTTAACTCAGGTATCTTGGGCACACACAACCTACCTCGATATCGTAGAATTCCGTCCTGAATTCCAAAATCAGCTTTCCCCGTTGCCTTTACTTCATCACAAATTCTATTCAACTCCTCATCTTGAGTCTGTCCCGCTTTAATTCGCTCCACCAATGTAGATCCAACAATCAAATTGGCCAGGCAAGCCGTGCTACCTGGTGGAACTACTTTGATACCCATTTCATCCAGATCTCGAATTAACTCCTCCTGAGAGGTAATCATGTAGGCAAGGCTTCCAAATCGTCGACTCAAGGCGTCGGCCACCACATTTGCCTTACCCGGATGGTACTGAATAGCCACATCATAATCCTTAATTAGTTCGAGCCATCTTCGCTGCCTCATGTTTAATTCCTTCTGTGTGAAGAAATATTTTAAACTCTTGTGATCAGTAAAAATCTCACACACCTCCCCATATAGGTAGTGGCGCCAGATTTTTAGGGCAAACACCACTACAGCTAATTCTAGATCATGGGTAGGATAGTTTTGCTCATGAGGTCGGAGCTGTCGGGAAGCATAGGCGATAACTCTATCATTCTGCAAAAGGACACAACCCAGTCCCTTATAAGAGGCGTCACAGTAAATGACAAACTTCCCTTCTCTGGAGGGAATAGTCAATACTGGCGCTGTGGTCAGCTTCTCTTTTAGCAGCTGGAAACTCTTTTCTTGCTCATCTGCCCAAATGAATGGTACATTACTCTTGGTCAAATGTGTGAGCGGTTTGGCCAACTTTGCAAAATCTTTCACAAAACGTCTGTAGTACCCAGCCAGTCCAAGAAAACTTCTGACTTCTGTCACAGTGGTCGGCTGGGGCCAATCCAATATGGCTTCCACCTTCTGTGGATCAACAGCGATGCCTTCTTTGGAAATCACATGGCCCAAGAAGGTAATGCTGGACAACCAGAATTCACACTTGCTGAATTTTGCATACAGTCTGTGCTCTCTCAGGGTTTGTAGTGCTATCCCCAGATGTCTTTCATGCTCCTCCTCGTTGCGCGAGTATACTAGTATATCATCAATAAATACTATGATGAAGTTATCCAAATACGGTTTAAAAACCCGGTTCATTAAATCCATGAACGCGGTAGGGGCGTTAGTCACGCCAAAAGGCATGACCAGGAACTCATAGTGACCGTATCGGGTTCGGAAGGCCGTCTTTGGTACATCAGTATCCTTGACTTTGAGTTGATGGTACCCCGATCTCAAACCAATTTTAGAAAATACACTCGCCCCTTGTAACTGGTCAAACAATTCATCGATACGCAGAAGAGGGTACTTATTCTTTACCGTCACTTTATTTAGTTCACGGTAATCAATGCACAGTCTTAGGGAGCCATCCTTCTTTTTCACGAACAACACGGGTGCTCCCCAAGGAGATACACTGGGTCGGATAAACCCTTTCTCCAATAATTCCTCCAGTTGGGCTTTCAGCTCCCTTAACTCTGATGGGGCCATTCGGTAGGGAGTTTTGGATATAGGTTGAGTTCCAGGGATAAGATCGATAGAAAACTCGATCTCTCGATCAACCGTTCCTTGCGGTAGTTCCTCTGGAAACACGTCGGGAAATTCACACACAACTAGCACTTCGGGTAGTGGGGGCTTCTGGGCTTGGGTATCCAAGACACTACATAAATAACCACGACACCCTTTCTTCAATAACTTCCCTGCCTGAATGGCAGAGATTAGGTAAGGCAGTGGGGTAATGCCCTTTCCCCTAAACATAAACTCGGGCTGTCCCGGGGGCTGAAACAATACACTTTTCTCAAAACAATCGATGGTGGCATGATTGTGTGACAACCAATCCATGCCCAATATCACATCAAATCCCTTTATTGCTAAGGGTATTAGATTGACTAACAACTCCTGGTCTCCAATCATTACTCTGCAGTCCCGAAGGATCGTGGACCCAATCATTGACATCCCAGAAGGAATTTGTACCGATAACAGTTCATCCATAGGTTCAGGTATCTTATGCAATTTATCAACAAAAGATGGGGACACAAAAGAATGCGTGGATCCAGGGTCAATCAACACATATGCAGAGATTTATAAAATCGGGAGTATACCTGCTACTACAGCATTCGCAGCAGAGGTGTCTCCTGGTAGCAGTGCAAAGACTCTTCCCGGACGGCCTTGTGGCTCCTTGCCTTTATCCTTTGTCTTGGCAAGAGGTGCTGGAATAGGCTTCTGTCCTGCGGTGCCGGTAGTCAAGGCAGGGGTTCTCGGGATTGGTGGATGTTGCGGGCAATCTTTGACTTGGTACCCCTTGTCTCCACATCGGTAGCATGCACCAGTCAGTCAGCGACATTCTCCAGGGTGTAAGTTCTGGCAGTGAGGGCATCTGGACACTTCCTCAATTTTCTTCTGACCCTTGTTGCTCTTACTTGGGCCCTCAGTCCTTTGCTTCTTGCTCGGCTGCTCCTTCTTAAAGTTTTTGCCCTTTTTCTTTCTTTCCTGGTCCTTCAGTTGGTTGAACTCTTCCATGTCCTTTTCAATAACTAGGGCTTTGTTAAGAACATCGGAATAGGTGTGTAATTCAAAGGTCGAGACTTTAGTCCGTATCCCGATCCGAAGACCTGCGAGGAATTTCCTTGCCCTATTATGCTCTTCCCTCACCAAAAAGGAAGCAAATCTGGACAACGCAGAGAACTTGGCTGCATATTGAATTACGGTCATGTCCCCTTGTTTTAGGGTGGCGAACTCCTGAATTTTTCTCTCCCGGATTGTAGGGGGAAAGAACATGCCATAAAACTTTTCAATAAAATCGGCCCAGGTAATGGTGGGGTTCTGTACTTGCATCTCGAGCCACCACTTGTATGCCTCTCCCTGTAACATGTAAGTGGCTAACATCACTTTCTCGGCTTCCGAACAAATCAAGAGCTTAAAGGTCTTTTCCATTGACATGACCCACAGCTCAGCTTTTTCGGGGTCGGTAACAGCATCGAAAGTCGGGGGTTTGAGCTTATGGAAGCGATCTAACAAATCATTACGAATGCCGGTTTCCAACGGTTGCGCTGGGGCAGGCGGAGGCGGAACTACCGGAGGCTCTACCGGGTTATTTGCTGGTCCGGCCTGGTGTTGCTGTAAGGTTCTTGATAGTCCCTCAATGGCCTGGCCGAATTGAGCTAATGTGGCCCGCATTTCCCGTAGGGCTACGCTCTTCGTTGGGGCCCGCGGTTCCCTATTGTTACTCCTAGTTCGAGGCGGCATCTGAAGCAAGATAAAAAGTATTCTAAGTATCCTCATTCAATGTGTCATAGTAAGATTTTCATTCAGGTTGTTCATCGATTCAGAATTTCTATGACTTAAGTATTTGCTTTCTAAGGATTCAGTGTTTAAATAACTCTAAGGTTCTGGTCTATACTGACTTTCAAACCTGTAGCTCTGATACCACTCTTTTGTCACATCCCCCAGACCCACCCTGTGCGGATTTGGGGCACGTGACAAAGGCCAGTTAGGCACCCATCGGGTTTTATCAGTTTTTTTTTTTTTTTTGAAAACAAAACCCCGACGGTAATCCTAACCACAGGCCATTCCAATCTAAATCCCAAGCATAATGCATTCAACATGTATAATTTAAGCAGCGGAATTATCACAAGAGAATGCATACATATATACTTGGTAGAGCATTCAGGATACATCATAGTCAGTCCTATCTTAATCAAGCTTACAAAACAGTTTCACTACAAAATGTCATAATCTGTTCAGTTACACAAAAAGTACAAAAATGGTATAGATTCACAAAAATGGATTATCATTTTATCTGGGGGTCTCCAACATTTTCCCCCTAAGTTCTGGACCTGCTAAACCTGTCCATCTGAGAGTTCCCCTGAAATTATTAAAATAATGGAATGAGCTTTATAAAGCCCAGTGAGTAACACAGATATCCAGGCAAGAGTTTCGAATTCAATCTTTGCTTAAATCACATGGTAATTAAATCAGTTTGGAATTAATAGTTCAATAATCCAAGTCAAGTTCAATAGATCAAAACAGATAAACGGTTCAGAGTGCTAGCATATCAATCAGAAGTATAGTTAATCATTTGAGAAACTAAAAACCATATCATCGGTGATAAAAGCATGCATTTAAAACAATTGCATTTAAAACATATGGTATTCGAAACAATTCATCAGATCAAGGAGCAGTAACTTAAACAGTGTCAGAAGTTACTCACCTTCAATATTCGAGTTTGAAGCTATGAACGGAGCCTTCCTCTTTTTCTCCTTAAGCCTAAAACAATTTATAGAGATTTATCAACTCATGACCTTAGATTGAGTAAGTCTACCCTATGATGGGTTTCATGGAACTAACTTATAGTGGCTAGTTCTTAGGTCTTACCTCTTAAGGATTTGGCTTAGGGTTTCAGTATCTTCCTGTTTTTTCATCTTGGCCTCGGCAATCATTTCTTTAGTACGTGCCTTATATATGAAGAGCTGGACGGAGACGATTTCAGTGGACTTAGCTATTCTAATATGGCGCTCAATAACTCTTTGCTGCCTCAGTAATTCTTACATAAACTCTTGCTGTTTCTTATCGGCTAACCTCTGGACCTTAGTCATGATGGTGAATTTCTTGCCCTGTTTGTCCATGGTAGTTTAAGTGATATTTTTACCTAGATCACAGCTTAACATGTTAGAACAGATGCCTTCACACATTTATTGGTTCTGATTTTCATATTATGGACCTAACCATTGAGTTCGGAAGGTCGAAGAAAGTCAATTTAGACTCTCTCGGCTTTTAAATCTAGGTTCGGGTATGTCAGGGGTATTTTGGTCATTTTTGCCGTCACATAATTTCTGCCTCGGGTTCATCATCTAATCATGTATACAGTCTTACAAGTGTCAGGTCTACTACTGGTATCAGTTCCGTTGAAATCGGATTTCATTTGGCCTTGTACAGGGTCAGGGGTATTATGGTAATTTCATACATCATATTTTTTTCGGTACCTCATTTGCAGTCACGGACCTCACCATTGGACTCAGGAGGTCCGAGACAGTAGGAATACATATATAACTTATGATTTTTGGACAACGGACTAATTTGGAGTATTTAATTTAATTAAATGATTTTAATTAAATTAATTTTGGAATATATATAATATATATATATTATTTTTGGCAGAAAAAGAACGGTCGAATAGGGTGGCACAGCGGACGCGTGCCACCTCCCTCTCCAATAGACACCACGTTCGAGTCCCATAAGGCGCAAAATGCGTCTTTTATTTTTTTCTTATATAATTAAATATATAATATATATATATATATTTGGTCGGATATGGTTCACACGCAGGTGCGTGGCCGAGTGGAAAGAAGGGGCGCGTGGGTTCTGGAGGTCAGGGGTTCGAAACCCCGTAGCCCCGTTTTTCCTTCCTTCCCTTTCTTTTCTTTTAAACATAACTATTTAACATATAAACGTCCAAAACGACGCCGTCCCATTTATTCAGTGGCAGTCCCGTTGCTTGACACGTATCCGAGTTGGCTCGGCCCAACTCATTTTAAAGACGCAGAGTCGACTCAGCGCCGTCTCTCTCGTTGGACCACCCACTGTTGCCCTAGTTTTCTACAGATTTTCACTTCCTATTTCGTGACGTTTGGGACACGGTTCCTCTCTGTTTTTCACCCAGATGCACTGTAAATGTGATTTCCATGATTTTGGCATTCATAAACCAACAAGATATTATCTCAACCAGTGGGGGTAAGCTACACAAACCGTACCTGCAACTCGATACTACATCCTCATTTCTCGACCATTTCATGTGTGGTTTGAAGCTACGTGACCTACAGACCATAAGGATCAAGACTCTATCTTCATTTTTCAGTTTAGTCTCGAGTTTTAATGGATTGGATTTTAAACCCGTGGGTTCATTTCCAAATTCGTGGGGCCATACAGTGTTCTGGGGTCGCGTAGGTAGATGTTTAAGATCCTCTTAGGGTCTATTTCAGGTCTTGACATGCAAAATTCCAAACGGTTATGGTCGATTCAGACCTGGTGTTTCAAGCTTCATCAATGGAGGTTGGTCTCGGGTTTCATGGTTTTTGACCTATCCGAGACCTCTAAGCCATGCAATACACTCAGAATAATTCCTAGGATCAAGAATAAAACATGCATGCAGTCTAATTCTATCAAACAGTTCCAAAATCTACAAAACAAGAATTGAAGATAATTTAGAATTTTACCTTCAAGTAGTAGTAGTTCACACTCTTGGCTCGGTTCAGACCTTTCTAAATGTCCCTCAAGCTTCTCAGTTCATGCACCGTGATCCTCAAGTCCCCCCTTGCACTTCAAATGGCCAAATTTTCCTCAAACTCCCTTGCATGCAAAGCTTTCTCCCCCTCTCTCTCACTACACTCTCACACTCTCTCACAGTCCCTCACGTATGCACACACACACTCACACAACTCTGTATTTTCAGAATTCTCTAAAGAGAGAATTTGATGCAAGTTATAGCTTATATATATATATTAAAGCTTCATATACATATAGGGCTATACACATATACATATATATGAGTGTATCTCTGCCCTTAGTGGGGTTAGTGGCTGCTGACCTGATGGAGGTGATGGAGGGCTATGATGAAGGGAATGCATGCAAGGCCATTGGCCAATTTGGGTGGTGGCTTGGGCAAGATTATAGGTTATATACATATATTGCTGTATATATGCACAAAGTAACCAACAGCCTAGTTGGTAACTTTTTGGGATAGATTTTTCCTACCTTGGTAGGTCAAGGGTTCAATTCCCCTTGGCCTCTCAAGTGACCATTTTCTCCCATTTTTCTGGTTAAGGCCCTGTTTGGTTGTCGCAGAATTCCAGTTTCACTGTTTTGGCCTTAACTCCCAATCCGTAACTCCTTTTTCAGTGCGGTTTCTTTCTGTCACTTCCTACTCAGAATATCTTTCATTGATCAAGGTTCAATGTCAGTTTTTATTTTCTCGAGTTTTCCATAATCAACTAATTCGAGTTTTATCATTATTAAAAATAGATATTAAATTAGCTAAACCCGACATTTCATTCCCAAAACAGTTTCAATACACAAAACATGCTGGTCAAGTAATTGGGGTGTTACAAGATCTCTTAGAAGTAAGACTGGAATCCGGTTCAAAACGGATTATTCTAATCAAAGTGAAAAGATGACAATGTTTTCAAAAATGGTAGCAGGTTTTCAAACCCTCATTTACCATAAACGGGTTTTTATATAACCCTTTGAAGTTCGGAAGACAAAGAATTTTACATCTTTCTATTTTCATGGAAAGGATTTCAAGTTATTTCCTTGGTCTTCAAATGACCACTCTACACAAGTTTATAAATTCTGTTGCATATTAAATGCTTTATTGAATGCTTTAAAAATGCATCACGCTACGTGATTTGAAGATTCTTGTATTCTGTGATTATTGAAGTACTTGCCTAGCTTGAATGCCTTGAATGCTTCATGCTATCTTTTTTGAAGAATTCTATTTTCTGTATCTGAAGTATATGTACAATTGGTAGTGTATGTTTATATGAACCTTCTCTTATAACTAACCCACTGCCAGTTGAAACCCATGACAAAGTACTGGAATTACTCACTGGGCTTTTTAAAGCTCACCCCATTCCCCAACATTTTTCAGGTGATGATGATGGATAGGAGCCTTGCCCAATTTAAGGATTGGTGATTGGCAGCTCCATTTTGATCAGGAATTTTGGAAGTACTAGGGCCCGTAGTTGGTCAAATTTTTATGTAGTAAATTTTAGACAAATATTTAAGCCGAGAGGCAACGGATATGTAATATGTATAACTTTAAAATTTATAGTATGTTCTAAATTTTATATCATTTGTCTACCACTCCGAAGAAGAAGAAGAAGAAGAAGAAGCGACGGTACCAAGCCGGCGTGCGAAAAGAAAAAATTTTCACGCTTCCGTAATTTGCCAGTTCTAGCCCTATCGCACAGCCGTTCGGCGTAGTTGCTTACTTGAGCCTCACCCGACGGCCCACTGGCTGAAGGGTGGCGGTCGCAATCTTAGATCCGCACGGGCTGGATTCTGGGTCATGACAAATGAGACTTTCGCTGATTATTGTTTTAAATTTTTAGTACATTGCACATTATTACTATGATACAAGAATGGAAAAAGTAAGGATGGCCTTTGGGTCGACCCTGCGACACGAGATCCGCATAGAATGGGTTTCGGGTCGTGACATAGATTCCATCTCAACTTTCATAGCATTTTGTCAAATTCCCAAATCTTTATCAGAGATAGCCTCATCGTAGCTACTCGGATCTAAAACATGTTCATTTGAGACAAACTCTCCTAAGAACATGTACCTATCAGGTGGCCTGATAGTCCTCCCATTAGGACGTGGCTCTGGTATAATAGAAGATTTTGGAATAAAGGCATCTAGTCCATGATTATCAATTGCCTTATGAATAAAAGAAGCATCTGATGTTTCTTCGAAGGTGATCTTACTCTTGGGCTTCTGACCCATAATATAATCATCCTCTAGGAAAACAACATTTGTGCTAACGAGTACCTTCTGCTCACTAGGATTATAGAAGAGCCAACATTTTGTCCCCTTAGGATAGCCAATGAAATAGCTCAACTCTGATCTTGGTTCCAACTTACTAGTCTTTCCTTGCAGAACATAGGCTGGACACCCCCAGATCCGGTAGTGGTTTAGACTTGGCTTGCGCTCAGTCTAAAGCTCTACTAGAGTCTTAGGAGCAGACTTAGTTGGAACTAAGTTTAGAATATATACCATTGTCTCCAACGCATAACCCTAAAGGAATATAGGAAAATCAGAATAACTCATCATTGACCTTACCATATCTAAAAGTGTCTTGTTTCTCCTCTATGCTACACCGTTCTACTAAGGCATGCCAAGTGCAGACAATTGGGATAAAGTCCCATTATTCAACAAATGCTGACTGAAGTTACTAGAGAAATATTCCCCACATCGATCAGATCGAAGTGATTTTATGTTCTTATCTAATTGCTTTTCCACTTCTGCCCGAAACTCTTTGAACTTTTCAAAGTCTTCTGACTTATGGTGCATTAGATAGATATAACCATATCTAGAGTAATCATCAATAAAGGTAATGAAATACTCATAGCCCCCTCTATCCTTAATATTTAAGGGTCCACACACATTAGTATGGATGAACTCCAATATTTCTTTGGCCTTGTTTCCCTTTGAAGCAAAGGGTCTTCTAGTCATCTTTCCCTCCAAATAGGATATACAGACTGGCAGTGGTTGAACAACTAAGGATGACAAAGTACCCTCCTTTACCAGTTTGTTAATCCTATCCTGATTAATATGACCTAGCCTCAAGTGCCAAAGATAAGCTGAATTAGTAGAAGAAAATTTTCTTTATTTTCGGTGTCATGTATCTTATACATCTTATGAGTAATCAAATAAAGATCATTAACTATTGTGCCAAAGCATATAAAAGAACCACTATGTTTAATAAGAACATTTGAATTAAAATAAACTGAATAACCTTATTTTATTAAACTTGAAACCGATAATAAGTTCCTTCTAATGCCAGGCACATATAAGCAATCATAAAGTACTATTATCTTATTTGAAGAAAAACATAAACTAACTACTCCTACTCACACTGCAACAACTTTTGCTTTTGTTCCCAAGTGTAAGATAACCTTTCCATCACTTAGCCGCCTGGTCTCCCGAAACCCCTGTAACGAATTACAGATGTGATTAGTTGCACTAAAGTCTACACACCAGGAATCAAAAGTATATGCTATATAGCTTAATTTAATAAAAAGTGATTCGATTATACTTGTGTTCTTTTTCTTGGCTAGATAATTAGGACAATTTCTCTTCTAATACCCTATGACCCCGCCGTGGAAACAATTTCCTTTGGGCTTAATGATTGCCCCTGTGGTTGCCCCTTTCTTCCCTTTTCCAACGCCCCCATTAGGACCCATATTTCCCT
Source organism: Nyssa sinensis (assembly GCA_008638375.1). Classification (NCBI taxonomy): domain Eukaryota; kingdom Viridiplantae; phylum Streptophyta; class Magnoliopsida; order Cornales; family Nyssaceae; genus Nyssa; species Nyssa sinensis. Next base: position 30,405,452 of record CM018046.1, read on the forward strand.
TGGAGTTTTTGGGGTTCTGTTTCTTCTTCCACTTGCCCTTGCCTTTGGGCTTGGGCTTAAAAGAAGAACCCTCAACCACAGGAGCATTAGGATGGCTTTTGATAATACCCTTCACTGCCTGTAAAGAGCTAAGAAGCTTAGCCAAAGTCAAATTCATTTTGTTCATTTATAGTTGAGGTTAAATTGATTAACAGCGTAAGGCAGCGACTCAAGGATAATGATAAGAATGTAAAATGTCATATTTTTCTCCCTTAATGTTTAGTCTTTTATACTTATTTGGTGCCTAAATGTACTCATTATTCTTATATTTTGATTTAGGATGCAAATGGAGGCGCTAAGTGCAAAACAAAGTTAATTGGCCGATTTTGGACAGTTTTGACATTGCTTCGTAATTTGGTATAACTCTCTCATATAAACTCTGATTGAGATGATTCAAGATGCTATGGAACTCCACGAGACAGCTCTAAAACTTTCATGTTTTGCATTTTGAGAGATACTGGTTGCATCAAGGTCGACATCGGGCTTGACGTTGCTGCACCTACCCTGTAGACGTTCTGGAGCATTTTTTTAGTGTGCCATTCTAATGCGCAGATCTGTCGCGATTTATTTTTGGAAGTTTCCAGATTTGGTGCACGAAAATTCCAGCTGAAAGCACCACTTTCCTAGTTATATTAGGACTTTATTTCATTTGTAATATTTTTCTTTTTTTTATAGTTAGATTTGGATATTGTCGTTTGAGGATAGTATTTAGAATATCTTTAGGAGTTCTAGTAGGCTTCTAAGACTGATTTTTAACGTGAAAAGGAGAGATCATCATATTCTGACGCCTCTATCTCTCTCTCTCTCTCTCTTTTTCTCTAATTTCTCCTTCGAGTTTTCATCATGGCCTTTCGTGGCTAAACTTTTATAATTGGTCGAAGGAAACGGAAGCCTCAGAATCAATAAAATTGTGAGATCTAATTTATTTTTATTGTTTAATTTATGCTTTGAGTATCAGATGTTCTTCTGTACTTATTTTCATGATTGTCTCGTTTAATGACTAGGAGGCCTACTAGTTTATTATTCATTGCAATCTACTTCTAAGTTAGATATCAAATCCGTAATTGTTTGATCCCTCTAATTTGTGAAGCAACTAAGATTTAATGATTTGTTGCATCAAAAATTATTAGATCTTAGGAAGAACGCTTGACTAAATTAAATGCAACCGCTTGTGCTTGTGTTGTTTAACTTCATCGATCTCTCTAATTCTTAAGGCTGCTACTAGATTAAACCTTTAGCTCTTGTCTTGGGTTGTTTAGTAGTTAGGGTTAACTAGATCGCTTGTTTTTTAATTAATTGCGACTATTGAGAGATAGCAAAATAGTTCCAACGATGAATATTCAAAGTGTGAATTGATATATACTTGCATCAATGATCAATTGTAAAATTTCAATGGTAGATGTTGACTTAGACTAAGGTTTGTTCTTTTGATTGAATTCAATACTTTAATTTGAATTGTTCCTTAGTTGTTTTTCTTAAAATTATTTTTGTTATACTCAAACCCCCCCATCCTTGTTCACATAGTATAAAACTAGGCTAGACACTCTCCGTGGGAATGATCCTTACTCGCACTACATGTATTTTTAGGAGTTTAGGTTTTATTTTTTGGTTGCTTGCGACAGTACACCAAATTTTGGCGCCGTTGCCGGGGAGTAATTCTAGTTGATTTTTGTGTTTCTTGTGATCCTTATTTCGTTCTTGAAATTTAAAAAAATAATAATAATAATAAAATCTACCTGATTTGTGTTTTAGAGTAGAATTTTTTATTTTATTTTTATTTTTATTTTTTATTTTTTATTTTTTTTATTTTATTTTCATTACTCTAGATTTTTCCTGATTTGTTTTTCATGGTTTATTAGAGTTTCCTTGATTGTTTATGACTGTAACTTGATCTTCTAATCATGGTGATTTGCAGTGCGATCTAGAAATAGAAAAAACTTTGCACAGGTTAAGGAGGGAAGCTCGGATAAATTTTGAAGAAAATGATCTAGCTCTTGATTCCCTATTTGCTAGCGATTCTGATTTAGAAGAGGAGGAACTCATGGCTAGAAATCGAACTTTGAAAGAGCTTGTCACCCCTGATTTGAATCAACAACCCTTATGCGTAACATTCCCTACTTTAGATGCTACTACTACTTTTGAATTAAAATCTGGACTAATACATCTCTGGCCCACTTTTCATGCCTTGCAGGTGAAGATCCTAACAAGCATCTAAAGGAGTTTCATGTGGTATGCACAAGCATAAGACCCACGAGGGTGACTGAAGAGCAAATTAAATTAAGAGCCTTTCCATTTTCTTTGAAGGATTTGGTTAAGGATTGGCTCTATTATCTACCCTCCGGGAGTATTACCACATGAAACGAGATGAAGAGGTTGTTTTTGGAGAAATATTTCCTAGCTTCAAGGGCGGCCAACATTCGAAAAGAAATTTGTGGTATAGGGCAGCACAACGGAGAGTCTCTACACGAATACTGGGAACGTTTCAAGAAATTATGTATAAGATGCCCCCATCATCAAATTAGTGAGCTGCTACTTATCCAATGTTTCTATGAGGACCTTCTACCCACTGATAGGAGCATGATTGATGCTGCTAGTAGAGGAGATTTGTGGATAAAACTCCCGAGGCTGCGTGAAACTTGATTGCAAATATAGCGGCCAATTCTCAACAATTTGGCACTAGGCTTGACCCTCCATCTAAGTATGTTAATGAGGTAAATATTTCCTCCATTGAACAACAAATTATGAGTCTAACTTCTCTTGTTCATCAAATGGCTGTAGGTAATATGCAAACGGCGAAGGCTTGTGGGATTTATTCGATTATAAGGCATCCAACCGATATATGCCCAACTCTTCAAGAGGAGCCTATTGAGGAAGTGAATGCGGTGGGTGGTTTTCCTGGACAACCGCAAAGGAAGTATGATCCCTATTCGAGCACGTATAACCTGGGATTGAGGGATCAACCCAATCGTAGCTATGGGAATCCACAAGTAAATCAGCCTGCGACTCAAAACCACCCAAATTACCAGCAATATAAGTAGTCATACCCCTTAGACAACAACTGGGCCAAACTTCTAATTTTGGTTTGTCTTTAAAAGATATTGTTAAGTCTTTTGCCACTAATACTTTACAATTCCAATAGGAGATGAAACATTTTCAACAAGAGACGAGGGCCAGTATTCAAACTTTGGACAATTTGGTAGGCTAGATGGCAACCACAATTAGTCAGCTAGAGGCATAAATTTTGGGAAAATTACCCTCTCAAACGGTAGTAAATCCAAGAGAAAATGTAAGTGCAATCATTTTGAGAAGTGGTAAAGAGGTTGAGATTCCAGTAAAGGCAGCCCCTGTATCGTCGAAGCAAGAAAATGAGAAAAAGGTCGTTACAAACAGGAACATTCCTGTCACGACCTGGAATCCGTCCTCTGCGGATCCAGGATCGCGATCGCCACCCTTCGGCCCGGGGGTCGTCGGGTCAGGCTTCACGTGAGCAACAATGCCGAACGGCTGTGCGATAGGGCCAGAACTGGCAAATTATGGAAGCGTGAAAACTTTTTCTTTTCGCACGCCCGCCCGGTACCATGGCTTCTTCTTCTTCTTCTTTGGAGCGGTAAACAAATAATATACGTTCAGAGCATACTAAAAATTTAAAGTTATACATGATACATATCCGATGCCTCTCGGGCTTAAGTACATATTTGTCCAAAATTTACTACATCAAATTTGACCAGTTACGGGTCTTTGTACTTCCAAAATTCCTAATCAAAATGGAGCTACCAATCCCCTATCCTCAAATTGGGCAAGGCTCCCATCCATCATCATCACTTGAAAAATGTTAGGGAATGGGGTGAGCTTCGAAAAGCCCAGTGAGTAATTCCAGTACTTTGTCATGGGTTTCAACTGGTAGTGGGTTAGTTCAAGAGAGACTTCATATAAACATACACTACCAATTGTACATATACTTCAAATACAGATAATAGAATTCTTTAAAAAGATAGCGTGAAGCATACAAGGTGTCACGACCCGAAACCCACCCTATGCGGATCTCGTGTCGCGGGGCCGACCCGAAGGCCGTCCCTACTTTTTCCATTCCTGTATCATAGTACTAATATGCAATGTACTAAAAATTTTAAAAAATAATCAGCGGAAGTCTTTATCAATTACAGTAATCCAGCAGAAGTCTTTAAAATAAATTTAACAGCGGAAGTCTATTAAATACATGACATAGTTCTACATAAGACAAAATGAGAACTAAACGTAACCAGCACCCGGGGGTGGTAAATACATGGGAGAACTAACATAGACTGATACAATACTTCAAAATGTCCCCCTACGCTCTCAGACTCCTACTGGGGTCTCACAGCGTCATCACCTGAAATGGGGGGTAAATGGGGTGGAATGAGCTACAAAGCTCAGTAAGTAAAACAGATCTCCAACACTGGTATCGATGAACAATAAATCCATGACTAAGATAATGATAGCCAATCATAAGGAAGGAGATGCTGTGATAGACAATGAACATAATTGCCACGATGGCCAATGGAAAGTAATCACAATACACAATCAGGAGTAATAGTGTAAAATGAAAATATAACAACAATGAAGTACTGCCACAATGAACCGATCACAATCAAATCAATCAATGCAAGTCCTTCGAGACTTGAAGAATTATAAGGAATAGTGCCATTCAACAATCAAGTTCTGTCAATCATAAGAGATGCAGTTATTCTGTTTCAGGGCTCGACAGACCCTCGATCTTTTGGGGCCCGGCATACCCCCTAGTCAATTCCAGTAAATTGCCATTTGTCCGTTCACGGACTTGACCCGTAGGTCCCATTCAATCAGATAGCATCAGATGGGTGTTGTGACTGAGCACAACCCTCGTGTTCATAAACATGTCATGATCATAAGTAATTCCATAGAATATAAATGGAATATCATTCATTCAATAAGGATACAACAGTAGGCCTTTCAAAGCATGGTTCAACATGATAACAATGATATAACAGTCAAGCAATGTCCACGAGATAGAACAATATCTCATTGTGGATAGTAATAACATGAGTTGCTTTCAAAGCACAGTTAAACATGATAACAATGATATACCAGTCAATCAAATGTCCACAGGATAAAGAATATCGAACTGTGGAACACAAGGATATCAATACATTCAAGAGTACGAGTTTGGCAGTAAAAGAATAAACTTGGCTTGTGGAAACACCACATGTAAGAGAGAGTGATCCACTTACCTCTATCGTGATTCTATCTCAGGAATCCGTGAGTGTACCTTTGCCTTTCGAGTTTCCTATATATCAGTGAATACGTTTCAGAATAAATGCTATTCATCAAATTTTATGCCTTTCCATCATAAGTATTTCAAATACTAATTTAGACTTTACCATTGAGTCTGGAATGCCGAAGAAAGTCGGTTTAGGCTTTCGCGGAATTCCATTTGGACTTTTGCACTAAAAAGGGCAAAATGGTCATTTTGCACTTTTACGGTATTTTATCCTTCGGGGTCTTATCTCGTAAAACAGACCCCACCATTGGACTTAGAACATCCGAGATAATAAGTTTTGACTATTCATTTGTATCGTTTGGACTTCGTTTGACCCAATTTTGAAATAGGGGCATTATTGTAAAAATTAATATTTAATTAATTTTCCTGTTTGGGCCTTAGTGTAATTTTTCAAAATATTTGGGGCCGGTTCATAAATTCCAGAAGCTACGGTCTGAACCAGTTGGTTCAGGACCAGAAACCCTAAACCGGTCTGCCCCCCTTACTGAACCAAACGGTTCACTTCATTTGAAAAACCGGATTTCAATAACCCTGATTTCCTATCCCATCCTTGGTTTGGATAACCCCAAACCCAATTCCAATTTACTATCCGTGTAACCAAACAAGCCCAAATCCATTTAAATTAAAAAGCCAAACGACACAGTTTTACTTATCCATTCATATCCGGTCAGGTACCGACCCGATCCGAACCCGGATCCGGTCTAGACTTAACCCGGTAGCCCCCACGATTTTCCGGTCATCTTCCCCACTGCTCCGGTAGGGTTCCGGCGTGAACAGTCGTCTTCTCCGACGATTGTCACATATTTTTCGGTGGTTTTTCCCTCCATTTCGAATGCCATTTTATTCCCTTCTTCCCAAGGATTTCAAATCCACTCTCGGTTTCCATTGAATCCCTCCCCATCTTCACAAAATAGGGTTTAAATATCTCCGGCCGATTCTCCAGCCAAGTGATATTTTCTATTTTCATGGCGTTTTGATCACTGTTTTGACCCCTAATTGTTTCTAACAGTTTTCTGCACATCATAGGGTCATGCTTGGGTCGATTAAACAAGGTTTAATGCATGAAATGACCCACGACCGATTATTCTCTATAACCTGCAACTTAGAATATCTCTATGGTTTCTAAACCTTTTTCTATCATTCTTCTTGCATTTAAAAGCTAAAAGCATGCTTATCAAGACCCTAGATTTAGATCAAACCTTCATGCTTAAAATCACAAAAACAGAAATTAACTTGCTTACCTGGGTGTTCGGATTTAGCCCACTGTGACCCTCCAAACCTTCTTGTTTATGCTCCTGAGTTCTTTGCTAATGCTTATCTCAATCTCAGTTTTCTTTTTGCCTTTCAACTCTCACCCGTATGTACATATATAGAGAGAAGGGTTCCACCGCCTCTCTCCCTTTTTCTCTTTCTCTCTCTCGGTTACTCCCCCTTCTATGGCCTCTTTCCTTGACCTATGTTCTGTGTTCCCTCTGACAAATGCAAACTTTGCATTAAATGGCTTGGGAGACTTGTGTTGCACTCAATATATATATATATATATATATCATATTATATATATATATTACACACACATATCTTACCTAACCGACACACACACACCTCACATTCAGTCCACCTGTATACTGCCCAAGGGCAGTTCCCTTTTCCCTTTTCATTTCCTTTTATTTCTTATGCATATATATATATATATATATACATAAACACCTAATACATGTATAATACATTATATTATATACATATATATATACACAAAATACATCTTTTTATACATGTATATACATGCATGTGTAGGGGTACAATTCCATTTTTAATCCTATTTACATACACTTATTTTAATCGAGCTATGAATCTATGTCCACGTATGCATGCATGGAATTACGTGCATGCACGCATTACGATGCAATGCCCTGTGGTGCTCGGGTGTTACCCAGCCTTGATAATTCATTTCTATGATTTACAGTCTCCAGTCATACGTTTCCATGAAATACCATGATATTCATATCTCACTGTTCAACTTACACTATATAACCGACTTACCTCGGTATACGTGACGTATCCCGGGTCGGGATATTACACAAGGCATTCAAGTTAGGCGCGTATTTCAATGATCGCGAAGTATAAAAATCTTCAAATCACGTAGCATGATGCATTTTTAAAGCATTCAATAAAGCATTTAATATGCAACAGACTTTATAAACATGTGCAGAGTGGCCATTTGAAGACCAAGGAAATAATTTGAAATTCTTTCCATGAAAATAAGAGGATGCAAATTTTGAAAACATTGTCATCTTTTCAAGGGTTATATAAAACTTCAAGGGTTATATAAAAACCCATTTCAGATAAATGGGGGTTTAATACCTACTACCATTTCTGAAAACATTGTCATCTTTTCACTTTGATTAGGAGAATCTGTTTCGAACCAGATTCCAGTCTTACTTCTGAGAGATCTCATGCTTGGGGGATTAGATCTTGTTACTGGGCATTCTTCATTTCAATTGAGTTCCGAAGGAACCCAATATCAATTGCGGTGCTTATGCACCATTATCTTGTAAAACCTTTTAATTCTTGAATGATGCTTTTCAAAGAGCATTGAAAACATGACTTTTTCAAATATATGCTTTTCACGAGCATTGAAAACATGTCTTTTCAAGAAAAGCTTTTTATGAGCATCTAAGAACATGGCTTCTTCAAGAAATGCTTTTGATAAGCTTTTAAAAACATGACTTTAATAAAGGAAGGAGTTTTCATAAGTATTCAAAACATGGATAATTTAACGGTCTTTTTAAATACTTGGAGGGCAATACTTGAAACATTTAACACATGAGCTTCAGGGATTTAAATCACGATGTACAGGAATGTATTAAAGCATAGACAGAATGAAAACATTTAATTCAAGAGGCATTTAATAAAATTGGCATTTACATGGACATGCAAAAAATAAATGTATCATTTGTCAGAATATCATAAATAAATTTGCATGCCATGGTAGATTGATAATTAATACGACAGTACATTTGAAATATAAAGCATATAAATACGGGAATTTAAATTTAGAAATACTATAAATGTGAAAACACTTCAGAACATTTAAACTTCGATTTACTTCAGAATCCATAGAGATTAAAACCTCCACTTCAAAGTACAAGATTACTCACCTTGTTCTCCTGAGTCAACACTACTGGTGAGATTCCCCTTTCCCTTTGAAATTCCTAAAAATCAAATTCATCAAGACTTCAATTAATTCCTCATTTACTTCAAATCATCTCTAAATTGATGCTCTTCAATTAATCATAGACTCGACGTATCCTAATTGCCTACGGATTGGTCTTACCAGTCTACTTGGGGTGACTTGATAAATTTTTATTTTTCACATGACTTATTTTTCGGTACCTATTTTGGTAATTTGGACCTCACCGTTGGGTTCGGAACATCGAATAAAGTCAATTTAGACCTTCTCGACTTTTTATTTGGCTTTGGGCATATGCAAGGGCAAAATTGAAATTTATTATTTTTTTTTTTTTTGCCCCGAACCTATCATGGTCCTCAAAATATTCCACATATCTTATACATAAATTTTTAGGTCTTTTGGACTTCATTCGGTATCTGCTTTTGATCATAGGGACACATCGGTCATTTAAGTTTTATGACATTCTAACCCCGAATCATTATTTAATCATATATACAAGCTCACTATTACTTGGGCTTCTATTGGTATCAATTTCGTCTAATTTGGACTTCATTTGGGCTTCGTATTGTATTAGGGACATTTTGGTAATTTACACATTTATGTGTTTGTATTTTTCAAGACCTAATTTCATCAATTGAACTCCACCATTGAGTCCAGAATGCCTGAAATAGTAGAAATACACTATTCATTTATTTTATTTGGACTTCGTTTGACTCAGTTAGTGTCCAAGGGTAAAATAATAATTTTACCCAATTAATAAAATAATTAAATAAATTATTTTATTAATTATTTATTTATTTTTTTCTAGGGGTTTATTTGAATTTTCCTTTTAAAAATTTGGGCCTTAGTAAAACTTTCCTAAACAATGGGGGTTCAATTACAATTCTTTAAAACTTTTAAAATAAACCAAAGAGTTTAGTTGATTTATAAGTGAACTGGTCTACCATTTCATTGAACCAACCGGTTTGGCCGGTTCAATGCGTGATGCTGACATCATGAAGACGTCAGCCCTAAATTTTAAAATTTAAAATTTTCTAAATCAAACAATGTAGTTTCACTTAAACCTATTTATGCGACGGGTCGGGTCCCGACCCATACACTATCACCTTCTTCCCCAACATTAGGCTACTGTTGCCCTAATTCTCGATTTTCTTTTTCTTCAATTTCGTGAGGTTTCAGTCACTAAATCTCTCTGTTTTACACACCAAGGAGTTTCTAAGACCTCAAGGTAGGATTTGGCATTACTTTGGGAGGTCGAGTCAAGCTACGAAAGGTGATTGGCACTTTACACACCCCACGGTTTATGGGTCAATAAACGGCCATTTCTCCATGAAAATTCATGGGGTTTGGCCTATTGTGATCCCCCTCGCATGGGCTTCAAAGCCATATTCAAAGAATTAAGTTTGATGTCCAAATAGGGAGGTGCCATTTTTTGACCCGAACCTACAACTCAGGTTTTGTGGGTCTTCTTTTGGGGTTTTGTGTCATGACGTTGGGTTGTTAGAACCCTTGTGGCCTCTAGATTAGGTCCCAAGTGAAATTAGTCCCCTTTTTTCTAGTCGAACTCAAACCCACTTTGGTGGTGGTTGACAATGGTGGTTGGGTCTGGGTCACTGCTTTTAGGGCTGTCTGACTTTCCTAACTTGGCTTCTCGTTACCTACCCTCACATAAGGCACTGTTTTAAGGTCATGAATGCCAAAAGAAAACCCAAACAGTTGTATGCATGAGAAATTTCTAGAGAGAGAAAAAGAAATGGTGAGTTAGAATTTTACCCTACAGTGGATTGCCCCTCCTTCCTTTTCTTGTTTGGATCGTGATCTCCTTTAGGTCAGGCAGCCATGCACACAGCCCTTCTTTCTTCTTCCTCTTCCTTCCTCTTCCTCTCTCACTTTCTCTCTCTAGTTTTCTCTCTCTCTACTCTCTCTCTCTAGCTGACTTACACTCATCTCACGAATCTGATTTTCTGGTCTTCCATTGCCCACACGTAATATAGATATATGATATCACTTGTTATTTTATTGTTTTATTTTAAAAAGAAATTCTTTTGGTCGCATGTAAGGCCATTGGCCAATTTGGGAGGTGGAGGGATATTTTGATGTGTTTATATACATATGTTTTGTATTTTTAATCACAAATAGGTGGGCAGCCCAAGTGGTATTTTTTTGGGCTTAAGTGCTTTGTCCTTTTTTTTGGGTCAAGGGTTTAAAACCCCTTGGCCTCACATTTGGCTTATTTTCCTATTTCCCCCTCATGCCTTGTTTGGCACTTTGATTTATTTTTTTACTTTTTGTCAATATTCTCTTCTTGTATTTTCTTCATGTATTTGAATTTACTATTTACTTCTTCATGAAATCGAAATCTAAATCTTGGAATTATTTTCTCGGAGTTGACTTCATTATTTTAGGGTCTCGGAATTATTTTGAAGTCGTCATTTATTTCCCGTTTAAATTTCTTAATTATTCCTCTTAAGGTCACTAATTAATAATTAGTGATTTAATCAGGGATGGGGTGTTATAGTTCCCAATGATGATGACGTACAGAAGCGTAAGTTTTCGCCTCTTTCTGATTATAAACCAGTACCTCCTTTTCCTCAGGCTTTAGTAGAATCTAGAAAAGATAAGCAAAATAAAGATTTATATGAGACTTTTCATAGACGCAAGGTAAATATTCTACTTTTAGATGCTATTAAACAAGTACCTCGTTATGCTAAATTCCTGAAAGAACTGTGTACAATTAAGAGGAAACAGAAACTTAAAGGATATGAGAAGGTGAGAGTAAGGGAGAATGTTTCTACAGTTATTGAAAGAAAATTCCCTACGAAGTGCAAAGATCTAGGTATGTTTACTAACCATTGTACGATAGGTAACACTAGATTAGAGAAGGCCATGATAGATTTAAGACCTTCTATCAATGTCATACCATATTCTATATATGCTTCTTTGAAACTTAGACCTTTGAATAAAACTCGTGTTGTGATTCAATTGGCTGATAGATCTAATGCCTATCCTAAGGGTATAGTTGAGGATGTTCTTGTGCAAGTTAATGATTTTGTTTTCCTTGTTGATTTCTATGTGCTTGATATGGAGAATGGTGATCAAACTACTCCTATTTTGTTAGGAAGACCATTCTTAAAGACATCCAAGACTAAAATAGATGTTCATAGTGGCACACTTACCATAGAATTTAATGGTGAAATTGTTAAGTTTAATATTTATGATGCCATGAAATATCCTGATAATGATAATCCTATTTATTCTATTGATGTGATTGAATTCTTTAGCACATGAAGTTTTTGAACTTGATGGAAAAGATGGATTGGAAGTTGCCATTAGTAAGCATCTTGAGAAAGAGAATGAGGAGTTAGCCTTAAGTACTGATTTGTAGGAAACTATTGCAGTGTTGAATGATTTTTTGAAGTTACAATAGTCAGGTAACGTTCCTTATATTACGTTACCAGTTTCAAACGAGAGGCCTTTACCCTCTGTTTTGCAGGCCCCCATTCCAAATTTGAAGCCTCTCCCCAGTCACCTCAAGTACGTGTTCCTTGGAGATGGAAGGAACGTTACCAGTGATCATCTCTAGTAAACTTAGTGCACCGCAAGAAGAAAAGCTTGTGCAGGTCCTTAAGGAGCATAAGACGACTATTGGTTGGAAAATTATGGATATTAAAAGAATCAGCCCGTCTACATGCATGCATCGTATCTTACTTGAAGAGGGAGAAAAACCTTCCCGTCAACCGCAAAGAAGATTAAACCCGCCCATGATGGATATAGTGAAGAAAGAGATCATCAAATTTCTTGAAGTTGGAGTGATTTATCGTATTTCGGATAGCAATTGGGTTAGCCCGGCTCAAGTGGTTCCTAAAAAGACTAAAATAACTGTTGTGAAAAATTAGAATGATAAGTTAGATCCTAGCCCGTGTTCAGAATGGGTGGCGGGTTTGTATAGATTATAGAATTAAATGTTGTAACCTGCAAGGACCACTTCCCTTTACCTTTTATTGATCAAATGCTTGAAAGGTTAGCTGATCATTCTTACTATTGTTTCCTTAATGGTTATTCAGGTTATTTTCATATTGCAATTGCTCCAGATGATCAAGAAAATATGACTTTTACATGCCCATTCGAGACTTTTGCATATTGTCGCATGCCCTTTGGCCTTTGCAATGCCCCAACCACTTTCCAAAGGTGTATGGTTAGCATATTTTCAGATTATCTTGAGCATACCATAGAAGTCTTTATGGATGATTTCACAGTTTATGGAGACTCCTTTGATAATTTTTTGCATAACCTTACACTTGTTCTTCAAAGATGCATAGAAACTAACCTTGTGTTAAATTCTAAAAAATGTCATTTTATGGTTGAACAAGGTATAGTTTTGGGTCATGTTGTTTCCTCTGGGGGAATTGAGGTAGATAAAGCTAAAGTTGATATTATTCAATCTTTATCTTATCCCACTAGTGTGCAGGAAGTTCATTCTTTTTTTGGACATGTAGGTTTTTACCGAATATTCATCAAGGACTTCTCCAAAATAGCATTACCCCTATGCAAGTTGCTAAAAAAGGATGTAGATTTTGAGTTTGATGAGGCGTGTAAAAAGGCGTTTGATATGCTAAAGGAACTGTTGACTTCTACCCCAGTTATCCAGCCCCCTGACTGGAATGTTCCTTTTGAGATAATGTGACAACACAAGTGATTATGCAGTAGGCTGCTATTTTGGGTCAAAGAATTGGAAAAACGTCTCTTATTATGCTTCAAGGATTTTGAATGATGCCCAAAGAAATTATACTACTACTGAAAAAGAACATTTAGCTATTGTTTTTGCTTTAAAAAAGTTTCGATCTTATTTGCTTGCTACTAAAGTCATTGTTTACTCTGATCATGCAACTCTTCGTTATATGATGATGAAGAAAGAGGCAAAACCAAGATTAATAAAATGGATACTTTTCTTTAGTGAATTTGATTTGGAGATCAAAGATAAAAGAGGGATAGAAAATCGTGTCGCAGATCATTTGAGTCGTTTAGTTCATGTGGAGGATGAACTTCGTCTGTAGGAAATGTTCCCTAATGAGCAATTGTTCTCTACGAGTGTGACATTACCTTGGTATGCGAATATTGTAAATTATTTGGTTACTAATATGTTACCTCCAGGTTTGTTTAAGGCTCAAAAAGATAAGATCAAGAGTGATGCCACAATACTATGTGTGGGATGACCCGTACTTATAGAAGCATTGGGCAGATCAAGTGATAAGAAGGTGCGTTCTTGAAAATGAAATTATTTCTATTCTCACCTTTTGTCATTCTTATGCTTGTAGAGGTCACTTTGGAGCTAAGAGGACGGCGAGAAAAGTGCTAGAATATGGTTTCTATTGGCCGTCTTTATTCTGAGATTCATATTCTTTTTGTAAGTCATGCGATAATTGTCAAAAGACAAGTAATATATCCCAAAGGAATGAGATGCCACAAACCCCCATACTATTTTGCAAATTTTTGATGTTTGGGGCATCGATTTCATAGGACCATTCCCTGTATCTTTCGGTTATGTTTGTATTTTTCTTGCTGTTGATTATGTCTCGAAATGGGTGGCAGCTAAAGCTGCCAAGACTGATGATTCTAAAGTTGTTACAGATTTTATCAAGTCTAACATATTCTCCAGGTTTAGAATTTCAAGAGGTCTAATAAGTGATCGAGGCACTCACTTTTGCAATCGAACTATCGAGACTTTGTTGAGAAAGTACCATGTGACCCACAAGGTGTCAACTTCTTATCATCCGCAAACTAGTGGACAAGCGAAAGTGTCAAATCGAGAGATCAAGTCCATCATTGAAAAGACAGTCAATCCAAGTAGAAAAGTTTGAAGTTTGTGCTTGGATGATGCCTTGTGGGCGTATAGGACTACATATAAGACGCCCATTGGTATGTCACCTTATCGATTGGTGTTTGTGAAACCATGCCACCTTCCAGTTGAGTTAGAACACAAGCCTTATTGGGATATCGAAAAGTTTCAACATAAAGATAGATGAAAGTGGATAACATAGGAAGTTGCAACTACAAGAGTTAGAGGAAATTCACAATGATGCCTACGAGAGTGCAAGGATTTACAAGGAAAAAACTGTCACGACCCGAAACCCACCCTGTGCGGATCTCGGATTGCGACCGCCACCCTTTGGCCCGAAGGCCTTAGGGCAAGGCTCATATAAGCAACAGTATTGGATAATGGTGCGGCCTTGGGTTACGGAAGCGTGAAAAAAAATTTCTTTTCTTTTCTTATTTAAAACTTTCACACATCCATCTAGTACTAGCTGCTCTTCATAGTGGTACACATGATATACATTCAGAGCATAAATAAAATTCTAAAGATTTATACATGTTACATATTCGATTGCCTCTCGGCTTAAGTACATATTTGTCCAAAATCTACTACATCAAAATTTGACCATCTACGAGTCATAGTATTTCCAAAAGTCCTTGATCAAATGGAGCTGTGGATCGCCAATCCTTAAATTTGGGAAAGACTCCTATTCATCATTGTTACCTGAAAAATGTTAGGGAATGAGGTAAGGTTCAAGAAGCTCAGTGAGTAATTTCAGCATTTTTCATGAGGTTTCAATTGGCAGTGGTTTCGCAAATGAGAAAGTTTATAAAATACTCACTACCAATTGCTCGTATACTTTGAATCATAGAGTACATGCATAAAACAGATAGCTTTGAAACATTTAAAGTATTCAAGCTAAACATACATTTCCTTAAATAGAATATATGCACTTCAAAAACATATAAACATTCATAGTGAAAATGGGGGTAAAACCTGCATCCATTTTCAAAAGCGTTACTTCAAAACATATAAACATGCATAGTGAAAATGGGGGTAAAACCTGCTTCCATTTTCAAAAGCGTTTGTCATCTTTTCTCTTTGATTAGGTGGAATCTGTTTCGAACCAGACTCTCATCTTACTTTACGTGGAGATATCTTATTGCCTAGGGGGATTAGATCCTGCTACCGGACATTTATTCATAGAAACCCATAAAATCCATGGTACTTATGCATAGTTTATCTTGCATTTAAATACATTTATCACATGACTTTTCATAATACTTTCATGAACACTTAATACAAGATGCTTATGACTTCATGATGAAATCTTCAAAACCTTGGGATAAGAAATTTTAGAATGTGTAAACATGTTAAATACTTTTAAGGAAGACTATAATAAAAATCATTCATTGAGCATGTCACAATAAGATTTATAAGAACGGAATATTTAAAAGCAGAAATCATGAAATATTGAATTTAACACTCAATGCTTCTGATATTTTGAAATTTAAAATATCTTCAAATCCAGTGGAGTTAAATCTTCACTTCAAATGCAAGGTTACTCACCTTAGTTCTTAGGGTTGCTCTATTGCGGTGCCTTTCCTTTCTCCTTTGTAGTTCCTAAAAATAATTCATAAATAATCTATGAACTTCATATGTACTTCAAATATCTCCTATTGATGTTATTAATTTATGCTTGGATCGTATTAAATCCTAACTTTTACCTTAAGCGTTATTCTCTTAACGTATACTCTTCTAGTAGCTTCATTAACTTTTAGGGTTGCTTTCTTAACTTCACATATTTACATGCCATATTTTTTCGTACTTCATTTTATGATATAGACCTTACCATTGAGTCTAGAACGTCGAAGAAAGTCAATTTAGACTTTCTCGGCTTTTAATTTGGCTTTGGGCATGTTAGGAGTAATTTCGTAATTTACTCTTTAATGTCTCTTATTTTTTCGAAGTCCCGTCTCGTGAAACGGACTCCACTATTGGGTTCAGAACATCCAAAATAATCAAAATATACTATTTGTTTATTTTATTTGAACTTCGTTTGACTTGTTTTAGAACTTAGAATAATTTCATAATTCCATTTAAAATAATATTCTTTAAAATCTACCTAACTCGTAGTGCTTTATAGTTGCATTACATATCTATTTACTTTATGGCTTAATTTACAACTAAACATTACTTCCACATTACGCTTATCTCCCTTTCAAATTCCATCCACGTGAACTCAGTGAAATCTCTCTTTTCAGTGAAACGTTTCTGGTGATCTTGAGATTGTACACTTTCACTCCACAAACAATGTCTCTAACAGACATTCCTTCAAATAAGAGAATTAGTGGCCTCTGGATACAAACGTGTGCAGGCAATTAGATGATATATCACTATATCACAAGACTTATGAAATCGCCCCACCAATTATTCAAGGACATCTCCGTGGACAGCCCCTGTTCTAAATTAGAAGTGGCAGAACAGAGGAACCCCACAACCTGCTTGTGAATTGAGCCAAACATCACCCAATAAACAGAGATATAACAGTACTAATACTTCAGATCCCATTGACTGAAACAACTGTATTGCAAAACCACAAACAATCAAACGGACCAACTTAGTTTGTCTCTAACCACTGAATGTAAATCAGCCCCAAGCACTTGTCCATCTTCATCCTCAACACAAATCAATTTCCCAATATATATATATATATACATACATCTTCCCAAAATTAGCTCCCTTTTATCCAAGTTAATTTGATCAAGAACCTCACCATCCTCTGTTTTCTTACCAATTAAAACCGACAGTAGTAGCAGCACTAAAACCACATAAATTTCCCAAATTCAGGTATAAAAATTTGGTTCTTTAGATTTGAAATCAACATGAATTTAGCCCATCAAATGGCTACTCCAGATCTGAAATCAACATGAATTTAGCCCATCAAATTGAAGGACACGTGCAGCTACACCTCTGCCGCTGAAGCGCTGCTGCAGCAACGCTACTGCCGCTACTGTTGCTCTCTCGTTGATTCAGTTCCCCTTTGCCCAATTTATTTCAATTCTACAGCATCACCGCATCACCAACTAAGCCCCCGACAGAGACCATCAAAACAGGGCAGTCGACCATCACCAAAACCCAACGTAATCCATCCCATTGCAGCGAACTGCGTCCAACAGGGGTTTTGTGTCGCTGTGCCAATCGGTGGCGAACACCATAGTAGTTCGGTGGAGGAAATCACGCTCGAAAGATTAGAATTTGAGATTTCAAAACTACACCGACCCAACCGTTCCTCTCAACGCCTCCACGTGTTCCTCCTTGCCGCAACTACCTCCAATGCCACACAAACACACGCAAATTCTGCTGCACCGACTTGCCACATACATATTTTAACACCCACACACGCACGCGTGCACCTGCTACACCTCTTCTAGCTTCCACGACTTCTGCCTTTTTCTTTTATATATATTTACATAATTCTTGCTGCACTCTACACACATAAACACGTATATGCCATGTGTTTCTCTGCTACCTTGCCACAGAAACACAAACATATTTATAAATACCACTTGTTACAACCCACCATACACCTGTCCACATTTATGTGTATATATATATATATATAGTAACATATCAGCTGCACCCCTCTCTTCTTTTCTTTTCAATTGCTTCCTGCTTGAATATTTAATATATATTTATACATTTTTATGTATACATATATATATATATATAATATGTGTAATGATTCAATTATTCCTACATTTTTATAAATTTGACTTAAAGCCAAGCTTCGGTGTCCATTCGTGTCTTATATTTAATTTTACACAATTTTCATAGTTAATTAATTGTGTTAACTTCATTTATTCATTTCAGTACTCAGTCGACTGAATTAATTATTTTTCTGTCTTTACATATTGACCTATATATATATATATATATATACACGTATAAACTTCTTCTCGGCCTATCTTACCGTATTTAATATTTTATGAATACTTTATTTCGTAAAATATTAAGTTATAAAATACCGATAAATTTCTCATAAAAATCGAGGTTCAGTGGTAGCATTCCATATTTTATCAGTTTTTTGGATCCCATTCGTGGCTCATAGTATGTTCATATTATTTTTCATATTTAATTCTTCATATCGATTCATTTATCCATTTCGGCACCCGGTTATACACCATCTTTGCTATTTTTGGATTAATCTCATATTTTCTGATAATTTATCCCATATGTATGGGCTCGGTTACTGCTTAGTTATATCGAATTTTCGACTAATTTCCTTAATTATTCTTCACGTTATTTCTAGTTAATAATTAACGGACTAATTATTAATTTATCAGGTCGGGGTGTTACAAAAACGAAGGCTTTTCATAACAAGATGATCTCTAGGAAGGAGTTTAAAGTTGGTCAAAAAACCCTTCTATACCATTTATAGCTTTGTTTGTTTCCAAGTAAGTTGCGTTCTCATTAGATTGGACTTTTTGTTGTTACTAATGTTTTTTCCTCATGGTGCAGTTGAAATTCAAAGTTTAGCAACTTCCAAAGTGTTCAAGGTGAATGGCCATAGACTTAAGCATTTCTATGAAGGTTTCCAAGTAGAGAATGCGGCCACATTAGACCTTGAGAATCTGATTTATACTGATTGAAGAAGGAAGCATTGAGTCAAGCCAATGACAATAAACAAAGGCACTGCTTGGGAGGCAACCCAAGGGGAGTTCTATCTTTTTTTTCTTATTTTCGCATTTATATTTTGGTTATTTTTGCTAGTCCTTTGCATTTCACCTTACATTGGGGACAATGTAAGTTTTAAGTGTGTGGAAGGGGATTTAAGTTGTGTTTTAATTTTGCATGGTTTTTTAAAAAAAATTTTAAAAAAAAAAAAGAGTTTTGCTTTTTGCTTTTGTGGTTTTCAATGATTTTTTGGCTGTGTATGTCATGAGCAAGATTTAATTAAGCTGGAAAAATTCATAACATGATTGAATAAGTAATATTCCAACTTAGAATTAATTAGTCTAGTTATTTTCCTTGAGAATGGTAGTGACTAAATTTGATAGACAAAAGCCGGTAATATTTTGAGCCTTTAGACTGACACATCCATATCAGTCTCACTATTTTCTTTCATGTGAGATATTTTTCCATGGATTTGTTTCTCTAGAACTTGCCTTGATTCTCTTCGAGGTCATATTGACACATGTATGCATGAACATGATTAAAGCCCTCTTTTTTATAAGCTACATAAGCCAAATAGCCTACCTCGTAATTAATTTTTCCCTTTGTTGAACCCCTTTGAACTTTATTGATTTTTTTTCATTTATTGTGAACCCATGTTACAAGCTTTAAACCCAAAAAACCAATGCCTTTACTCAAGCCGAGAGCTAGTGGAGCATTATTCATCATTATTGTCACGACCCAAAACCCACCCTATGCGGATTAGGGGTCCGTGACCCGGGTTTGCGGCCCGTGGGCCGTTCCCCGTCCAAAAGGATCTGAAATGCTAGGTAAAGTTTTAACAAAAGCATTTCTTAATTATTAAAATATCTGGTAGCACAGTCAGTTCACCATTTGATGCATGTCCAAAAATTGTAAGTGTTTAAATACAGATCCTTCAAAAACAAAACCAACAAACAGGACCGTGGTGACATGGGAGTATTAAGACCTGACAATATTTAACTTAATACAAAACTCGCCAAAACAGCTACCAGTAACTAGCAGCGTCTAAATCCCTGGAGCGCCTGAGGGTTCCCCGACTTCTTGTTGTCCTAAAAAATTTAAGGGAGGAGGGGTAAGCTAATAGCCCAATAAGTAATTTCCTGGCTTTAATGTGGGTTCGAGTTTGTCCAATGAAATGATAGAACAAAGAATAACAGATAGCCAATATGGGCAATAATGAAGGCGTAGCCAGTCACCAAAAATGTGCAAAGTATCGACCCGAGGGTCCAAAAGGCATATCCCACAATATAACACAAGAGTCAATAACAAAGCCAATTAAATTTGGGATCTGGCCTATCATGATGGATTGCTGCCACAACAATACGTTAGCCAATCAAAGATATACCATGCTTGCAACAATATGATCATTTCACAGGATATAAAAATATGATCATACAATGGAAACAAGAATAAGTCAACATCGAGTTCAAATAACCCAGATATGCGTGAATCACCCGGGGCCTGGCATACCCCACTAAAACGCACACTCAGATCCGCCACGGTTCCTCG
This sequence comes from Nyssa sinensis, assembly GCA_008638375.1. Taxonomy (NCBI): domain Eukaryota; kingdom Viridiplantae; phylum Streptophyta; class Magnoliopsida; order Cornales; family Nyssaceae; genus Nyssa; species Nyssa sinensis. The sequence goes on from CM018046.1 coordinate 30,426,014, forward strand.
GGCTCTCTAAAAAGCGTTAGAGCTCTTTTCAATACAAGTCCCGTAGGACACAACAGACCCTAATGGGTCTTTTCCCCCACGCAATCTGTGAATGGATGGGTCATTGTGACTGAGCACAACCCCGAGTACATACCAAATATCATGACCAACAAAATCCCATACAAGATGTACAATCGTACCAAACATTTGATATCACAAACAACAAAACACGAAGTGTATGGAATCAGTGGAATGTATCTCAAGACTAGGTCATGGTGCAATAATATTCAAATATCAATGATCAATCTCAAGATGATGTAAGCAAGCAAGTCAAATCCAAAATCAGGTAAACTGATATCTACAAGTCGATTGGCTCAAATCAAGTGCATCAGGTAGTAATAGAGTACAAATTGGCAGCATATGAACAATAACGTGACTGGCTGGGAATAATCCCATATTAAAGCGTCATAATTACTTACCTCAAAAATGACTCTCAGTAGTTCAACTAATTAAAGTCTCCTTCCCCTTTTCTTTTGACGTGCCTTGTCAATTGAAAATAACTCAGTCTATAACTGTAATCGAACCATACTCGATATTCAAACTTGCTAATCTTGGCTATCGGTATCTCGATTACTAATTTAGATGTCGTCATTGTATCCGGAACGTCGAATAAAATAAGTTTAGGCTTTTACGGATCTCAAATCGGACGTCCGAATTCAAAAGGGCAAAACTGTCTTTTTGCACTTTACGTGTCTTTTATTCCCAGGAACCTCTTTTCATAATTCTGACATCACCATTGGGTTCAGGAGGCTCGGGATAATAAAATTTGACTATTTATTTGCCTCATTTGGACTTCATTTGACTCATTTTCGGATTAGGGGCATTTTTGAAAAAATTAATATTTTATTAGTTTTCTGTTTTGGGCAGCAGTGGCATTTACTCAAAATTCTGGGGCCGGTTCGTAATTTCCATTAAATCCGGTCTGAACCAGTGGGTTCAAGACCTAAAATCCTGAACCGGTTCACATTTCTACTGAACCGACCGGTTCAGTTTAAATCTTTAAAATTTAAACAGAACGCGACACGTGTCACACCCGTTTAGATCCGGTCGGGTCCCGACCCGATCCAAACCAGGATCCGGTCCCGTTTTGACCCAACATGGCCCCCGAATTTCCGGTGGTCTTCTCCGGTTGGTTTCCGGCGCCGGCGTACGGACGATGAGGTTTTCCTCACTGTTTCTCACGGGTTTCACGTCCGTTTTTCAAAATTTTTGCACCAAAACATTTCTAGAATCTCAAGCATCATTTTTAAACTGGTTTTGGTTTGATTGGCCACGGTTTTCCGACACCCATAACCAGTTTTCCGGCGTTGCACCGGCGAGAGAATAATCGGCCATCAAATGGTCATTTCTCAACCGTTTCAAGTGATTCAAAGTCTATTGGACTCCTGGAGGTGTCCTCTACTAAATCCTAATCTTAAAATCAAGATTATATCAACCTACAAACATCTACCATGGTTGACCGTAGCTAAAGTTCTTGGTTTTCATGTTTTTCTTTCATATTTTGTTTCCCATAAATTCAAAATTAGATCTGTAACAGCATAGAGTAAAAATTAAAGCAACAAGCATAATTGGTTACCTGTTTATATGTTTTCTCCAATTTGCTCCAAAATCGGTTTCCTTTCTCTCTCTTTAAATTTTCTTTCTCCCTTTTGCGCGACTGGATCTCTCTCTCATTTCCTAATTTCTTCCTTTGCTCAAGCTTCTCCTCGAACTCTGCTTCACTTTTCTCTCTCTGATTTCCTCACTCCCACACAAAGATATGTATCTATACTTTTATATTATATATGCTTGTATTTCTTGCCCCAACCACACTCAACCAAGCATGGCTGACCATACTCCCCACCATGCTTTCTGATTTCTCCCATACCCCTCTCCATACCTATAGGTTTAGGTTAGGTGGGGTAGTTTTGATATTTTCATTGTATATACAATATATATATATATATACATATATCCTATATTATAATAATGTATAAATACATAATATATACCCATTTAATACACATATATATATATATCTTCGTATATACACGTATATACGATTTTCTGAGTATATATACATACTCTGATTTTCTTTTTTTTTTGTGAGATAGTGCAAATTGATATTCATAAAATATAGGATTAAACAGCTCCAAGTACAATTGACATAGTGTTGCCCGACCCGACTGTCTCGATATTCGTGCCATTTTGGGTCGGGGTATTACAATTATGATATGTATGGGTGTGCAAGAAATAAGTGTGGGGGTGTCTGAATTTGTGATATGCTATGACTGGTGAAATGAAAAATGCTTTCATTCTCAATTCGTGAGTTCCATTTTTGATGTAATTTTGGTTTAAAAAAAAAAGGAAAGAAGAAAGGAAGTGATGGAAGAAATTGCTTTTAATGTTACAAACTATCCATGTTCATAATTGTCACAACCCAAGACCCCACCCTATGTAGATCTCGTGTCGTGCACCCGATCCGACGCTGCTTGTCGAACCAAGGGTGTCAACTTGCTACACAATCAGTGCTACTAACATGCAACAACTAAAATGCGGAATAAATAAATAAAAGTTGCATGTGATATATATATATATATATGTTTACAAAATGCGGAATACAAAATTTCTTAATACAACTGTTCATCCCCAAGACGTGGATAACATGGAAGAGCTGTACTAAATATTACACTTACAACTTCAAAGAAATGTCCACTGCTATCTAGCTGACTGCTACTGTTACAACTACTACTCTTCTACAGCTTCCTTTCTTGAAAGGGTTGGTAAGTTTGGGTGAGCTAACTAAAGCTCAATAAGTAATTCTCCTTTGCTCTGCCATGTGTACAAGAATATAGAAAGCATTATCCATAAAAGAACTAGGATAATTGCAAATATGCTAGCCAGTCAAGAAATAAGGAACTCATCAAGGAATATCAAATGGTAGGAACTCAAATGGTAAAGCAACGAAAATCTGTCTGATAATATAATCATACTAGCTACAGTCATGAGCTGTCTCAAGTATAATCGTATGCACTAAATAAAAAGCTTGTGAAATCTCATGATCATTCATAATAAAATAACTGATTAAGCTACTGATAATCAATAAATGATAGTGATATCAAAACTGGTTGATGCACTCGACTAGGGCCCGGCTACCCTTTGAGCTCGTATTCAGATCTACTATGGGCTGTTTGAATACGGACTCTTGAGCTCGCATTCAGATCCGCTACGGGCTGTTTAAATACGGCTCTATGTACACTGTATAATAATAATCTGCTCGAAATCTGGACCCGAAGGTCATAACTAGACCCAAAGGTCATAACTAGACCCGAAGGTCATAAATAGCATCAGATGGAGATGTGACCTGAGTACAACTCCGGCACTAATAATATATCAGGATCACGCTACCTCCACGAAGAGTATAAATGTGGAACATAACTGTTCTAGGCAATCTGACGTAACAATAGCTATCTGAACTACGGTTACTAGACTGCTTCGAATATAACTGTCTGGCCCTTACGGCCCTGGGTACAAGTAGTACAATGAATCTGTGCACAAGTGTACAATCATGATCGAGATATAAATAGAAATCAATAAATACTTCCACATGATAGGGCAATATCAATGTGGCTCAATAAACACTGGTATATATAGAATACAACATGTGATATATGAAAAACTGTTGACATGGCTTGGAATGTAACACATACAGAGATCATAGATTACTTATATCTTTCTGTATCTGTCTAGAAGGTCAAAACCGCATTTTTCTTGTATCTCGGTATTCCTATGATTCAGGAAAGTCAATCTCAGTCTATAGTTATATGAATTATGCTATTCATAAAATTTTATGTCTCTTTACTATTGACATCTCTTTTACTTGAATAGAATATTCTATTGAATCCGGAATGTCGAACAAAAGTCGATTTAGGCTTTCACGGAATCCAATCTGGACTTCTGTGCTAAAAAGGGCAAAACAGTCATTTTACACTTTTATGGGTCTTTTATTCTTTTGGAACCTTTTTTCACAAATCGGACTCTACAGTTAAGTCCAGAATGCTCGAAATAATAAAATTTCACTATTCTTTTATTTTAATCGAAATCCGTTGGACAATTTTTCGATTTAGGGTCATTTTAGTAATTTTTTTTTTCTAATTAATTAAATTAATATTTAATTAATTTATTCCTCATATTAATTTATAATTAACCATAATTTCTGGGCATAATTATAGTTCTATAAAATCCTATTTAAATCTGAAATAATTAACGATAAATTAAATCTAATCTTTGTCTGTTAACTAGCGCTCGGTAATATATCGAACTGAAAGCTGTACAACAATAATCAAGAGTTCGATCTAGAATTTGAACACCGTGATGTCTCTCATACTCCTTTACACACCTCATCTCCCTTGGTCTCCATCCCACTGTGACCGCTATCACACAATCATATATATATATATATATATATATATATATATATATATATTTCCTTATTCTTCTGGACGCAAATCCAATCTGACTAGCACAGCCTAACCATTCCAATATTTCTCCAAACTTCCATTGTTCAGCCGCAATTGCTGTTCTTCCAACAGTAATACCACTAACTGTCAAAACGCCTAATCTGCCCCTAATTCCTTCTAATTCCTCCTCTTCCAAAACTAAGGCAGCTTCATTAACAACCAACAGCCTTTCGGCACGCCTGATTCTGCCGTTATATTGCAGCAGCCATTGCTGCAACGCTACTTGCCCAGCCATTCCTTTGCTTCAATATCATAACCCAGCACACACACACACACACACACACACACACACACACACATATATATATATATATATATATATATATATATATATATATATACTTTACACAATTTCCTGCTGGTAAAGCTCTGCCACTGCTCCTATCTATCACCAGAACCCATTTCAGGTCCTCTATCAACATCCCTCACAAAGGCCTCCACTCAATTTCATTTCCACCATTACAAGCAAACATATATATACATAAATCTCTCCTGCTCCGTTCTGGTTTGCCGCTGCCGCTACTGTCACAACCATGCACCACACAACGCAGCGCTACTACTGCTGCTTCATCTCCCTTTCGGCTGCTCTCCTTTTTCTCTTTCCTTTGGTTGCAACGTACACAATTTCCTGCCGGTATAGCTCTGCCGCTGCTCCTATCTATCACCAGAACCCATTTCAGGTCCTCTATCAACATCCCTCACAAAGGCCTCCACTCAATTTCATTTCCACCATTACAAGCAAACATATATATACATAAATCTCTCCTGCTCCGTTCTGGTTTGCCGCTGCCGCTACTGTCACAACCATGCACCACACAACGCAGCGCTACTACTGCTGCTTCATCTCCCTTTCGGCTGCTCTCCTTTTTCTCTTTCCTTTGGTTGCAACGTACACAATTTCCTGCCGGTATAGCTCTGCCGCTGCTCCTATCTATCACCAGAACCCATTTCAGGTCCTCTATCAACATCCCTCACAAAGGCCTCCACTCAATTTCATTTCCACCATTACAAGCAAACATATATATACATAAATCTCTCCTGCTCCGTTCTGGTTTGCCGCTGCCGCTACTGTCACAACCATGCACCACACAACGCAGCGCTACTACTGCTGCTTCATCTCCCTTTCGGCTGCTCTCCTTTTTCTCTTTCCTTTGGTTGCAACGTTACACCACCTCAAACACGCATATATATATATATATATATATATTATATATATACATGAATCATCTCCTACACCGTTTGGTCCCCACTTGCGGCACCGTCTCTCTATTTCCTCTCTTCCAACAGCCACGGCTGTAGCTCCTTTTTCCTTGTTCCCACGTTATAACACAAGCATACATATATATAAATATACACACTGATTCCTGCAACACGCTACATACCTGCACCGTTCTGCACTTCTATTTCTCTGTTCCACCGCCACTCCTCCTTTTTCTTGGCTGCCATTGCCCCACGTTGCCTTTTTGCTTTTCATTTCTCTTTCTCTTTTTTCCTGCACCGCCCCACGACCGTGCACACATATAATACACGTTGCCTTCTACACAAATATATATATATATATATATATAATTCTCTCTTTAGTCTATGCATCGCCACAAGCAACATATATATAATATATATTTCTCTCATGCACCGTCCTTCCTATTCCCCTACTCTTTCCTATCTCTTTCCCTATTTTCTTATCTTTTCTCTTCCTGTACACGCAACCCGGACTGCGCCTCACACATACATATGTAAACATATATTTTTCTCCTCCTTCTTCTATATGCTACACCGCAAGCTATCCACAACCACACTATATATATATATACACCATATTCTCTGCTGCACATTACACAACCACTCTCTGATCCAAAATCACTCTAGGCCATACCCTCTTCTGTTGTACGCCTACCTGCTACACGCTACACACCTGCACACTACTTTCTTTCTTTCTTTCTTTATTTATTTTTTTCTTTCTTTATTTTTCCAATTGCATGCTTTTATATATATATATATATATATATATATATGTATATAATAAAAATCTCCATTTTATTATATATATAAATATAATAATATCTATTTACACTAATACATATATATATATACAATATATGTACGTACATAGCCGTATATACATATATACTTGTATTTATATATATATATATATTTTTATATTTATTAATATATATATTATCTCATATATATATATTCTTGCATTTATTAAATTGTATTGTGCACGTATATCGAGGCATATACTGACCTCTGTACGCGATTCCCCGTACCGCTTGGGTTTTATTATGCGGTACTACTGGATACTCAGAATAATTTAAAATTCCCTTCTCGTGTTTTTAAACTGTATATTTCTAAATTAATGAATCGTACTATCTATCTCGAACTACGTGCCCATTACTGTATATTATTATCGCGAATACTTCGAGTATATGTCGGGTATTATTTTTGTTGGCTCAGTTTGTTCGTACTTGGCTCGCCTTAATCTCGTAATTCTATGAGATTATAAACTTCTATTGATTACCTCAGTAATCGTACCCGTCACTGTATAATACTTATTAAAATAGTTCGGTATGTTTTGGGGTCTACTATTCGCGGTCTGAATCGATCTCGGTTTATCTTGATATTATGATCATTGCTTGGTTAAAGCTCAGTATTATTATTTGACTTTTTTAGATAAAATAGAATTTATTCTATTTATTCGGAACTCACGTTCGGTTACAACTGGTATTACGCTACTTGACTCGATCTACCTCGATTTATGTGTACTCGACCGGGTCTACCTCGGTCTAAGTTCCATATCCCGGGTCGGGATATTACAATAATTCCTCTTAAAATTCCAAAGAAAGGGGCATGTTTATACATGATATATACAAAGGTGGAAACTGTTGCGAAGGATCATCCCCTACTGCAAACGAAAAGTGTTCCTTTTGAACAATCTCTTTTTCAATGTAGGAATTTTACAAGGTTTAAATGCTTTAAAGCCAAATTGAAGAAGCTGCTGAATGGAGTGATTGGTTTTACATGTATTATATATTCGAGCTTGAGTTGATTCATTTTTGCTCCACTAGTTTCGATGGCTTTTGAGCTACATTCCCAAATATTTCCCACCTTGATCCTAAACCCTGTTACTACCCTTGAAAAGTCCTTCTGATCCATGTTATGCATGTGATCCCAGTGGTGAAGAATGAGAATATATGAAAGCCTATGGTAGATCATTTTCATTGGAATAAATTTGAGCAAAACACATACGCTTTAAACACATGACAGTCGAGTGTTTATTTTCGTGAAGGACTACATATTTAGTTTACTCCATCTTCGAGTGAAAATGCTTACCAAGTAATTTTAAGTTGTTTAAGAATGTTTGTTCATGATATGTTATGAGTTTTGAAGGGCTTGGTTATTCTTTGTTGATGGCGTTGCAACCTTGGTGTTTTTGGGAAAGTGAATTTGAGTTTTGCCTAAGGAAGAGCAAAAGTTAAGTGTGGGGGAATTTGATGAGAATACAAAATGTCATATTTTTCTCCCTTAATGCTTAGTCTTTTATACTTATTTGGTGCCTAAATGTACTCATTATTCTTATATTTTGATTTAGGATGCAAATGGAAGCGCTAAGTGCAAAACAAAGCTAATTGGGTGATTTTGGACAGTTTCGACATTGCTTTGTAATCGGGGCATAACGCTCTGATCCGAGCTCCGATCGAGATGATTCAAGATGCTATGGCATGCCAAGAAACAGCTCTACAACTTTCGTGTTTCGAGTTTTGAGAGTGATGGGCTGAAGAAATGTCAAAATCGGGCTTGGCGTTGCTGCACCTACATTGCAAATGTTTTGGAGTGTTTTTTTAGCCTGCAATTCTAATGCACGAATCTAACGCAATTTATTTTCGAAAGTTTCCAGGTCTAGTGCACAAAAATTTCAGCTGAAAGCACCACTTTCCTAGTTATATTAGGACTTTATTTTATTTTGAATATATATTTTTTTATAGTTGGATTTGGATATTGTTATTTGAGGATAGTATTTAGAATATCTTCAGGAGTTCTAGTAGGCTTCCAGGACTGATTTTTAATGTGAAAATGAGAGATCATTAGATTCGAACGCCTCTTTCTCCCTTCTTCTCTAATTTCTCATTCGAGTTTTCATCATGGCCTTGCATGGGTAAACTTTTATAATTGGTCGAAGGAAACGGAAGCCTCGGAATCAATAAAACTGTGGGATCTAATATTTTTTTATTCTTCAATTTATGCTTTGAGTATCAAATGTTCTTCTGTACTTATTTTCATGACTGTCTCGTTTAATTACTAGGAGGCCTCCTAGTTTATTATTTGCTGCAATCTACTGCTAGGTTAGATATCAAATCTGTAATTGTTTGATCCCTCTAATTTGTGAAGCAACTAAGATTTAATGATTGGCTGCATCAAAAATTATTAGATCTTAAGAAGAACGCTCAACTAAATTAAATGCAATCGTTTGTGCTTGTGTTATTTAGCTTCATCGATCTCTCTAATTCTTAAGGTTGCTACTAAATTAAACCTTTAGCGTTTGTCCTTGGGTTATTTAGTAGTTAGGGTTACTTAGATCGCTTGTTTTCTAATTAACTGTGACTAAGGAGAGATAGGAAAATAGTTCCTAACGGTGAATATTCAAAGTGTGAATTGATATATACTTGCATTGATGATCAATTGTAAAATTCCGATACTGGATGTTGACTTAGACCAAGGTTCGTTCTTTTGATTGAATTCGATACTTTAATTTGAATTGTTCCTTAGTTGTTTTTCTTAAAATTGTTTTCATTATACTCAAACCCCTCCATCCTTGTTCACATTACATAAAACTAGGCTAAACACTCTTCATGGGAACAATATTTACTCGCACTACTACATGTATTTTTAGGAGTTTGGGTTTTATTTTTTGGTTGCCTACGACAGCACACCTGATAATATCAACCTGGGACTCACCATCAATGTCAGCCCCTAGAACTTCCAGCACATTTTAAAAGTCAATCATTTTTAAAACATTTCCTTCTGCCATCTTAGTGTTCATGAGTGATCTCATAGCAATCTGTCTAACAAGACGCCCCTAATTCCCCAAACATCTCCTTTAAGTTAAGGATCATATCCTTAACTGTTAGGAAACTCTGATGTTGATCCTGTAAAGCACTTCACATCGAAGCTAAGATATAGAAATGTGTCATCTCATTAGCCTTGACCTACCTAGAATAGCGGTCAATGTCCTCTTAGAGAGCATCAGCCCCCGGAAGGCTTGGTCTATTCACAATAATCACATATTTGTACCCCTCTATAGTAAGGACAATGTCCAAATTCTGTTTCTAGTCCACATAGTTAGGTCCAATCAACTTATTCTCATTCAAGATAATAGCAAGTGGGTTAAATAAAGACATCTGAGAATCATATATATAAGTACATACATTAGCATGAATGTAAATAAAGAGTAAAATAACTTTTGCTCTCATGAATGCATAGTGGTATCCTTAAGCTACTATCAATGAATGCATTGGAACCTAACCTTATAAACCACACGCTCCATGGAGATGACAATGCCATTCATATAATTAAAAGGACCATCATATCTTATATGATTTCACTATCTAGACATCTCATGTCAAATGAAACATATTTTCCAATATCATTTGGTCTTCAAAAGACAATGATAGACTCCGTGGGGAGAATATCATTCCTTTTTTATCAAGTGTATAACATTATCTCAAATAAAAAGGCAACCGTTGCATGTAGTGTCCCCGTGAGGAGATCACCCTCACCCCGTCTCTTTCTATTCTATCCTAGGAGGTTTATACTTGTAACCAACTAGATAGTCACCCTCCGTGGGGAGGCCACTCGAAGACGGCTTAGAGCGCCTACTTTTGTCTTACTATGGGCTGATAATGGAAGACCGTAAGAGCTTTTTAAAGCATCCATGTCCCACTTTTTTTCTAAATTGAGGAACTCTATTATAAAACACATGCATAATTATATTAACCTCTTCATGGATCAAAATTAATCATGTGATTTTATGAAAATAAATATGCAAGCATAAAATCAAAATTCTCTTTCATGGCCAAGTAAAATTCTTGACTAGCGGCTTTGTACTTCCATTGGTCTTCTTGATGGCTCCCATCCTCTAGCTCTTTCTTCAGAAATAAAATAAATACATGAAGAACCTATACCCACATACGTGAGCTTACATTTAATCTAAAATTAAAATTAATAGGCTAAACCAATGAAGCTTGCCCATTCAAGGAAAAAAATTTCAAGTCCATTGCCCTTTACAATTGCCTCAAAACCAATTAAATTAAATACATCACCTAATGGCCAGCCATGATAGATAGGATACATCCATTCACATAAATGAACCATTCAAATATGAGAAATAAAATATTAATGCATTTAAATATGTGATTAATCATATACATCACCCATGTATATTTTAGAGTGTACTAAGATTTAATCCATGTATCCAAGATTTAATCCATTAATCATATACATCACCCATGTATATTTTAGAGTCTCACTTAACCTAAAATTTTAAATCCAACATATTTGGGTATCAAATACCCATGTGAATCATATACCTTTAATTTAAAAAGATAGATATAGAAAGAAAAAAAAAATTAATTCATAAAATATTTGAGTATCCCATACCCAAACAATTTAATAAATTTGGGTATCTAATATCCAATTAAAATAATAATCTATATTACTGTCAATATTGTTTATCCATGGGTATTGTAATACCCTGACCCGGGTTAGCACGTATACCGAGGTGGACCGGGTCGGGTATTGTAATATCAGTTGTAACCCGAACTGTTTTAAGTTCCATATTTTAATATCACATATACTATACGACCTTAGAAACTAAAACGATATTAGTTATACAGTCAGTATCGGGCAGTACCCGAGCTACCCAAGGCCATGCCTCGTAATGCGTGCATGCACGCATTTCCATGCATGCTTACGTATAGACACACGCATAGTTCATAAAAAATAAGTGTATGTGTATACTATTGGAAATGGATATATATATATATATATATATGTATATATATAGATATATATTGGCGTATAAATAAGGTATAATCGTGTGTATATATATATATATATAATGTATAAAGTATGGTATATGCATGTGTATTAAAAAGAAAAGGAAATAAGAGAGGGGCAGCATGCCAAGGGCATGCATGCAAGTAAGATATTAGGTGTGTGTGTGTACGGTTGTGTGTGTAAGTGTGTGTGTTGACAAAATGTGTATATATATACATATATATATATATCATCAAAAGCTCCACAAAATTGAATGCAAGGCTGCATTCTCAGAAAAGAGAAATTAAATGGAGCAGAGGGAGGAAGTCAAGGAAGGCTGCAAGAGATAGAGAGAGAGAGAGGAGAGAGAAGGGTCGGTTGCTTTTCCTTTAAAAACCAAATTATGCCTTGCATACTTACCACCTAAGAAGCAAACTGAATGAGGAAGAAACTGAGAGGCTAAGAAGAGATTCAGAGCAAGAAGAAAGAGGAAACAATGAGAAAAGGTAAAAAATCCTCATGTTTCTCTCTCTAAGATTTTGAGCATGTTATAAACTATTTTGAGTTCATTATATAAGTATGATGTTAAGTTTATGTTTAAAACTTGTTCAAGCATGAAATCAGAGCTTAAAAAGGGTTAAAAACGTAAGACCCAGAAGAGGCAGCCATTGAAGACCTTGCTTGAAGCAGGTCTGAACCAACTCTTACCAAACCATATTTGGCTTACTAGGACCTCAAACTGAGACCATGAGGGTGTTAAAAACCCTAATACGTGACCACAAAACTCAAAGATTGACCTTCAAAAATCAACTTGCAGGTACGGGTTTCAAAACCCAACCTCACAAACTTGGCTTTAAACCCTCTTTCACGAATGAAATATGAAACCCCATGAAGAGGGGATCACAAGCAGAACAAATCCCATTGGATTTGGCTAAAAAACGAGTATTTACGATCAGTTTATAGGTTTTGATTATCAAACCTTCGCACGAGCAAATAGAACCCTTTTGATTCCTCAAATGAATGCCAAACTGATCTTTGATACTTTAGGAACAATTTAAAATCGAAACAGTGGAGATTGGTTGAGTAGAAATGCATGAAATTAAAGAAACTAAAAACCTGCAACTAGGGCAAAAACGGGGGAAGGATGAGGAAGAAGATGAATAGTGACGGTTCGGGTTTGGGTCAAATCGGGTTCGGGTCGAAACCCGACCCATCGCATAAAACGGTTAGGTTGGACGGTGTCGTTTTGGCATATGTTTTAAATTTTTAAACCATTAGGGCTGACGTCATCATGATGTCAGCATACGTAATTAACCTAACCAGACCGGTTGGTTCACTTAAAATTGGACTGGTCCAATTGAAAAGGAACTGAACTCATTGGTTCAATCCGAAAGTTTGTAAAATCCCATTTTGACCCCAGAACTTCTAAGAAACTCGACTGTGGCCCAACTGGGGGAAATTTTATGCAATTACACCCCTGGAAGATAATTAAACAATTTATTTAATTATTTAATAAATAAAGCAAAATTACTATTTTGCCCTTGAGTCATAAATAGAACAAATGAAGTCCAAATTAAACATGGGAATAGTGTATTTTAACTATTTTGGGTATTCTGAAGCTAATAGCGAGGTCCATTTTATGAGACAGGGTCTCAAAAAATAAAGACACGTAAAGGGGTAAAATGACCAAAATACCCCTAGTACCCCTAAAGCCAAATTGAAACCAGAAAAGGTTTAAATTGACTTTCTTTGACATTCTGGACTCAATGGTGAGGTCCAAAATATGAAACGAAGTATAGAAAAGTACAACACGTAAATAAGTATATGACCATTTTGCCCTTTTATATACAAAAGTCCGAATTGAATTCCTGCGAAAGCCTAAATTGACTTTGTTCGACATTCCGGATTCAATAGTAGAGTCTAAATTAGTAAAAGAGGAACAAATAGTAAAGCAACATAAAATTTTATGAATAGCATAACTTATGAAAGGTAAACTGAGATATACTATCTATTGGATGAATAGGGATTTCAAAGAGGAAGGAACAATGACTTGGTTTTATTGTGAAAGAACAGAAATGGTTTAAGAGGTAAGTAATCTCTGATCTCTGTACATGTTACATTCCCAGCCATGTCAACAGTTTTTCTTATATTATCAATTGTACTCCATACATATCAGAACGTTTATCGAGTCCACATTGATATTGCTTTATCTTGTGGAAAGTATTTATTGACTGTTGTATATCTTGATCATGATTTCTGTATGCTCTGTACATAGGCCTCAAGGGGCAAGATCTCAGCAGCCCAGTTTATATGGCCTGCTAAGGCAACAGTTTCCTTTCAGCTGCTGAGATAGTGTTATTGCATTACTCTTCATTGGAGTTAGAATGATCTTGATATATTATATTGTAGCCGGATTTGTGCTCAGTCACAAACTCCATCTGATGCTTACTAGACCTACGGCTCGAGAAAATGGAATAAAAAGTGGTATTTATAATGGCAACTAAACTGGGATCTGCGAGGCGAGTACTGAACCTGACGGGTTAGTGCTTGGCTGAGGGATCGAGGAAAAGAGAATAAAATGAATTAAGGGGTATGCCGGGCCCCAAGTTAAAGTGCATCCACACTATTGTTATCAATATCTCTTATTGATTATCATAGCTTGATCATGTTATACCATTATGAATGATCATGAGATTTCACAGCTTTTTGAGTGCATATGATTATACTTGAGACAGCTCATGACTGTAGCTTGTATGATTATATTATCAGACAGATTTCATTGCTTTATCATTTGAGTTTCTATCATTTGATATTAAGTTCTATATTCATTGACTGGCTAGCACATCTGAATTTATCCTAGTTCCTTTATGGATAATGCTTTCTATATTCTTGTACACATGGCAGAGCAAAGGAGAATTACTTATTGGGCTTTAGTTAGCTCACCCCAAACTCACCACCCCTTTCAGGAAATGAAGCTGTAGAAGAGCAGTAGCAGTCAGCTAGATAGCAGTGGACATTACTTTTGAAGTTGCAGTGTAATACTTAGTACAGACAGTCTTACATCTCTCCCATGTTATCCACGTCTTGGGGATGGACAGTTATATTAAGAAATTTTGTATTCCGCATTTTGTAAAACATTATATAAATTACATGTAGCTTTTATTTATTTTATTCCGCATTAGTTGTTGCATGTTAGTAACACTGACTTGTGTAACAAGTTGAGACCCTTGGTTCGACAAGTAGCGTCGGATCGGGTGCGCGACACGAGATCCGCATAGGGTGGGGTCTCGGGTCGTGACAGGTATCATATACCTATAATATCATAATATAAAAAAAATGGATATACAAATAATAAAATTGAGCCATTAAGTATCATATACCTAAACAATTTAATTAATTTGGGTATCTAATATCCAAAATACGTGATTAGAAAAATTAATATAAATTTTTTTATAAACTGTATTATATATAATATATTATATCTATACATGGATATCTAATACCCATATATATAAATTTTCCCATCTATAGATGACGTGTATCCGCTCCAAGCGCCTTAGCCTCCTTGTTGCAGGTTTAGAAAGCAACAAGTAAGAGACGGGGTCAACAAGAACTGGAACGGTATAACTCGGCCATCTCTTATTCTTCTTTTTTCTTTTTTATTATATTGGTTATCTAATAATATATATATATATATATATATATTATACAGGATTTTGTGGCATCTTTGCACGAAGAACATTGCATGATATATATATATATATATATATTGTCAGTGCTCCGGCCAACCAGGCGTCGTGACCGGAGAATTAGCCATAATAGGCTTCTGTTGGAGGATAAACTTCTAACATATCATCCATTACGAATGCATTCTTTCGTTCCCCTATTCCATTTTGAACAGACAAAACGCCACTTACTCTACTGATGCTGGCTTCTTTGGGAGGATGAACTTTATCTATGCCATGATCTACAACCCTTTTTTTTGGTTTTTATTAATGTAAATCTTTGCGTATCTTCCCTTTTTTTATTTTTATTCTAAACAGATCTCTGCGCAGGCCATTAGCCTTGGGGAAAACAACCTTTTTTTTTTCTTTTGATGATTCACTGCCCAAGGTAACAGTAGCCTTTGAGATAGCCACATCTCATGTGGCTTTATGTTGACATGATAATTTTTTCATTACTGTGGGTATCAAACAAGGATTAAATCTTTGTATCAATAGATTGTATCACAAAATCCTATTCTAATATATCTAAAACAACCCTTTGTTTAATTGGGATCCATGAATAGGTTTAGAACAAAATTAATATAACCTTCAAAATTGATGGATTCATGTAAAGTTGCTCTGATACCAATTGTTGGGTTCGTAACCACAACAGAAGCAATTTCAAAAGCTATTTGGATCTTTTTCTTTACATGAATCATACAGTCTTAAAAAGAGGGTTAAAATTACATTGTTCTTAATAATCTTGATTGTTGAAGAAGGCTTCTTGAATAGATTGATGCAATCTTCCTTCTCTAACTCCTCTAGGTCTTCTCCTATTTTCCCTTAGGCAAACTATATCGCAAGAGAGTGGGCTGTCTCTAACTTTTCTCTAGCACAAAAACTTATGATACACAGCTCCTTACATATCATATATATAGGGCTTAATTAGGGAAAGAGAAGGGACACTACAAGAAAATAGGTACTGCTAAAGGGTTTAAAAACTGCCACTAATTACATTTGCGGCGTTTTATCTTTTTTACGCCAATGCCTCCATCGTAATTTTGTTACGGCACTTCAAGAAATGCCGCAAATTATTTGTGGCATTTATAGTGGTGAATTGATTTGTCGTTAAAACAAAAAGTGTCGTTTGAAAAATATGGGTATAAATGACGCATTTAGTGGCATTTTTCTAATTGTCATTAATTTGGTGGCACTTTCAAAGTTGCCGCTAATAGACAACATTTGTGACCATTGTATAAACGCCGCTAAAGCCTTTTTTTAGTGGCATTTAACAAACGCCACAATTTCGAAAGTTTTTGTGACCATTTTACAACTGCCGTAAAATCATTTATGACGTTTATCGTTTCTGACAATTATTTTACCGCCGCTAAAATGTGGCAAAAAATTCACCTTCTATAACCGCCGCTAAAAGCATTTAATTTTGTGACAATTCTTTGAACGCCGCAAAAAAACTTGTGGCGTTTATCTTTTGTGGTAGTTTTTTGTATGAAGAAAAAATATGCTACTAATATACTCCTAATCGTAGGAATGATCACTTTTTAAAATGATTTTAACCTATTCCTACAAAATTTTAAACATATTCACTAATTAAGTACACTAAACACTCAATACATCAATCCACACATAAGATGTCTTATACCAAAACTCATCCATTCATATAAAACCAAATTAAAATCTCACTTGACATCACCAACTCAAATCCAAATTAATATCTATACAAATAAAATTCAAGATAGACAATCCCCCAATATCCAAGTAAGATAGTTATCAAACAAGTAACAAATACAATAGTCATCAACAACCAAATAACCAAGAAAAAAACTTCTTGAAGAAAAGTTCACTACAAGAAAACCTATTATTAGCGGCATTCACTATTAGTGGCGCACAAAAATCGTCACTAATAATTTGTATTAGCGACGCATGAAGTGGGCGTTGCTAAAGAGTGTAAAAAAAGTGATTTGGCGCGCGCGGGAACGTATTAGTGATGGTTCGAAACATTTAGTGACGTCTGTGATCGTCGCCAATAACATCGAACTTTTTGCGATGCACACCTTGGCGTCGCAAATAGTTATGGAATTTTAGCGACGCTTGGTTGTGCATCACGAATAATCTTTTTTATATTAAAAAAATGTAAAACGGTACCTTTTAGACCTTTAGCGATGCGCAGGATGACTATTAGCGACGCTATCTGGGCATTGCTAATAGTCTTATAAAATCCTCAAATCAGATCCCACAATGCGTGATCTCTCTTTCTCTCTCTCTCTCTCTCTAGTTCTCTTTCTCTTTCTCTCTCTCTCAACTCCTAAAACTGACTCTGTCGCCACCCGTTCGCCACGCCGTCGCTTCCCATTCGCCGCATCGCCGCTTCTACTGCCTCCCATTCGCCACACCTCCGCTCAAAACTTTTTTAGCTCAGAACTTTTTTTTTAATCTTCTGATTGCTTTTTTCCTTGCGTAGCATGATTTGTGGGTCGTTTTAGTTTTTTCTTAATATCGGTTGATATTTGAGCCACAATTTATTGATATCAGTTATACATTGCTTTTAATATGGTTTATTTTCATATTTTTTTCTTTTTTATTTTGAAAAATTATATTTGTATTGGGTTTTGGTGAGTATTTAATCTTTTGGAAAAGAATTTCAACGTGTTGTTGTTGTAATGGGTGTTCTGTATTGTGCATTTTTTCCTATTAGATCTTTTTTTTCCCTTTCAGTCATGGTAGTGGGTGTTGGGTTTTGTTTGGTTTAAGCCCCATGTTCTGAACTTATTTTATTTCATGTTTTGGATGGTATGAAAATTTTTTCAATCATACAGAGATATGGAAGTAATTATCTTTTTTAGCTATCTAAATAAATCTTTGTTAGAATGCAAAAATTGAGAATTGGAAAGTCATTTTATTTTTTGATAGTTATTTCATTTGGCTCTTATAATGGCTCCCTTATTAGAGTTGCTCCTAGATCAAAGACAACAAATGAAAATTTAAGGAAAAAAAAATCCTTAAAAATGTTAGATTTGCAATAAATACCCCCCCCCCCCCCCCAAAAAAAAAAAAAAATTTGTTAGATTTGCATTTAAAGGGACAATATATTACATAGCAATCTAGGAAAAAAATATTTCCCCCCTTTTAGCTTTGTTATTTTTGGCTAAGCCAATCATTGAAAATTAAGTATTCAAAACAAATGTGGAAAAAAATTAATTACAATTAATCAAATTTTTAAGTATTTAGGAATGATATCTAAAACTCCAGTTATTGTATTAATCTTTTGAAATCTCAACCAAATTAAGAAAAGGGCAAGAATCCTGGGATAATCTTAATTTGCAATTATTTTTTGTTCCCAAGTATAATTGATCAAGAACCTTAAAATGTGGTTTTGGCCAGAAAAATTACCAATTTATCAAAGAATCAAGTAGCATTAACCATGTCTTTGTCAAAATATTAACTATGTATGTCTTTGTCTCTTTGTGTGCGTGTGTAATAGAGATGGGTTATTATTTCTTCTACATATTTTTGTTCAATTTCTTGAAAATTGAAGTGCTTTCTTAACTTAATAAAATCAAAAAAATACTTAAAGAAAGTCGATAGACTTAATTGAAATCAAATCTCTTTCCTTACTTTTTTTAGCGAAATGTTAAATATGTTAAATTTATTTTTTATTTTTTATTTTTATTCACTTGTTCACATGTTAAAAGATAATAATTTTTAAATATATTTAACAAACTTTTATATTTTTAGGATTGCATTTAAAGGAAGATGAGATCAAACTTAAACTCATGGTCTCAACTAAATATCATGCCATCATTTTAGGCGAAAAAAGATAATTACTTCCATATCTCTGTATCATCCTTAGTTTTAGATCACCTTCTGATTTGGCTGCAAATGAAGCTGAAGTGAGTCTTTTCATAAATTATTGTGTTGGCCTAATGACCCTGCCTTATGACAATAAGCAAGGGTGGCAAATACCTTGGGCCAACTATAATGCATTGGTTTAGCATAGAAGTAAAAGAATAATAAAAAAACTTTCAAGTTGACTAATGAATTTTTTATTTGCTTAGTCCGCTTATCTGCTAGTTGAATTGAATTGAAAATCAAATTTTAAAAGAATATGAATGAATGAATGAAGTCAAGATGAAAGGAAGGAAGGTACCCACTTGGGTTTTATATTAATTTAGTTGCTTTTGTGAGGGTCAAATTGATGCAGTCGCCTCCTTGTTTTTAGCTTTTAGTTTTCATTCTTGTCACTCAGTAGTATTATAGTGGCCATTCAATCACAGCAATGTGATTGAATACTGTCGAGTGACTCAGCAGTGTACGTTATTAGCAATTTTGTTTTAATATTAAAGTATAATTACCCCTTTCTCTAAGAAAGTACAAGCATAAATTAGTGTTGATTCCATGAATCAACCCTTTTTATAATTAAGCGATTAAGAAACCAATTATGTAATTGCATTCATGTAAGCCTAGCCCCGTTCGAGAGTCATTTTCATCACATGTGAATCTTGTCACGAAATTTAATCGCGATTGGGTTCGTGTGTATGAAAATCGATTCTTGAATTGTCCAGAGAGGACAGTTCGGCAATGCATAAATCTACATTGCAATCAATAGCGCATACTTGAATATTCCACTATGACAAAATTTTAACACGATCTCATATTGTTCTCTAGGTATATATTTAGGCGTGCTCAAGTCTATCTCGTATACTTGGAGAACTGTGGGGAGATGCTGCTGAAATCTTGTCCGAGTGAAATCAAGTATTTGATTTGCTACTGATTGCAACGTAGATTGTGCATTCACGAATGGGATAAGGCCACCTTACCCTTTAGAGAGAAGTTGGAGGTGATAGGATTCATGTTTCATATTTATAATGAGTATTATTTTTTACTTGTATAAGGTAGACAAAAATGAATAAGAGTTGGATGGACTTAAGGGGAGGGCATTTGCTAGGGTATGTGAAGGGGATCAAAGATTTTATTAAGTTTGCTCGTGTATCTGTAGATGGGAGAAATAGGATAAGATGTCCATGTAGGAGGTGCAAAAATAGGGATTATATGCACATAGATTGTAATGATCCAAAATTTTTGGAATAAATATTTTTTTTATATGAATATATCTGTGTATGTATAGAATGTACATTACCTATGTATATGTGTATATGCATATATGTATATATATATATATATATATGTAATGTGTGGTGTATATGCATATGTATGTAGTATTATATACTATATGTATATATGTAATTAAATATATATATATGTAAGCAGCAGATGTGTGTGTACTGTATGTGTGCCGTGTGTGTGTGTGAGTCAGTGGGTTAGTGTGTGTGCGCATGTGTAAAATAATATACATATACATATATATATATATATATATATATATGAAAAACCAAACAAACAAGCAAACATTAAATGCATTCTAAAAAAGGGAGAAAAAAAGGAAGTGATAGAACAGTGGAGAAAGTCAGAAAGGGATAGGAAAGAGAGAGAGAAACCAGGGGTAAGATTGTGGTTTTGGCATAAAGTCATATATGGGTGTATACGGATGTGGGCGTGAGTAAAAAAGAAAATCAGAGAACAAAGATTGCTTGAGAGGGACTAAGAGCAACTTGAGGAGTTCGAAAGGCTTGGAAGAAGGGAACAGAAGTGGGAGCTCAAGGGAGAAATTAGAAAAGTGGGTATGATAAGCTTGGCTTCTATTTTAATTTTTCAAAGCATGATAGTTAGATTTAAATTATTGGGCCATGTAGAGAATCAAATATGGTTCATGTTGCAATTTGAATCAAGTTGAAAGGTTAAGAGTTGAAGTAGAAACAGGTAGTTACAGGTTGTGTACAAATTTCGAATTTCTGGTATTTTATGTATAAAACTTAATCTAAATGGCCTAGATCTAATCCTATGAGGTGCAGAAAACAAATGGAGGTGATTTGGGCTTGAAACGGTAGGGGAAATACTATGAAATGACTTAGCTGGAAAGTCGGCCGTGGCTATTTGACCCTCTATTCGTGAGGCTTTAATGGCTTAAATGAAAAAATAAGGTTGGGGTTGGAATCCTTGAGAGAGGGGGAAGAGAATGGCATTGAAAACAGGGTTGAAAATGGCCGAAAAATAGTTGCCGTTGCCAGGAGATGGCGACGGAACCCTAGGGCAACAGTAGCGAGGGCGTGGGGAAGAAGAAGACCTCGCTGAGCCAACTCGTGAGTCAACTCAGCCGAGTCCTGACTGAATTAGGCTGGGGCTGTGTTGACTCAGACACGTGTCGAGTGGACGGGGGAGCCACCGCATAAATGAGACGGCGTCGTTTTGATGAATGGGGCCTGTTTGGTTGGGCGGATATGAAATGGGGATGAAATAAATCGAAGAGGACTGGGATAGCCTATCCTCGATTTGAGGTGTTGTCCACCGTTTGGCAACCAAAAGATTTGAAAAAAAAAAATAGCGCAGGGGCAACGCCCCTACTACTCGAACCGTGGTAGGGCACGTGGAAGGAGGCGTGTGGAACCAGTTAGGACAGGACAATCCCGTGCCTTTTTAAGCCACAAATATATATATATATATATATATATATATATTATGTAATAATAATAATAATTTAATTGAATTAAATATCGCGAAATGGCCCGGAGTCCAAATGGGACAAGTCATTAGTGTATTTTGACTATCTCACCCATTCTAAATCCAACGGTGAGGTCCGTGACACAAGACGAAGTCCCAAAAAATAAAAGACCCATAGGAACATTAAAAATTATCAAAATGCCCCTGAGTTAAAAAACAATCAAATGGACTCTAATTAAAGTAAAAAAATAATGGATTTTTATTATTTTGAGCATTCCAGACTCAACCGTGGAGTCCGATTTGAGAAAAGAGGTCTCAGGATGTAAGAACCCATAAAAGTGCAAAATGACAGTTTTGCCCTTTTTAGCCCGGACACTCAAATTAAATTTTGCGAAAGCCTAAACCGACTTTCTTCGACGTTCCAGACTCAATAGTAGAGTCTATTTTATCAAAATAGAAAATCATAAAATAAAGACATAAAACTTGACGAATAACATAATTCAAGTGGCAATAGACTGAGTTACATTTTATAATTTTAGAGACACCGAAAGGCAAGGAGAAGGTGGTCTGACCATCTACATTATCATTATTAGTTCAGCTACACAACAAGCACGACTTCTTAGGGTTGAGACAAACGTATCAGGTATGATATTTTGCTAAGTAAGGAATAGAATTAAGTTTAGGAATAATTTCATTATTGATTTAATGATTCGTGTGTTTATTTGATTGTCTATGTGCTTATGTGTTCCTTGCTATTTCCTTGGAAGTGAACCATGATTGTATGTATATTCCATGTGTTGGTACAGTGTGTGATTTATATTCTTCGAGAATTGCTGAATTATGAATACGTGACTTAAGCGTGAATAGCATATGCACATGAGGAAGGAACTTTGTGATTCAAATGTTATTATTATTTCAAGTGGAATGCATTGTTTAAAGCATGCTGCATGTATGGATGAAATGCTATAGTGAGATTATGTTGTTGCATGATGAGATTAAAGCATATTGGCATGGTGTGATTCCTTGAGAACATGGTGTGAGTTGAGCACTTGGTGCTGTGCATTATGGGGGTGTAGATCCTGTGGTGAAAAACTCAAAATCGGCCATTGGTACTCATGCTAGCGGGGACGGACCGTAAAGTGAGACATACAGGTGGTGCTCGTGCTAAGGGGAAGGACCGTAAAGTGAGACATGGGTGTGGCATGGAGTTGCATGGGTGCGTCACGCATATTGTTCATGTACTGCATTGATGATACCGGATGACATGTAGATATAAATATACACTTGTACATGCCACGCCTTATTTTTGTTCCTTGCATTAGCATTGTATTATACCAGCAATTAAGCTGACCCATGCGTGGGATATCATATTACAGATGATGCCCCTGCTACATGAGATTGGATGACATCTTGACAAAAAGAAGGGGAAAGAATTTAAAAGTATATTTGGCCCTTGGGGCACGTTTTGAGATGTAAGGGCTTAAGCCCAACTGATGTGAACAATATGTCTATTGAATGTATTTTATGTGTTTATGTATTTAAGGAAAGGAATGCATGTTTAATTGAATCCATTTAGATTGTCTTTAGTCTCCTTTTCTTTATCGTTTTCCCTCACTCTCCGGGTTCATGAAAATTCGGGGTGTGACATAGATGAGGCCAAAGAGCACCTACTCTTACACGGGATGGACAAGAGGTATACGTGTTGGAAATTTCACGGGGAACACCGTGACGTATGAGTGGTATTTGAGGATGAAGAAGACGACGACGACGATGACTTTGGTGATAATGTTGGGGTTGGTTACGAAGGCTTGCCACAAATGCTGGCAAACTTGCAGGGGGCTACAATTGGGGCGGGTAGTCACAGGAGTGACACAGGAAAATCAAAATCGTTTGAGTCCTTGTTGAGGGAAGTAAGGCAGCCATTATATCCGAGTTGTGATAATTTTTTGAAACTGGACTTTCTCGTGAAACTCCTTCATATTAAGACCATCAACTGATGGAGTAAAAAATCATTTAATATGGTTATTGAATTGATTAAAGTAGCGCTTCCTACTGGGGAGACCCTTCTGAAAACATATTACAAGGTGAAAAGAATATTAAGAGATTTGGGCCTCAGGTATATTCCCATACATGCTTACAAAAATGATTGCATGTTATTTTGGAAGGAGACTAAACAATGCAAGGAGTGTACGGTGTGCCACGAACCCAAGTACAAGCTAAATGAAGGAAAGAGCAAGACATAACATATATTTATGTGCTTTTATAGGAGGAGATGGTCCTGCTACGTGCTCAGTCAACTCCTGAGGGTAAGCATCTGCCGACCGAAGACCAGATACGAGAGACTGTTCTGGGCAAGAGGCGCGGATATCTGCATGGCTTAGGGAATGAGATGGAGCCGACGGTATCATCCTCTACCATCGAGAATGATGCTAGGTTTCACGCAGCCATTGAGGTAGTTTAATGAGAGAATGCAAAGCTGCGACAGAAGGTAACGGCGCTCGAGAAGCGATATTCCCAATTAGAGGCTCATGTGCAGACGATGCTCAACCAGCAGGTTGGCTTTGTTCAGCCTTGGTAAGTTTTTAAAATTACATACTTTGGTGGATTTATTATTTATAGAAAATGTTATGTAAAAATAAAAAAAATATAGTTGCACGAACTTATTTAATTTCATCGGTTTGAATGACTGTTATAAACTTTAGCAAGTTTATGCTTCAAAAAGGCCAATTTTGGGATTTTGACGAACCAAAACACTGGATACCAGCCTACCGACCCTGAAAACTCATCACACACCTCCCAAATAATAAAATAGACTTGCACGAATTTACGACACTCGATTTGGATCCCCGGTTTGAAACTTATACAAGTTTCTACTCCAAAAAGGCCCATTTTTAGGTTTTGACGAACCAAAACACCGGATATAAGCCTAACTATCATGAAACTCCATCACACACCTCAAAAATGATAAAATAAACTTGCACGAACTTACGGCACTCGATTTGGATCACCAGTTTGAAACTTATGCAAGTTTTTACTCTAAAAAGGCCCATTTTTGGGTTTTGACGGACCAAAACACTGGATATCAGCATAACTACCATGAAACCCCATCACATTCCTCAAAAATGATAAAATATACTTGCACAAACTTATGGCACTCGGTTCAGATCATCGGTTTGAAACTTATGCAAGTTTCTACTCCAAAAAGGCCCATTTTTGGGTTTTGACAGACCAAAACAATGGATATTGGCCTAACTACCATGAAACACCATCACATACCTCACAAATGATAAAATAGACTTGCACGAACTAACGACACTCAGTTTGGATCACCGGTTTGAAACTTATGCAAGTTTCTGCTCCAAAAGGCCCATTTTCGAGTTTTGACGGACCAAAACACCGGATATCGGCGTAACTACAACGAAACCCCATCACACACCTCAAAAATGATAAAATAGACTTGCACAAACTTACGGCGCTCAGTTCAGATCACCGATTTGGAACTTATGCAAGTTTTTGCTCCAAAAGGCCCATTTTTGAGTTTTGACGGACCAAAATGCCGGATATCGGCCTACCGACCCCGAAACCCCATCACACACCTCAAAAATGATAAAATAGACTTGCACAAAATTTTGGCACTCGATTCAGATCAACGCTTTGAAACTTATGCAAGCTTTTGCTCCAAAAAGGCAGGTTGTAACACCCCGACCGACTAAGAATCATCTAATTTCTAAATAGTAATTAATAAACGAGACCTTAGGCAGCAAGGTCGGTTTCGAACCCTAACATGTGAACTTTCAGTAAAAGTCTCGGGAAACCAGGACGACTGTACATCACTTTCGTTACAATCACCAACCTGTTCCTGTTGGTCCCGTTGTAATGATACACTTTCGCTTGAATCGTGAACCTTTGATCACGATTATAAAAATCAAGATACGAATAGTAAGTGTGGAGCTGATTAACGAAATGACAGAGAATAAAATATATATATATATATATATATATATAAAGGTAAATAAATAAATTAAGTAATTTAATTAATGACTAATCAAAATACGCGTAAATGTACATACATGAGCTAATGAAATTATAATGTAATTATACATGGCAAAGAACATATAAGTAAATATATATATATATAGATACATACAGCTGCATATATATATATATATATGTGTATATATATAGGTAAGGTGATATAAATATATAGATTAAAGAATTGAATTAAGAAATTAGAAGTAAATAGAAAGTGAAGATAGAGAAGCAGTGGCTACCTACAGCTGTAGGCACTGCTCTCCATGTCTGCTCCATGTGAACTCCATGTGAAAAGGAATGATGAAGAAAGAAATGGCTGCTAGGGCAAGTGGCAATACCATAACATCTAGGGCTGCATGTGAATTACGTGTTGCTCAAATCACTTCAAATAAAAACCTAGAAGCTCTTCTAAACATTAGAAACAGGAAAGAGTTAGTACGGGAAAGAAAGGAACCGAAGAAGAAAAGGAACTGAAGAGGGAAGATTTTGAGAGAATAGCTAACTAAACAGGTAAATTCTGGTTAAATTATATTCGATTATGTTCCTAATTTAAAGCATGCAAGTATAGAATCTTAAACTATACAGTATAAGCTTTAAATTGCAAGAAAAATTATCGAAAATAATGCAAAATCGATTGAGAAATTTAGAGTTACATATGGAACCAAAAATTTAAAAATGTTAGTACAGAACTAAATTGGTATAAACTAAACCTAAATCTGAGTATTGAGACCTCAATGAGGTCTTATTAGTGTTTTTAAAACACAAAACCGCGACTCAAAATCTTAAAGAACAGACCCTAAAACTTTAGTTACAAGTTTCGATCGTGAAACCCAATTCTTGTTTTAGACTTCTAAACCTACTTTTGAGAATAGGGACTGAAACTATATTTCATGAGGGCCACACTGAACCAAACTCCATTAGAAATGATCATGACATGAGGATTTATTATCAAGTTGCAGGTTCAGGTAGCCAGGGTTAAACCAAACGATAAGGTTAGTTTTAATGTATCAAATGAATGCCAAAAGACTGGCCAACCTTCTAGGAACATGGAACACCCATAAATAGAGAAAATAAGTAATTAAAAATGCACGAAAATGGAAGGAAAGAAACCCATAAATTAGGGCAATAATGGGGAAATTGGTAAGGAAGATGACAAGTTGACTCGTTGATTAAATCGAGTCAGACGGGTTAACTCAGGACACGGGTTAAGAGGCGGGATGACCACCGCATTATTGGAACGACGACGTTTAGAATTTAAAATGTTAAGGTTGACGTCAACATTACGTGTGGAACCAATTAAACCGGTCGGTCTAATAAAACTCTAGACCGGTTCACTTAAATTTGAACTAAGCCAACTGGCCTAGACCAGAAGTTAAGGAAATTGTATTTTGACCCCCAGAAATTCTTGGAAATTATACTACTGCCCAAACAGAAAATAATTTAATATTTAATTAATATATTAAATAGGAAAATTATTAAATTGCCCCAAGTTCTAAAACCAGTCAAACGAAGTCCAAATAAAGTAAACAAATAGTGCTTTTTAACTATTTTGGACGTTCTGGACTCAACGGTGGGGGCCATTTTATGAGACGGGACTCCAGAAAATAAGACACGTTAAAATGTAAATTTACCAATTTGCTCCTAACATGTCCAAAAGTCAAATGGAAGTCCGAGAAAGTCTAAATTGACTTTCTTCGACATTCCGGACTCAACGATGAAGTCCATATTTTGAAATAAAGTATGAAAAAATATGACACGTAAATATGTGAAGTTAAGAAAGCGACCCTAAAATTTAATAAAGCTACCAGAAGAGTATACGTTAAGAAAATAACGCTTAAGATTAAAATTGGAATTTAATTACGATCTAAGCATAAGTTAAGATCACTAATAGGTGGTATTATAGTGACTATGAAGTTAATGAGACTACTTATGAATTGTTCTTAGGAACTACAGAGGAAGTGGGGAAGCACAACAGTAGCTTCGACCTAAACGTATATGGTGAGTTACCCTATATTTGAAGTGGAGATTTAACTCCACAGATTTGAATAATGTTTTAAGTTCAAGTTATGTGACGCATTTGAATATCAAATTCAGTCTTTATATGGTTCCTGTTTTAAAATATTCTATTATGACATGCTCCGTAAATGTTTCTTATACAGTTCTTTTCTTAGAAATATTTAGCATGTCTGAGTAAAATACCAAGTTCCTTAAATATTCTGAATTTGATTATTCCAAGTATTTGAAGTCCTATTGCAGAAGTTATATATTACGTGTTGTAAATACTCATGAAAAATATCTATTTGAAGAAGCTATGTGATAAATGTTTTGCAAGATAAACTGTGCATAGGCACAACATTTGACATTAAAATCCTTCGGGATTCAACTATGACACGAATTCGACGTTGATATTCTTTAGAATTCAACTATGACATGAAGAAATGCTCGGTAGCAGGATCTAATCCCCTAGGCAACGAGATATCTCCATTGTAGCATTGCAGTAAAACGGGAGTCTGGTTCGAAATAGATTCCATCTAATCAAAAAGAAAATATGACAAATGCTTTTGGAAATGAAAGTAGGTTTTACCCCTATTTTCACTATGCATGTTTATATGTTTTGAAGTAACGCTTTTGAAAATGAAAGCAAGTTTTTACCCCCATTTTCATTATGCATGTTCATATGTTTTTGAAGTGCATATACTCTACTTCAAGAAATGTATGTTTAGTTTGAATACTTTAAATGTTTCAGAGCTATCTGTTTTAAGAATGCATATATTCTGTGTTCTAAATGTACGAGCAATTGGTAATGAGTATTTTATAAACTCTCATGTGCTAAACCACTGCCAATTGAAACCCCATGACAAATGCAGGAATTACTCACAAGCTTAGATTAGCTTACCTGGATTTTATCCGTTCCCCTTTCAGGTGATAGAAAGTAAGTCCTAGTTTTTTATGAAGAAGGTGTTTGATCTATGCTCATTTTGTGGAAGGGCATAGGAAGTTCATTGCAGGATTAGCTGATTTTGGGAAGCACCAAGACTAATAGTTAGTCATTTTTGGTTATAGATAATATGTAAATGTTATGTAATTAAGTTTCGAAGGACAAATGAATATGTGTGATGTATAAAACTTTAGAATTTTGTTTGTGCTCTAAATGTATATTCATGTGTACCACTATGAAGAGCGTCAGTACCGGGTAAATGTGCGAAAGATTTAAATAAGAAAAGAAAAGAAAAAGTTTTTACGCTTCCGTAAAACACAAGCCACACTGCTGTCCGATACTATTGCTTATGTGAGCCTTGCCCTAAGGCCTCCGCCGAAGGGTGGCGATCGCGATACGAGATTCGTACAGGGTGGGTTTCGGGTCGTGACACAAGTTTTGGGGTTTTCACGAACCAAAATACTGGATATCGGCCTAACTATCTCGATACCCCATCACACACCTCACAAATGACAAAATAGACTACCAAAAACTTAGGGCAATCCGTTCGGATTAGTGGTTTGCAACTTATGCTACTTTATGCCGTTCTTACTATTTATGCATGGAAAAAAAATAATATATTCACTTTCGTATATATTTAATAAGTGTTCTAATATATATCATTTGTTCTTTATTTCAGATTGATCGGGATTATTGCGTCAGAGTCTTTAGGTCTTGCATGGACTGACAACTTTTACCTATTTTTTTTCTTTCTCATGGACATCTGTACTTACATTTTTTGAGACAATTTTTTATTTTTGTATTTATTCTTAAATTTTACTTTTACAAATGTAACTAATTAATTAGTATAACATATATATGCATGTATTTTTCTTTTTCAATATATATTCATGTCAGAATGTTTGGATTTTACTGTATATCAGGATGATTGATACAAGTTTAAAGAGGAATAAAACAAATCATGTAGGGAAAAAAAAAATAAACTTTTAGCGACGTACAAAATGTGTCGCTAAAAACTAGGAAATCAATTTATAGTGACTTTTCAAATTCGTCGCAAAAGATTGGCTACCCACTATTAGCGACGCATAATGTAATATCCCTGACCCGGGATATAGCATGTACACCGGGCTGGGCCGGGCTATAAAATGTAATCCCGAATTATAAGCCGTTATATGACATAAATAAAAGTAGATGCGTAATAGACTGTATTGTTTAATTACGATGCATAGGTACGAGAGGCAAACAGTCACGGGTGTCCGGGTGCCGTTGCACCGGAAGCCGAGTTTACTGACAAACGTGCAAGTGAATATAGACGTATAAATAATTAAGGTAAATCTAAATGATTATGAATATTATATATACATATATATATATATGTATACGGTTGCATATATATATATATATATATAATAGGTATGTAAAGTGTGTGTCATGTGGGCCTTGCATGATGAGGAGGTGGCAAAGCCACCGAGTGGGAAATCAGCAAGAGAGGGCTAGGGTGCAACGTGTCAGGAGGAGAGGAGAGAGAGAAATAGGTGTGAGGTGTCTTGTGTGCATGGGTATGCTGCCACCGCAGCTACAGGTGGCAAAAGCCACCGACTAGGGATCGGTTAAAGGGAATGAAGAAAGAGATTGGAAGAGTGAGAAAACTGAATCGTAAGAGCAGGAGGGAGAAGAGGAGAATAGAGAAAGGAAGGACTGAAATTGAAGTTCAGGAAATCGGCTAATGATAGGTAACCTATTTTATCTTAATCTCTTTAGTTTTACTCCCTGTTATCATAGAATTGATTACTGAATTGGTAGGACTCGAAATAGGAAAGAAAAACAAGAAAACCAGAACTGGGTTTACGGTTGGAAATGGTGATTTAAAATAGGTGAACCTAAATAGAAATTTGAACCCTAATATGAATAGGAAATTGCTCCAGGATCTCAAAACATTTTGAATCACTTTAAACGGTTGGAAAATGGCCATCTTATGGCCGATTATCCAGTCACCGGTGTAACGCCGGAAAACTGGGAATGGGTGCGTGAAACCGGTGATGTTGGAGGTTAAAACTAGTCCTAAAATGTTCCTTATAATCTTAGAATTCATTTGGGAAGAAAAACAGTAAATTTTGGACGTAAAACCACGAAGATCCGTGAGGAACTGCACTGTTCCGGCGACCGTGGCCGAAAAACCCACCGAAGAAGACGACCGGATTATCGGGGGCTTCTTCGGGTCAGGATGAGACCGGGTCTGGGTCGGGTCGGGTTGAGATCCGACCGACTGCAATACAGGTACCAACACTGTGTCGTTTTGTTTTAAAATTAAAAGGGATTGGGCTTGTTTGGACACGGACATAGTAAATCAAATTGGGTTTTTGGGGTTATCTAAAACGTGGATAAGGTGGATAGGGCGGATATCTCAATCCGATTCTCTGAAGTTAACTGAACCGGTTGGTTCACAGTGGAATGGAACCGGTTTAGGGTTTCTGGTTCTGAACCAACTGGTTCAGACCGCAACTCTGGCTATTTACATTTTGACCCCGAAAGTTATAGATAATTCCACTAAGGCCCAACAGAGAAATGTTAATTTTACAAAAATATCCCTGACTCAAAAGTGGGTCAAACGAGGTCCAAATAGGGCAAATGAATAGTCAATTTTTATTATCTCGGATGCTCTAAGTCCAATGGTGAGGTCCGTTTCACGAGACGGGGCCCCAAAAGATAAAGACATGTAAAAATGACCAAAATACCCTTGCTTCGAAAGTGAGCCAAATGGACTTCGATTGAATTAAATAACTAGTGAATTTTTATTATTCTGAACCTTCCGAATCTATTGGTAATGTCAAAATTATGAAAAGAGGTTCCGAGAACAACGGACATATAAAAGTCTAAATAAGTATTAGAAATACTGATCATAGCAAGGCATAGAATTTGGTGAATAGAAATTATTCTGAAACGTATTTACTGATATATAGGGAACTCAACGGGAAAAGGCAAACCTACAAGAGACTGATTTAGCAACGCATTAGAGGTAAGTAGATACCTTTTCTCTTCCATGTGGTGTTATCAAGCCAAGTTCATTCTTTTACTGCCAAACTTGTACTCCTGAGCGTATCTGATGTTATTGTCTCCACAATGTGATATTGTTCTATCTGGTGGACATTGATTTATTATTGTACCATTGTCATCATGTTGAACCGTGCTTTGGAATGCCTATTGTTATGTTTCCATTGAATTGATGATATTCCATTTTTATATACTCCTATGGAATCATTTATGATCATGAAATGTTTATGTATACTGGGTTTGTGCTCAGTCACAATATCCATCCGATGCTTTTAAATACACTGAAGACCTTCGGGTCGAGTCCGTGAACGGACATATGGCCATACACTGGAATGCACTGAAGGGGGTAAACCGGGCCCCCAAGGACCGAGGGCATATCAAGCCCTGACACAAAACAAAAGCATCTCTTATACGATTGTTCGACTATAACTGTTGAATTACCTTATTCTTGTGATTATCTTGTATTGCGAGATATTCCTTTATTGATCTATTTGTGATCGGTTTATTGTGGCATCACGTTCATATTGATATATTGTTGTTAAGAGTTTCATGTTGATGTTATGTCCCTTACTCCTAATTGTACATTGTGTTCTATTATTTATTGGCCCTTATGGCAACTGTTCCCATTGGCTATCATGGCATCTTATTTCTTATGATTGGCTATCATATTCTTGTTCTTGGATTCATATTCTTTTATGATCCTCGATACCAGTGTCGGAGATCTGTATTTACTTGCTGGGCTCTTGTAGCTCATTCCACCCTCCCCACCCCCATTTCAGGTACTGACGCCGTGAGACCCCAATAGGAGTCTGAGAGCGTAGGAGGACATTTTGAAGAACTGTACTAGTCTATGTTTAGTTCTCCCATGTACTCACCACCCACGGGTGCTGGTTACGTATGGTTCTTATTTTGTTTAACTGTAGAACCATATTATGTATTGTAAAGACTTTCGCTGACATTGTGTATTGAAAGACTTCCGCTGATTATAGACATTGATAAGATTTCCGCTGTTATTGTTTTAATGTTTTAGTACTTTGCATATTAGTACTATGATACAGGAATGTAAAAAGTAGGGACGGCCTTCGGGTCGGCCCGCGACACGAGATCCGCGTAGGGTGGGTTTCGGGTCGTGACACATAACAAGCATCGCTAAAGGTCGGATAAATATACCATTTGCGACGCACACAATGTGCGTCGCTAAAAGCTACCATTAGCGACGCACACCAAGCGTCGTTAATAGTAGCTTCTAGTAATGTACATTGCGTTCGTGTATAGTATTTGCGACGCATCAGCCCAATTATTAGCGACACACGGTGAGCGTCGCTAATAGTTACATTTAGCGATGCAAAGGGATGTGTCTGTCGCTAATACTATTAGCGACATGACTATTTGCGACGTCTTTAGCGACGCATTTTGCCACTATTAGCGACGTACGCATGCGTCGCTAATAGTGCCTTTTCCTGTACTGGTCTCAAATAAGTAAAAAACATGCTAATTAGAATGAACTCCAACTCCAAGCAACATTAACAATAGCCCACCATAAAAAAACAACAATCCAACGAGAATCCCAACATCAAAGACAATAGCCCGTCATTTACTCATTCTCATTAACCTGACAAAATGTAAAATAAATAAATAAATTAGTTTGTACAAGCTAATATTTAGTTGCAAAATCATGATATTAGAAAAAATAACACATACCCTGCATCTTATCTAACTTTTCTTTCGTATGCTCAGAGAGTCTCCTATTCTCATTATCCCGTTTGCGAGCAAATAAAGCAGATGGGGTGGGACCTAAGCTGTAAGTCCTCACACAACCATGCCTTTCTGGTCCCATGATATTGGAGAAAACCTCCTCACGAAAATCTAATGATTGTGAAGATTCTGGTACCTGTGAAAGTTGTTCGTTGAACTTTTCCTGCAAAAATTTCATAGATAGTGAATATAGTAAATAATAAACATCATTTTCATACAAATATTATAACACCCCGACTATGATTTATTTAATAATTAGGTTGCTAATTATTAATTAGAACTGACATAAAGAATAATTAAGAAATTTATTGAAAACCTCACGATGGTCATAACAGTCCAATAAAATAATTAGGCACCTCAGAAGTGAGGGCATAATGTCCAAACCTAATTGCCAATTAATTAGGCGAAATGATGTTATTTTAACACTATGGAAACTCTAATTAGTAAACTATGATGGTCACAAATAAATAATAACTGATATGAGGCCTTTGATAACGAGGCTAACCAAAATACGAAACCCTCAGAAGAAACCGCGTCGAAAAAGGGGCAGCGGAAAAAGAAAATATTAAGAAAATAGCCAAAATGGAATTCTGCGCCAACCAAACAGGGCCTAAGCCCAAAATGTGGAAAAATGCCCACAAGTGAGGTCAAGGGGATTTGAACCCTTGACCAAGTAGGACAAGATTCTTATTACCCAAAAAAACTACGAAGTGGGCTGCTACTACTTTATGCCTATATATGCAACCAATTTGTATTTAAACCTAATTTAGCCAAGGCCACCTCCCAAATTGGCCAATGGCCATGCATGCAACACATCACCACCACATCACCCTATGCACCCTAGCCCATCATCACCCTACCTTAGAGCACTTGATCTCACCTTCACCAATTACCTTACATGCAAAATCCAACATAATCATTTTGGCTCAAATAAAAAAAATGAAATACATGCTTATACAAGAGTGTGTGTGTGGACGGTTGAAGTGGAGAAAATCAGAGGGTGTGTGTGTGCAAGTTTGAAAGTATAGTGAGAGAGTGAGTTAGAGAGAGAGAGAGTGTGTGTGAGGCCTTGTGTGTAAGCTTATGTGCACGCATGTGAGTGTCTTCTAGTATACCTAAGGAAGCCTAGGAAAATTGAGGAACATTTGGAAGGTCAGAGTCGAGCCATAGAGAGAGGAACTCACTGTTTAGAGGTATAACCTCAAAACTGTTCCATTTTTCTTGTTTAAATTTCTCTACTGTTTTTAATATTTTGAGCCCAATTAATTGCATGCATGAGCTACTGTGACACCTAGTGACTGTTATGAATTAATTGGAAGGGCCAATAGGGCTTGAAGAACCCTAAACCGTGGAAACCGCCACTGATGACCTCTATTAGAGCAGGTCTAAAACAACCGAGACCAAACCAAAATTTGTTGGTCAAGACCTGGTCTAGACCTCAAGAGGGTTCTAAAAACCCTAGATCGCGACCCCAACACTCAGGTTAAGACCATTGAAAATGAAGTTGCAAGTTTCGGCCATGAAACCCAG
Source organism: Nyssa sinensis (assembly GCA_008638375.1). Lineage (NCBI taxonomy): Eukaryota > Viridiplantae > Streptophyta > Magnoliopsida > Cornales > Nyssaceae > Nyssa > Nyssa sinensis. The sequence goes on from CM018046.1 coordinate 30,461,167, forward strand.
CCACTGTTTAAGACTCTTAAACCACGACTTTGGAATTGGGGTTGAACCTCCTTCTCATGAGGATCACTTTGAGCCAAACCACGTATGTTTTGGTGGTGAATCGAGGATTTACCAATCAGTTGCAAGGTTTGATTATTCCTCCATGAATCAAACATTTGAGCTCCGATTTAAACACCAAATGAATGCCAAATCAATCCTAGGGTTCCTAGAAACACTTTAGGATTGAAAGCAGAGTGTAAAACATCTTGAAAAGCCACGAAATTGAGAAAATTTGAAACTGTAACTAGGGCAATGGTGTACTGTGTGATGAAGAAGACGATGTGTCGACCGAGTTGACTCGTCCAACGCGTCCAGACCACTGAATTGACTCAAACACGTGTCGACCTACGGGATGGCCACCACGTTATTGGAAAGACGACGTTTAAGTTAAGTTTAAATTTTTTTAACTGTTAGGGCTGACACCATTAAGACTTCAGCATTACGTGTTGAACCGGACCAAACAGGTTGGTTCAGTTAAAACCTGACCGGTTCACTTAAAAACTAACTAAGCCTATTGGTTCAAACCGAAAGTTTACAAAATTAGATTCCGACCCCAATAGTTTTACAGATTTATACTGTGGCCCAGTTCTTGAAATTCTTAGGCAAATACACCCCCTGGAAAAAAATAATAAAATAATTATTTTATTATTTTATTAATTGAGAAAAATTACTATTTTGCCCTTAGACGTTAAATGGGTCAAACGGAGTCCAAATAAAATAAATGAATAGTGTATTTTAACTATTTTGGATGTTTTAGACCTAAAGGTGTGGTCTGTTTCATGAGACGAGACTCCAAAATATTAAGACGCGTTAAAGCATAAATTACCAAATTGCCCCTAATATGCCCGATGTCCAAATAAGGCAAGTTATTAGTGTATTCTTATTATCTTGGACCTTCTGAGACCAACAGGTGGGGTTTGTTTCACGAGACGGGACTCTAAAAAATTAAGACGCATTTAAGTATAAAATGACCAAATTACCTCTAGTGCCCCTAAACTCAAATGGAAGTCCAAGAGGGTCTAACTTGACTTTCTTCAATGTTCCAGACTCAATGGTGAAGTCCATACTATGAAACGAAGCATGAAAAATATGACACGTAAGTATGTGAAGTTAACAAAGCAACCCTAAAAGTTAATGTAGCTACCAGAAGAGTATACATTAAGAGGATAGCGCTTAAGATAAAAGTTAGGATTTAATACGATTTAAGCATAAAATAGGGACATCAATAGGAGATAGTTGAGGTACATATGAAGTTAATAGATTGTTTATGAATTGTTCTTAGGAGCTACAAAGGGGAAAGGAAAGACGTCGCAGTAAACACCAATCATTGGAGTATAAGGTGAGTAACCCTGTATTTGAAGTGGAGATTTAACTCCACAGATTTGAAAATGTTTTAAGCTTCAAAATATCTAAAGCATTGAATGTTAAATTCCATATGACATGATTCCTGTTAAAATATTCCATTCTTATAAATCTTATTGTGACATGCTCAATGAATGATTTCTATTACTGTCTTCTTTAAAGGTATTTAACATGTCTACATATTCTGAAGTTCTTGTTCTGTAGTGATGAACATCATATTTTAATTACTCATGAAAAATATTTATTTGAAGAAGCCATGTAATAAATGTTTTACAAGATAACAATGCAAAAATCACATAGTCAAGATTTTGGGTTTCTTTGGAACTCAATTGCCCTGGCATGTGAAATGTCGCATAGATAGGATCTTGGGTTTCTTCAGAACTCAATTGCCCTGTCATGTGAAATACCCGATAGCAGGATCTAATCCCCTAGGCAATGAAATATCTCCACGTATACGTAAAATGGGAGTCTGGTTCGAAACAGATTCCACCTAAATTAAAGAGAAAAGATGACAAACGTTTTTGAAAATGGAAGCAAGTTTTACCCCCATTTTCACTACGCATGTTTATATATTTTGTAGTAACGCTTTTGAAATGGAAGTAGGTTTTTACCCCCATTTTTATTATGCATGTTTATATGCTTTTGAAGTGCATATACTCTATTTGAAGAAATGTATGTTTAGCTTGAATACTTTAAATGTTTCAAAGCTATCTTTATGAAAAGTGCATGTACTCTATGTTCAAAATCTATGAGAAATTGGTAGTGAGTATTTTATAAACTCTCGTGTGCAAAACCACTACCAATTAAAACCCCATGACAAATGCAGGAATTACTCACAAGCTTAGTTTAGCTTATCCAGATTTTTATCCGTCCCCCTTTCAAGTGATAGAAAATGAGTCCTGGTTTTTGATGAAGAAAGTGTTTGATCTATGCTCATTTTGTGGAAGGGCATAGGAAGTTCATTGCAGGATTAGCAGATTTTGGGAAGCACCAAGACTAATAGTTAGTCGCCTTTGGTTATAGACAATATGTAAGCGTTATGTAATTAAGTTTCAAAGGAAAAATGACTATGTATTATGTATAAAACTTTAGAATTTTTATTTGTGCTCTGAATGTATATTCACGTGTACCGCTATGAAGAGCGGCAGTACCGGGCGGTTGTGCGAAAGATTTAAATAAGAAAAAAAAAGAAAAAGTTTTTCATGCTTCCGCAAACAAAGGGCGCATTGTCGTCCGATACTGCTGCTTATGTGAAGCCTTGCCCTAAGGCCTCCGGGCCGAAGGGTGGCAGTCGCGATACAAGATCCGCATAGGGTGGGTTTCAGGGTCATGACAAATATGACATTTTTCTATGTGCATAATATGTATTCAACATACAATTGTATCAGTTGATGTCTGGTTAACTATTGAACCATTTTTCTTGGTATATGTTTGAATAAACATAGTTGCTATACCACAAAATGACAAAACCAATCATCACTTGACACTTGTATTTACAATTCAGCCAATGCTCGGCCAGCTCAGCCCATACTCAGCCAGTTCAGCTCGCACTCGGCCAGTTCAACTCGCGCTCGGCCATTCAGTTCAGACCTAAAGATCTGAAGAGGCCGAGCACATTCTTCTAGAGTAGATCCACATTCTAGCAGAGCTTACATAGACTGAACACAGAACTTCGGAGTAACACTCCAGAGCTCATCACCGCCTTAACATCTGCCGAACAAAGAATAAGGAAACAGTCTTTTACAAGGAAACTACCACACATAGGTTATCTCTATTTTGATACAACGCCCAACAAGGTAACTGTTATCTCCGATAATCAAATCCCTACTTTCATGGCTCCAAATCCTAATCAACTTAGGAAAACCACAACCTATAAATTAAACCCTAAAGGTACGCTTTATTTTCATGCTCATTATTTGGCCTTTCATTACAGTCTTTCAATTCAATTTATTGACTTAAGCATCGGAACTGGCTACCACCGGAGCCAACCCGGTGGTCCTCTGATCTTTTTTTTGAGTGTTCTTCAGGCAGCCGAGCTTGGAGCATACGTGGGCCAAAAAGTGCAAGCATCAGTTTGGCGCCGTCTGTGGGAACGACAATCACCAAGTGCTATATTGATTCAAAACTCATTCTCTTTTTTCTAAAGGATTATGGCTCCCAATCTCCGGCCAAGGAAGAATACTCAAAATCCTTAAAACCCTTAACCTCAACTGCCTGCTAGACGAGGAAGAGGACGAGTGAATGATCCCATACAACAAGAGCTTACCAAAGTTAGGCAGCAGAACCAGTTGCTGCAAGAACAACTTCTGACCATGTCTAGAACTCTAGCAATGCTCACCCAGAGTCACGAAACTAATCCTCAAAATCCATCTGTCAACACAAACACTCAAGAGGCACAGCCTCCTACTATTGTCCACATTCATAGAGATCCACAGCTGTCAGTAGTCACCGGTAGAGGGATACCAGCTTTTATCCCAGAGGTCCATTACCGAAGCACCACTAGGGTTTCAGTTCCTAGGGCTTCGGGAGTAAACCCTGTACCACAAGAGTCTCAACCTCAAGTGGTTCCTGCACCACCAGCCCAAGAGAATTCAGAACAACCCCTCATTAATGGGCCGAGATCATCCTGTCCATGTAGGCCCTAAAGCTGTCAAGGCCTGACTCACAGCAGCCTATCTTGCCAAGAGGATCACTAAGAGCAAAGGAAGTTGCAGAATCAATAGATCTCACTATTGTTATGAGATGCGCTCAAAACCCCCCAGAACAAGACGAATTGGCCAGGCTGCTCGGCAGGTTTGCCACCCTTTTTACTAATGCTATCATGGTCGAGGAGAGACCCAAGAAATTCGTTGTCCCAAAATTCACTCCTTATGATGGGACAGGGGATTCAGGGGACCACCTCTCCCACTACCAGCACACCATGGCCCTACACTGGCACTTCTGATGCCCTTTTATGCCGAACATTCGTGACCAGTCTCAATGGCACTGCTCTGAAGTGGTTCCACCACCTCCCGTCGAACTCAATTACTAGTTTCTATGAGCTCGACAGAAGATTTCTGGACAGATTCATGACTAGTAGGAGGTTGAGAAAGGGTCCTGAATTCTTGTTGAACATAAAGCAAACAAAGGAAGAAACCCTTAGAGGATATATTGCGCGTTTCAACGCCGAACTCACTGAGGTTACAAACTGCAGCCCTAGTTTCCTTGTAGCTGCTTTGGCCTCTGGCCTTGCATAAGGAGGCTTTAGAGACTCCTTGACAAAAAATCCCCCTACGAATATGGAAACACTCATAGATTGAGCAAGGAAATACATTAACTTGGAGGAAGCCAAAGACACTTCTAGAAAGATTAAGGAACAAGCTCAGAAAGACGACCAGAAGAAAGACAGTTAGAGGAAGGACGACCAAAGAAAGGACCCTAGCTTGGCTAGGAAGAAAGCCAGAAGCCTAGAGAAAAGGGGGTACCCAGAACTTCCTATAATTTTGGGCTAAGAGAGTTCAATAATTTTACTCCTCTGAACACCTCTCCATACAACATACTGAAGCAAGTAAGATCTCGAGAGAACCTGAGATGGCCAGAGCCTTTGAAAGGCGACCCCAACTACCGAGATCAAACCAAGTATTGTGATTTTCACAAAGACCGCGGGCACACAACCAACACCTATAAGGCTTTCAAACACGAGATTGAGCAGCTAATCAGGAGAGGACGACTACAGGAGTTCATCAAGCAGGACGGAGGGCAGAACCCCCGTGATGATTTGCCCCAACAAAGGAAGCCTGACCAGAGATAGGAACAAAGGGAAGGACGGAATGAGCCTCCACGGCAGAACAACCAAGTACTCTTTGTCCTACATGCAAATTCCCCTACAATTGGGACTTCCAATAGATCAAGGAAACGTTATGCTCGGGAGGCCAAGGCTACTCCCAACATCATACAAATCTCTAACGTGGAGAAAAGGTTAAGGCCTGTACCAGAAATCCAGTTCTCGGATCAAGACCTTGCAGGGGTACATTGTCCTCATAGTGATGCTGTCACATCCCGCACCCCACCCTACGCGGATGCTGAAAATGTGATGCCAGTTAGCCGCCTTGCCAGTCTCCGACCGACAATACGACTAACCAAAGGCAATCTTCTGAACCTTACGATGAATTGCATTCCAAATGTAGGGTCAGAACAGCGAAAATTAAAACCTTTTTATCTCGGGAATGCAATCTCAACTATATACCTCATAAGTAAGTACCACAGAGCAAATCTATAACAGATATATAACACAGAGCATATCAAATTCCTCCAGAGTACCATTACCATGAGCCATGTCCCTACACATCTATTACATATAAATAAAGTCATTTATATCATCACACTCACCTGAATAGCCAGAATCAATCCATTAGAACTCAAGTCTCCACATATTATTGCCATCAGATCCTCACTTGGGAATGCCTCTCAATCCACTAGTGACATATCCTTGTGCTTTCTAATCCAATGGAGATGTATCCTGGAAAATGTTAAATAAACGGAATGAGCTTAAACAAGCTCAGTGAGTAACATAGGTTCCTGCCATGGGTTTCAAAACCAGTTCATATATATATATATATATATATGTATGCTCAAATGTAACTCAGATAGAACAATGCAGCTCAAGTAGAACAGATACAGCTCAAATAGAACGGATACAGCTCAAAGTGCCTGAATCTTCCCCAGGCGATGTGGGATGGCATTACTTCCATCCACCCCCTCACATGGAGGGCCTCATATCGCACACCTCCGGCTGAGGTCGGTATCAGAGCGGAAAGTGCCTGAACCTTCCCCAGGCGATATGGGAGGGCATTACTTCCCATCCACCCTCTCACATGGAAGGCCTCATATCGCACACCTCCGGTTGGGGTCGGTATCAAAGCGGAACAGATCAGATAGGATTGAGCGGATGCTGAGCTCTGGGTGTCCCACAGAGGCAGCCATCCATCCACTGATATACTCAATCCCGAAGTGGGCCCCAGATAAGACTCAACATGACAAACAGAATCAAACAGACTCCAAAGGACAGGTAACAGAACAACAAACTTCAACAGAATCAACAGGATATATCAGAAGGCAGGATAGAACAAACTCATGCCACAAGAAATGCAGATCAATAGGTATGCATGAAAGCATATGCTTTTAAAACAGTTCAGTGTATAAACAGTTCAGCATATAAAGCAATTCAGTATACAAGTTTAGATAGTACAGAAAATATACACCAAGTCAGGAGTCCGAGTTACTCACCTGAATATATGCTTATCTCTCTTCCACAGATATCCTGATATTCTCTAGATACCTCTTTAGGCACGTCCTTACATATTCTAAATAATCACCATCCTGATATTGGTACCATTGGATTCATTTGGCAAGCCCGGAATCAGAGTTCCAGTTACTGATTTCTCTCTTCTTTAGTCCTTAATCCCCAAGCAGATGATGATCTGACAGATTCTGCTCCTTTATCATCCCATCCATCAGATATTGAAGAACTTTCCCTTCTTCAAGTTGCTCCTTTGATTTTTCCCAAATTCTCAACACATCTGACTAGTATCAATCCTCAATACAGTGTCTCAAATGTGACCTTTTGTGGAAGAAACCCCATCTCTATCATCTCTATAAAATACTGGCAGTTCTCTCCGTTGCTGATTGTGAGCCAACTTCTTTATCACCAATACAGCAAGATGAAGACCCATGAGCATTATTCATGCATCTATATCACAGCTCTAGAGCAGTCCCAAAGCACCAAAATTGCCACATCAAACAATGCCTAAACGGCCATCACCCCTAATTCACTTCAAACTCCACTGCCCACGACACTAACATTATCATTTCCTTAGTTAAAGCACTTGGAATCACATCTACTGTCAACAGCCACTTCTCAATGCAGAAACCTCATTTGCACCACTACAGAACACAATTCGCCCAACAGCTTGCAGGAAAATAACACCTATAGGCCCCCTTGTAACTCATCTTCGCTACAGCCAGCATGATTTCCCCTGCTTCAGTTCCATCAAATTCCTCAATTGGACAACTACATAAGTTTCCCATTCAACCGATCCTGCTGCCCCTGAACTTGTTAAATCCCCCTTGTTCTAATAAAACCACTGCCAATTCTTCTTGTGAGGCAGGTGATATGAGACCCTCCATGTGAGGGGGTGGATGGGAAGTAATGCCATCCCACATCGCCTGGGGAAGGTTCAGGCACTTTCCGCTTTGATACCGACCTCAGCCGGAGGTGTGCGATATGAGGCCCTCCATGTGAGGGGGTGGATGGGAAGTAATGCCATCCCACATCGCCTGGGGAAGATTCAGGCACTTTGAGCTGTATCCGTTCTATTTGAGCTGTATCTGTTCTACTTGAGCTGCATTGTTCTATCTGAGTTACATTTGAGCATACATATATATATATATATGAACTAGGTTTTGAAACCCATGGCAGGAACCTATGTTACTCACTGAGCTTGTTTAAGCTCATTCCATTTATTTAATATTTTCCGTATCGATCCCATTTATCCATTTCGGCACTTGATCGGCTGGGTTAATTTTTCGAGCATTTATTATTTTTATAACTACGGTATTAAATCCTGTTACGGCTTACCGTATTTTGGTTATTTTAAATTATTAACATCAGATAGTCTATTTTCCTTAAGTCGGGATACAATCTAAATTATGTCGGATTTGGGGGTATTACAGATGCCCTGGTCATCTCCCTCAAAATTGCCAACTTTGAGATCCGAAGAGTCCTAGTGGACATTGGGAGCTCGACTAACATTCTGTTCTATGACCCTTTCAAGTAGATGAAGCTCAACCCCAGTGACATTAAGTCTACTGGTGTAATCATGGTAGGTTTTGATGGGAATCTCAACACTCCATTGGGAATGATTGATCTTGCCACCACTACAGAAGAAGGGAACGGACAAAAGACCACAGTAACTGAATACATGGTTCTGAATGCCAAATCCCCCTACAATGTCATAATTGGGAGGCTTGGCTACACGAGATAGGGGCAGTCACATCAACCCTCCACCAATGCTTAAAGTACGTCCACGATCAGATTTTCTACTCTATCAAAGGATGCCAACCAACCTCCAGAGAATGCCATGCTCTCACACTCAAGGCCAAGGCCTCCAAATAGCAATTACTGCATGCCCGTGAATGTGGGGATCCAATCCACTCCTACTATCACGAGGCAAAAGACTGCCTGATTACGCCCAAAGAATAACGCGGTAATTGTAGTGTAGCTTTAGGGGTGTCGATTCCACAGGGAGACTAAATTAAAAGAATAATAAACAGAATTTCTGAAACTACAGAAGTATTAGACGGTTAACGAAAAAAAATAAAAATATAGACAGTGATTTTGAATGCAACTAAAAATTAAACAAATTAATTAATGGAAGAAAATATTCAAATTTAACGAACAGTGGAGTGTCGGGAATCCCTTGCACATATATGGTATTTCAATTATTTTTAATTCACAGATAACTCAATTGAGAAATTAAATTTTAAAAATCTCAATCGGAAGATTTAAAATTATGCATTAAAATTAGACTGAAAATAACCCTTCAAAACATCATTCAACACTTTTAAATCTCACAAGTTATTATTCACATTGAAAAAACCCAACGACGACAATATACCCAACAAGCAATATTGCAGCAGAGAATTGAATCAATATAAATATTTAATTGTTCAAAAATAATCAAAACATTAATCCATTCTATAGAAAAAGCATGACTGAATCTATAAACGGACTAAACCCTTTAATTATTCGGACAATAAAATCCAACAATTAATTATGAATAATTATCAAAGAATTTAACAAGTGAAAACCACGTACAGGAATCAAAAATAAATTAAAATAATCATCTATGGTGCAAGTTCATCCCTAACTCCATTTAAAAATTTAGTTACCCATGTACAGGACGGGTAACATAAACTCAGGAAGAAAAGCTGAGCCATGGAGTAGCCGCGGCTTCTTCTCCCCTGCTGCGCAATCCTGTACAGCCGCACTGGGACTGCTTCAATTTTCTCTCCGTCGTCCTCTCTGCCGCCGTCCGTGTTCTCTATATATTTTCCTCTTTAATTAGCCCTAAAGAAAAAAAACACCTCCGCACTAGCCTGGGCCCACTTAAGCCTTACTTGATTCAGTCGCGCCATTTAGCCAAGGCCACACAACCGCATGCCCAACAGTCGCATGGGCCCCGGCGCCTCGCGCATGGCCTTTGCGCCTGCTTCAGCCCGCACATCAAGCAATCAGCTCATTTTCCCTTTATTTTTGTATTTGGCATCGGGCCCCACAACAAACCAGCTTTGCGCCACAGGAGACTTTTCTTATTCAGCCCATACCCTGGACACATGAATTGAATTTTCTCTTTTTCCATGCATTGGCCCCACACATTGGCTGCCACCTCACGTCCCAAATGAGCATAAGCTTCAACTGTACAAAGCCATTTGGCTTTTTCTTGCTTTGTTTTCATTTCCTTTGACTTTTCAAACCTTTTTTTTTTTTTTATTTTCTTCTCCAGCCGCACATGTCCAGCAGCGCCCATCTTTACGCTCCGTTTTCTATGAGATAACAACTGAATCTTAACTCGGGAGCTTCACAAAAGTTGTAGCCCCGAATGAGTAGATAATTTTAGGCTCAAGAACCATCTGATTTGGACTTTGGAAGCTCAAGTTACAGCCCCTTCAAGTTGGCTGGACGGACATGTTCATAGCAGCTTTCTAAGCCTGTCTTTGAAATAATATTTGGATACCCAAACGAACTCCGATTTTTGCAAACCAGACCTTTTTAAAAAGCCCAAGACATCCTCTAAATATTTCATGAAGACCACTTTCTCATTCTGAAAATCTAACGTCATCCAAATCTCAATTGAAACTCAATAGTCGAATCTGCCAAAAAGTCAAAAATAGTTCCAAAAATATTAAGTGAAAAGCGCAATTGCAAACTATCTCTCGCCAACAAATAATGCAATATTTGAGATATAAAATCTTATAATTTAATGCTCAAATACCTCTTATTGTAAATAGAAATTGAATAAAATAATATCAAGTATATTACCACATTGCTATCCACTTTCTAGCATTTTAATCAAATAATGGGATATTTAGAGTGCACTTTTGCGCACTCATCACTGCCCCTCCAAGATTGATGAGCCACTAAGCCCCAGAGGAAGGGACAACAAGGCCAAGCCCATAGGGGAACCCATTAAGGTCCTGGTCAGGAGAAAACATCATTTATAACCGAATGAGGTCTCTATTGCTATAGAGTGATGCCGTTCGGACTAAAAAATGCTGGGGCCACATACCAACGTCTAGTTAATAAGATGTTCAGCCCCTTGATCGGCAGTACCATGGAAGTCTATATTGATGATATGCTGGTCAAAAGCCTATGGAAGAGCTGCCACCTCCAGTACCTGGCTCAAACGTTTGACATCCTAAGGCAGTACAAGATGAAGAACAATTCCTCGAAATGCACCTTTGGTGTAGCAAAGGGAAAGTTCTTGGGATACATAGTCTCACAGAGAGGTATAGAGGCAGACCCCACCCAAATTGGGGCCCTGATCGGGCTAGAGTCACCAAGGACCAAGAAAGACATTCAGGCTCTGAATAGCAGAATAGTAGCTCTAAGCAGATTTATTTCCAAATCCACTGATTGTTACCTACCATTCTTCAAAGCCCTGAAATGTAATAAAACTCTACAATAGACTAACGAATGTGAAAAATCCTTTCAGGAACTGAAGGAGTACCTAGCTTTACCTGAGCTCTTGTCGAAGCCGATTCAAGGGGAAAAGCTACTTCTCTACCTCGCAGTCTCCGAGAACGCTGTCAGTTCTATACTAGTCAAGCAAGAAAGGGGCGTGTAAAGGCCTATATTTTATGTCAACAGAGCACTATTAGACACAGAGAAGAGGTACCCTGAGATTGAAAAACTGGCCTTTGCACTTATAGTGTCTGCATGGAAGCTTAGACCCTACTTTCAAGCTCATCCCATAGAAATTCCAACTACTTATCCCTTGAAGTCAGTACTGAGGAAACTAGAGGTATCAGGACGATTAGTCAAATGGTCAGTGGAACTGGGGGAGTTCGACAGATCCTATATTCCACGGATCTCAATTAAAGGGCAAGCCTTGGCAGACTTCATTGCCGAGTTCACCCCAACACTATTGCACAAAGCATAACTTTGTGAAAATTTGGGGACATGGCAGCTATACACTAACAAGTCATCTACCGACCAAGGTGCTGGGGTCGAATTGGTATTACAGTCCCCTGATGGGCTCATAACAGAAAGGGTAGTTAGCCTAGGGTTCAGAGCCTCTAACAATGAAGTAGAGTATGAGGCCCTTATTCTAGGGATGAAGCTAGCACGAGAATGCGAGGCTCAGAGCCTCGAAGTCTTTTCTGACTCCCAATTAGTGGTCAACCAAGTTCAGGGAGAGTTTGCTATCAAACATAAAAGAATGATTCCGTATTCAGAACTAGTCAACTTGTTGAAACGCTCCTTCCGAGCATTCTCACTCCAAAAAATAGAAAGGGGTCAGAACTGCAGAGCTGATGCCTTGGCAAACATGGCATCCCATATAAAGTCAGAAGGGGACTCAACACTAAGAATCTCCCATCAGCCAAGGCCTAGCATCCAAGAAGTCCAGGTCACCCAAATTACAGAATAGCCTCAGAACTGGATGACTCTCATCCTCTAGTACCTAGAAGAAGGGTTCCACCCAGAGGACAAGAATAAGGCAAAAAGAGTCCGAATCAGAGCAGCTCGATACCTTGTCATAAATGGGAGGCTTTACAGAAGGTCTTATTCTCAGCCATTGTTAAAATGCTTGGCTCCAGAAAACTCTTAGTACGTCCTGGCAGAAATTCATGAAGGAGTGTGTGGAAATCATAATAGGGGCAGAACCATAGCGCACCGAGCTCTAACACAGGGCTACTACTGGCCTGGAATGCTAAGGGAGGCAAAAGAATACGCTCGGAAGTGCGACAAATGCCAAAGGTTCGCTCCCTACCAACACCAGCCCCGTCATGAACTCATCCCTATCACAAGCCCATGGCCCTTTGCACAATAGGGAATGGACATCATAGGCCCATTGCCTAAAGCCACACCGAACAGGAAATATCTATTGGTAGCTATTGACTACTTCTCAAAATGGGCGGAAGTAGAGTGACTAACACGTATTACAAAGAAAGAAGTCAAAAGTCTCACTTGGAAAAATATAGTCTGCAGGTTCGACATACCTCACGTGATCATCTCAGACAACGGCACGCAGTTTGCTGGTAAGACATTCAAAAAGTTCTGGCAAGACCTGAATATCAATCAACACTTCTCCTCACCTGGTCATCCCCAAGCCAATGGGTAAGCAGAGGTTACTAACCGAACAACCTTGATGCTCTTAAAAAGAGATTAGAAGGAGCTAAGGGAAAGTGGGTTGAAGAACTCCCTGCAGTACTCTGGGCCTACAGAATAAAAAGGAGAACTCCGACATCAGAAACTCCCTTTTCACTCGCCTATGGCACCGAAGCAGTGATCCCTATTGAGATCGGCATGCCTACCCTAAGGACTGAAGCTTTCAACAAAGAGACTAATATCCAGCAACTTGCAAAAAACTTGGACTTCCTTGAAGAAATAAGGGAGCAAGTTGGGGTCAGGATGGAAGCATACCAACACAGGATGGTTAGCCGCTCAAAACTAGGGCTTAAACCTGCCAGCTTCCAAGTTGGAGACCTTGTCCTAAGAAGGGTGTTTTAGAACACCAAGGATCCCACTATGGGAAAGTTATCACCCAATTGGGAGGGCCCCTATAGAGTCACCAGAACAGTGAGACCAACCAGTTATTGGTTAGAGAGCATGGATGGGAAACCTGTTCCCAGACCTTGGAATATGGAACACTTACGGAAGTATTATCAATAAAGAAATTTTTTATTTCAAATATTCCATGAAGTGGTCTCATCTTAATGTACAGACCTCATGTTTGGTCCATCTTAATGTACAGACCTCATGTCTGGTCCATATCAATGTACAGACCCCATGTCTGGTCCATCTTAAAGTACAAACCTCGTGTCTGGTCCATCTCAATGTACAGACCTCATGTCTGGTCCATTTTAATGTACATACCTTATGTCTGGTCCATCTCAATGTAGAAACCTCATGTCTGGTCCATCTTAATGTACAGACCTCGGGTCTGGTCCATCTTAATGTACAGACCTCGGGTCTGGTCCATCTTAATGTATAGACCTTATGTCTGGTCCATCTTAATGTATAGACCTCATGTCTGGTCCATCTTAATGTACAGACCTCGTGTCTGGTCCATCTCAATGTACAGGCCTCATGTCTGGTCCATCTTAACGTACAGACCTAATGTCTGGTCCATCTCAATGTACAAACCTCATGTCTGGTCCATCTTAATGTACAGACTTGAGTCTGGTCCATCTAAATGTACAAACCTTGTGTCTGAACCATCTCAATGTACCGACCTTCATGTCTGGCCCATCTCACCAAAGTTACATGTTATTTCTCATAACAAAGGGGTAGGGATCAAACCCAGCTGCTCAGCTACATGACTGAGAATATTCATTCAAACCAACAACTGTGATTCTAATTGCTCAACTTCTTACCAATGAGTTTTGGAAAAGGGTACTAACTATCAAGGATCTTTCTCCATTTTATTACAAGTCTTTTTGTTCGGCAATTAAGCTCAAGTGTAGCTCTGAGTGGTTAAAATAACTAACTACTACAAGTCTTTTTGTTCAGTAATTAAGCTTTGAGTGGTTAGTTCCTATATTGACTACCGTCCTTATTACTCAAAGCAAGTTCAAGATTCAAAACCTCTCAATTTCAAGGGTCTGGATTAGTTTCTTATTTTCCCACTTTTAATCATTACAATTTGTTTCAAGATTATTACAAGTCATGAAGCTCAGAAGGCAGCCCACCATCTGTAACCGATCAAGGAGTAACACTTAGCTTCTGAACAAGTTTGCTTGCGTCAATTACAAATTTGAAAGGTCAAAACCCACTTATGCACTACAGAACTAGGAAACTTTGGACAATGCTCGATCAAAGCCATAATGTTTATAAATGTTCAAGTAAAGGAAGAAGGCAAAAGCTCTGAGGAAAAGATATTACTATTAATTTGTGCGTTCTGTTACAAAAAGAGGAAAAACAAAAGAAAATTTGTTCTAAACTAAAGGGCTGGCAGACCCGTCATCCTCATCACCATCATCATCCTCATCGTCAATTCCCGACAGGTTAATGTCCGAGAACTTAGCAAGAAGCTTGGATTTGAAGTTGTCATAACCAAATTGCACAAATCTATCACCCATCTTCTCCAACTCGGTCTTCAGCTTGGCCTCGGTCTCAACCTTGGCCTCATCAACCTTCAGAGCAACGGAGGCCTGAAGGGCGCCGTTCTCCTCCTTCAGCCTATCCAGCTCTTGAAGGAGGGATTCCCGCTCAGACTTGAAAGAGTCCCTCTCAGACTTAAGGGAATCCCTCTCCGACTCCATGATAGAGAGGGAATTCCTCACTTCCTTGAGCTCGTCCTCGGCAGTTGTAGCTTGGGAGTGAGCTGTGCCGAGCCTCATCCAGATCATCCTCAAGCCTCTCCATAGCCTGAAGATCCATGGCGACCTCCATCATGGCAGCCAAATTGTGCAAAGTCTGTAAAACAGTAAGAGACCCAATCAGGTAAATGTAAAAACAAAATACCAAAAAAGACAGGACAGTCATTACCTTCAGATGGGCACTCATGGTGCCAGCAACCGTCTTTTTAGTACCCTACCTGGTATTGCAAGAAGGAGAGTCCTTTGTGGGGTATCCACCCAGAATTCTTCAATGGCCTGATGAACGGCACTGTACCCATCTGGCATCAGGTCCAAGTCAACGGCCACCCTCGTCTTGCCTTTCTTCGGAGCTTTGTTAGCCAATGAGGGGGTAGGCTCAGAATTTACCATACCCTTCTTGGGCAATGCAGAAGTGGGCTCCTTGATCACTACGCCCCTCTTAGGCAGCACAGGGGAAGGGGAAGCAGAAGGCACTCCCCTTTTCTTGGATGGTGCAGTAGAGGAGGACGATAATGGTCGTCCTCTTCTTCTTCGATGAAGGAGCGGCAGGAGGGGGAAGATTGGCCACCCTTTTCTTCTTTACCGAGCCCCACTTACCGATGACAGTTTGCAACACATCTTCAACCACATTCTTATCTTTCGAGGCCATTAGAGTACTCAGCTGAAGGATGACTCTGTAATCTCTGTTCTTGGTCTACAGAAGCCTACCGTACTGCTCCTTGAGAATAGGTGTGAAGGATGGCCTCTTCTTAACACTTTTAGCTACACAAGATGTACAATAACAACGATCAGGTAAACAAATGGCAAAGGCAAGAGCAGAAACGAAAATCACAAAAGAATGGGGGTATCACCCATAAACCCCATGCTCCGAGGGAATGTAGAAATCTGGTCCTCAAGGTCTGCCTCCTCCCATCCTCCACTAACAAAAAAATACTTATTTTTCTAAGATTTATTGGAGGACGGCACAACTGATAGAGGTCTGAAACCTCAATTAAAGGACATATAATAGAGGCTCTCCGACCTCATATACTTGAGATCCATTTTACAACAGATCAAATCCAGAGAGACGTCTACATTATTCATACAACCCAAAACTAAAAACCCTAACAGGTGCCTCCAACTATTCAAATTCAGGTCAGTGGGGCAAAGGTTGAACCAACAAAAAACTCCCTAAGTAATGTGGGAAAAGGAAGACGCAACCCCATCTCAAACCAAGCAGTATAAACACAGATCTCACCTTCCCTAATATTCGAAGGACGATCTAGGGCATCAGGAGCCCTAAGAACGGCATCTTTAGGAAAATTAAATTCCTTCTTTATGCTTTCTAGCCAAGAAGAGGTCACGATACTCTGCCCCTCTTCCCTTTGGGAAGGCTGACTAGAGACCTCTCCCTTTTTATCCCTAGACTCTAAAAAAGCATCTACAATCCTAACTTCGGGACTAGAACGGGTCTCTTTCGACGCGGTCCCCAAGGAACTACTATCTCTAATAAGGGTTTGGGATGAAGCATAAGCTTCAAGAAGACTCCCTGAACCATCGCCAACACCGAAAGATGCAGTGGAGGTCAAAATTTCAAAATAACCAGAAAAGAAGAAGAATAAGGACAAAAGAAATTATGAACAAAGGAACCAAGGCCAAACCTGAAGAGAGAGAGAAACTTCGAACGATGAACACGCCTTACAGTCTAGCTTGCTGGTTCGACAATGGCGAATGCTCCTTTTCCTCTAAGGTATACGAGAAACAATAAAAGAGGAGTACAGGGCACCTTTCCCTCCTTATATACATTCAGAAAATAGGGGCTACTAAGACGAACCGTCGCGACGGTTACAAGCAATGATAGTCTTCAAATCGACTGCGCTATAAATGATATATCAACAGTCGCCTTGAAAAAAGAGATGATAGAACACGTGATTTTTCGAGGCTCATAAACCTTAGTTACGCCTTAAGCTCAAACTAAGGCTTGGGGGGGGGGGAGTAACTGATATACCACAAAATGACAAAACCAATCATTACTTGACACATGTATTTACAGTTCAGCCAATGCTCGGCCAGTTCAGCCCACACTCGACCAGTTCAGCTCGTGTTCGGCCATTCAGTTCAGACCTAAAGATCTGAAGAGGCCGAGCACATTCCTCTAGAGCAGATCCACATTCTAGTAGAGCTCACAGGACTAAACACAGAACTTCAGAGTAACACTCCAGAGCTCGTCACTGTCTTAACATCTACCGAGCAGAGAATAAGGAAACAGTCTCTTACAAGGAAACTACCACACATGGTTATCTCTATTTTGATACAAAGCCCAACAAGGTAACTGCTATCTTCGATGATCAAATCCCTACTTTCATGGCTCCAAATCCTAATTAACTTAGGAAAGTCACAGCCTATAAATTAAACCCTAAAGGTACTGCTATATTTTCATGCTCATTATTTGGCTTTCATTACAGTCTTTCAATTCAGTTTATTGACTTAAGCATCGGAGCGGCTACCGTCAGAGCCAACCCAGTGGTCCTCTGATCTTCTTTTTGAGTGTTCTTCAGGGAGCCGAGCTTGGAGCATACGTGGGCCAAAAAGTGCAGCATCAATAGTAATTCAATCTGGTTCCTTACCAATAGCTTTCTTCAACTACATTAAAAGATAGTGGAAATATTTGTATTAAATTAAATATGTATAAGTACACAATATAATACCTTAAAATTCCCTTACAACTTAATATTTTATTTTACCTTATCCCGTACACGGCAACGAGCCATTCTTCTAGTTGAGTGACTCATTTTCTACTTAGCACGATTAGCTTTATTGATTTCACTACGTTCCTATAATAAATTATAGATTTTCAAGAAAATTTGTCAATAAATTGTGTAAGATAGATTAGTAAAAAAATTACAGATAACTAGTATTTATAAGTTTCATACCCTTGCAAACTAGATATTCTCATTGATTTTCTATTATCCTATTTGGACAATACAGTAAATTTAAAACTTCATAATAAAGATGCTGAAAATAATAGTCAATAAGCCAACCTATCAATTTTCCATACTTTCCTTCCATCAATCTCTTCATGAGTATGTCGCAATATGTCAAAGGAGTAATAATTTTTGTGTAAGATAGATAACACCCTCATAGAATAGTTATCCAAAGTTCTTTATGCAAAAGTGTTCATGTTTAAATTATTTGAATTTTAAAAAGACAAGTGTTTTAATTTCAAAACATTTTCCAATTATTTGCAAAAATAAAATTCCATACTCAACAAAGCCAAGTAATTGTATTAGGTTCAACTAAGTCATATTCAACCAAGCCAAACTACTCCTATCAAAGTCGAACTTGAGACGTTTTGAAGCCTAAAGCGACAGCTTTAAATGAGGTATTTTTATTAAATAATTTTTTTTCAATATTACTATAAAAAAATTTATTTAATATGTATTCCTCTTTCTTTTTGGAGATGCTACATTATTTTTGTAATCAAGTTTTGCTAATATATTTTTTTCAATTGATAACATGCCTAAATCCACTTATTCTTGTAATCAAGTTTTGCTTGATTTTTCAATTGAAAATATTCTTTGTTCTTTTGTTTTTGTATTTTATTTTTTGTAATATAATAATGTGTGTTTGTATATATATTGTCATTGAAATTGATCATTCTATATTTCTTAGATTCCAAGTGTATGCCATCTTATTTATTACCACCAACATTTTTTTAGTTTTTTTAATTATTTATATATATTATATAAAGAGGTAGAATCCATCTAATCCATCTTTTACTAAAATAAGAAATAAGGAACGTATATATATAAAGGTAGAATCCATCTATTTCGTGTGTGTATATATATAATAGATATTCTAATTGTATTCTAATTCTAGTAGAACTAAAAAAAACTTTTCAGATGATGATGAATTTTGTATTGTAATTCTAATTCTATTTGTATTCTAAAGGTTCAACTTTTTTTTTTTTTGTTTTGTGTTTTTTATTTTTTTTATTAGACTTCTAATTGTATTATACTATACAATTATACAAATTTATTTGAAGCCTTCTTTGTAAGTGGAACCTAAAGTAATTGCTTTTCTCGCTTAAAATAACCCCAAAACAAAATCTTTTTATTGTCATTGTTTGCAGTTTAATGAAACAAATAAATATTATATTTAATATAGCCTGTATAAACTAAAATACATTAAGATTCACCAGTAACTAACAATTCACATCAAACAAGAATTCAATTCACATCAAAGCTTTCTAATCTTACTGATACAAGAATGAAAGCTTTCTAATTGGACTACTACTACTTTTTAGGTGTCCCAATTGAACTGAGAACACTTGTATAGAATATCCATGGCCATTTATCATACTTACATACTTGGATTTTCCATTACACTTATAAAATACAAAATATTTCTAAGCCATAATGCCACGACCCGAAACCCACCCTGTGCGGATCTCGCATCGCGACCGCCACCCTCAGGCCCGAGGACCCTTGGGCGAAGGCTCACATAAGCAGCGGTGTCGAATAGATGTGCGACACGTGTTTGCGGAAGCATGAAAAACTTTTTTTCTTTTCTTTTCTTATTTTTAAATTTCACACATCCGTCCGGTACTGCCACTCTTTACATAGCATACATGGTTACACAATCAAAGCATAACTAAAATATTACAGACTTATATCATACAACCATCAACGTTAGTTACCCTGTAGGGTTTATACATATTGTCATATTGTATCTTAACATAAGTGCTATTAAACATTACATAACTCCAAAAGGAACCATCTAATCACATCTCCATAAGCCGGCAGATACACCGTCTTCAAAACTCGACTGCTGTCAGTCACCTGAAAGGGGGGTCCGAACAAAGTCTGGGTAAGCTAATCTAAGCTTGTGAGCAATTCCAACATTCATCATGGGGTTTCAATCAACAGTGGTTTTAGCTCATAAAGGTTTATAAATCAATCACTGTCAATTGTTCGTATCTTTTGAACATAGAATATATGCATTCATAAAACTCATAGCTTTGAAACATTTAAAACATTCAAGCTAACATATGCTTTTTCATAGAAAACTTGTAACTCTGAATACAAAATATATGCATTCCATAAAACTCATAACTCTGAAACATGTAAAGTGTTCAAGCTAAAAATGTGTTCTTCTTTAAATAGAGTATATGTGAACTCAAACATGTAAATATGAAAATGAGGATTAAAATCTGCTTTCATTTTCAAATATCTTTTCTTCTCACTTTTGCTCTTGGAATCTGTTTCGAACCAGACTCCCGTTTTACTCTTATCGAGATATCTCTTTGCCTATGGGATTAGATCCTGCTACCAGGCATTTGACAATCCATTGAATTTCATAGAACCCAAAAGCTTGTCAGCTCCACAGGATAATGGAGTCCCTTGCGAACTCCAATACCCTGTCTCGTGCTTATGCACAGTTATCTTGTATTTTAAGAAAACTACTTTTATCTCATGGCTTCTTCTCATAAATACTATTTAAGAGTATTCAAACACAAAGTATATAACTTTATAATAGAACTTTCAATTCTCAGAATATACGAATTCAGAATATATCTCAGAGATTTTGTAATTTAATAAAAACTCAAACATGCTAAGGCATATTTAAAGGAACTGTAAATAAATCTGTTATCTGAGCAGAGTAATTTAAAACGGAAGGCATATGAAAACTGAATTCGATATTCAAATACATTTCATGTCTTGAACTCAAAACTTCTTTGAAATCCGTGAAGTTAAATCTCCACTTCGAATGTAGGGTTACTCACCTCATACGTTAACCTGGCCTTATTGAGAATCTTTACTCTTCTTCCTACTCCTCCTTATCCTAGACAATTTATAAACATTTCATAAATCTCACATGAATTTAAATTACCTTGGTTCTAATCTTTAGACGGTGTAATTTGAATTCGAATTACAACCTAAGTCAAACTATATTACTTTCTAAGTGTTTTTCATGATAACTAAAGATTACCTTTGAATCCACTCATTCAGAGTCTCAGTATCTTCTTGTTTTTTCAGCTTAGCTTCGGCAATCATCGCCTTTGTGGGCGATTTGTGCATAAAGGGCCTGACTGAAATCACCTCAGTGGATTTGGCAATTCTTATGTTCCTCTCAATCACCTTTTGCTGCCATAACAGGTCTTGCATAAAGGCTTGTTGTTTCAGATCCTTAGCCCTCTGGGCCTTGTTCATGATTGTGAACTTCTGTGGTTGTGCTTCCATAATTATCACCTAAGAACAATTTATGAGTTAGAAATTTTATTCTAAGGTTGATGTGTTGTCGTGTCTTTTCGAAATTCATGTCCTCGTATACGCCGTAGATTAGTACTTTGGCATTACTTTAATTTATAGTCATCTGACAGATGCTATTCAACAAATTTTATGTCTTTTTATTTTAGACATTTCTTTTGGTCGAATAGACTCTACCATTGAGTCCAGAGCGTCGAAAAAAGTCAGTTTAGGCTTTTCTAAAATTTAATTTAGACTTTTGTATGTAAAAGGGCAAAATGGACATTTATCGTTTTACGTGTCATATTTTTTCATACTTTGTTTCGTAATTTGAACCTCACCATTGGACTCAGAAGGTCCGAGATAGTAAGCATACACTAATAGCTTGTTAATTTTGGACAAGGGGTATTTTGGTCATTTACCCCTTTACGTGTCTTTATTTTTCGGGCCCCGTCTCGTAAAACGGACCCTACCATTAGTCTCAGAATATCCAAAATAGTAAGAATACACTATTCATTTGTTCAATTTGGACCTCTTTTGCTTCTCTATGACTCAAGGGCAAAATAGTAATTTTGCTTTATTTATTAAATAATTAAATTAATTATTTAATTATTTTTCAAGGGCATAATTGCATAAAATTTCCCTCAGTTGGGCCACAGTAGGATTGTCCAGAAGTTCTGGGGTCAATCCGTAAATAAGAAAAGTGTTGGTTTATTTAATTTTAATTAAATTATAAAACCAATCAGTTCGGTCCAAATCCAAGTGAACCGGTCCGGTTCACTTACAAACCAACCGGTTTAGCCTGTTTTATACATAATGCTGACGTCATGATGATGTCAACCCTAATATCAAAAATATTTAAAATATTCAACCTCCAAACGTCACCGTTTAAATAAACCTAATAACTTGTTGGATCCGGATTTAACCCAGACCCGTAACTGAATCCGACCCGACCTGAACAGTGTCATCTTCCCCACGAAGTCGACACTGTTCATAGTAAAACCCTAATTCTTTCAGTTCAGTTTCGTGATGTTTTACAAATTCGTTTCTTCTGTTTTCTTTTCTAAAATGTTTCTAACACTTTATGGCACACTTTTACATTAAGTTAGAGCTTCGAATATAGCTCAAAGGCTCGGTTTAGGTCGTGATAGCCAAACCTGTAATACCCACAGTTCATGCTCATTTCTTGATCATTTTCAATGAGGTTAGGCTTGTTTTGTTCCTTAGTTAAAGGGGTTTCATATTTCATTCATAAGGGTAGGTTTAACATCGAGTTTAAGGTATTGGGTTTCAAACCCGTAACCTGCAAGTCACCATATGGGGTCCATTTCTTGAGCTTTATGATCGCCGTCATATGTTTTTAAATTGCTCGTAGTGTCTAGTTTAGGTTTTGATAAACCAAACAAGGTTTTGTTCACATGATTTCAGACCTGTATTAACCCAGGTCCTACCATGACTGCCGTTCTGGGTTTCCTTTTTAAAGTGCTCTAATACTAAATTTTCATGCATGGTTCAACTTTAAACATATATTGAACATCATATAAAGAAAACAAACTCTAAAACAATTCATATCTATTCTATATTTTTAGAGAGAGAAAATACCTGTTTTTGATGTTTTATATCTCTCTCTCTTTCTGGTTCTCTAGCTCTTCTTCCTTAAGCTTCCTAACGCTCTTCAGGGTCAGTTTCTTATGAACCAAGCATGCTTTGCATGCCTTGGCTTTTTAAACTCTCACCACCGACCCTTCTCACTCTACTTTCTCTCTCTACACGTTTGAACCCTACTCCTAGCTCTCATCATTCTTTTCTTACATGATTTTAATGCTGCCTTATCTCATCTCAGCTTCTCTTAATGATTCTTGGATTTAAGCTTGATATTTTGCAAACTTTATATATATACATATATATAAACACACACTAACATCATGCAACACACACACTGCCGTCACAGTAACCACATATACACACACTGTTCATACTCTTTAACTATATATATATATACATAACTTTATCATTTCTTATTCATATACATGCATGCATACATACATATTTTCTTATACATACATACCATATGAAATTTATAATTAATATAGTATACTCTTTATAATTAATTAGTTTAATTAATTAATTATTTAATGTAATCTATAAAAATCTTCACACTGATTTTTAAAATTTCGTAAGTCGTGCATGTGACCCGGTATCCCGGGTCGGGATCTTACACATAACACTTGCATACATCACTAATGATAATAAATTCAAAGTTCAATTATCAATATCAATAGCTGTTAATGTTACGGATAAAGAATTGGAGTGAGAAGAACTTACAGAAAGCATGTCTTTATCCAAAACACCAAGCATGACCACTGTCGGCCTCTCACAACAAGACACCAACAACTACTGGCAAAGGTCAGGTAGAGATGTGAGCTCATCAGCTAGCCACCAACAAAACACAAATGCCCAGCCATACTAGTGGCCAACACGGGCATTTTCAAAAAGTAACTTCCCCACCATAAAAGTATGAACCATTTGATAAATCCATAAAGGATCTTTTAAAAATTGAAATCAAATCAATCTGACGTAATATTCAACCAACTTCATCCACCCTCCATAAAACAACCCAAATCCATCGTCATGGACGTAGAGAAGGACCAAGCGATTTCGAGTTGGACAAGCTATTCAGGACAAGAAGATCTGGGCAGCGATTTGGGATTTATCGGAGATAACGACGTCTTTGGACTTAACGTTGGTGATGGGGTCATCGTAGGGTGGGGTTTTCACAGGTGGCCATCTGAATTGCATGACTCAGCCATCTTTGCATACTGGGAAGAAGCAGAACCCATGGGCAACTTCTGGGTTGGTTGAGCCCATTGCAAGAACTGAGTAGAGAAAGGAGGACAAGAAGAATCGAATAATCAGTTTAATTATTCGATTAAATCAAGGGTTTTCAAAATGATGCTAGGGTTTCATGATGGAAGAAGATTCGACCCTCTGAAACCCTTGAGAGCGAAGTCAACATCGAATAATCCGATCTATCCTCAAAAGATCTAAGTTCTCTATTTATTTGACAAGAAGAACATGTTCTTCGGGAGAGAGCTCCTCCTAGAGGCAAAAGCATCTTCTGGCTGTAATCCAT
The DNA here is from genome assembly GCA_008638375.1 of Nyssa sinensis. Classification (NCBI taxonomy): domain Eukaryota; kingdom Viridiplantae; phylum Streptophyta; class Magnoliopsida; order Cornales; family Nyssaceae; genus Nyssa; species Nyssa sinensis. The sequence continues at coordinate 30,485,509 of CM018046.1, forward strand.
CAACCTCTCGAGCAAGGCTTGTGGAAGTGATGATGCGTTATTATCAACCACTTGCGTCGCTGGTTCCCTTATTCTCTCACTACACCTTTTCACTCTAAATCTCTCTCTCCTTCCAGCAACTTCTACTGCTCTTCTGGTTAGAGCACCGCCCCTTTCTCCTTCCAGCAACTTCTCGTGCTTATTTTATTTTTATTTTTATTTTTATTTTTTGCTTCTGAATGCTTCTACTCCTTTCTATTCTTCCAATTCCTTCTTTTTCTTTCAATTTCTTTTGATATATATATATATATATATTTTCAGTGCTTCGGCCAACCAGGCGTCATGACTCAAGAATTAGCTATAATAGGCTTTTGTAAGAGGATAGACTTCTAACATATCATCCATTACAGATGTATTCTTTTGTTCCCCTATTCCATTTTGAACAAACAAAATGCCACTTACTCTACTGCTGCTGGCTTTTGTCGGAGGATGAACTTCATCCGTGCCATGATCTACAACCTTTTTTTTATTTTTATTAATGTAAATCTTTGCATATCTTCCCTTTTTTATTTTTATTTTAAACAGATCTCTATGCAAGCCATTAGCCGTGAGAAAAATAACTTTTTTTTTTCTTTTGATGATTCACTGCCCAAGGTAACAGTAGCCTTTGAGATAGCCACATCTCATGTCACGACCCGGATACCCGGCCCATGCGGATTCCTAAATCATGACCGCCACCCTTCGGCCCGTGGGCCATCGGGCGAGGCTTCACGTGGGTAACGGCGCCGAACGGCTGTGCGATAGGGCCAGAACTGGCAAATTGCGGAAGCATGAAAAACTTTTTCTTTTCACACGCCTGCTGGGTACCGTCGGTTCTTCTTCTTCTTTGGAGCAGTAAACAAATAATATATATTCAGAGCATACTAAAATTTAAACTTATACATATTACATATCCGTTGCCTCTCGGGCTTATGTACATATTAGTCCAAAATTTACTACATCAAAATTTGCCCAACTATGGGTCCTAGTACTTCCAAAATTCCTAATCAAAATGGAGCTGCCAATCTCCAATCCTCAAATTGGGCAAGGCTCCCATCCATCATCATCACTTGAAAAATGTTAGGGAATAGGGTGAGCTTTAAAAAGCCCAATGAGTAATTTCAATACTTTGTCATGGGTTTCAACTGGTAGTGGGTTAGTTATAAGAGAAGGTTCATATAAACATACACTACCAATTGTACAATACTTCATATACAGAAAATTGAATTCTTCAAAAAGGATAGCGTGAAGCATACAAGGCATTCAAGCTAGGAACGTACTTCAATAATTGTAGAATACAAGAATCTTCAAATCACGTAGCATGATGCATTTTAAAGCATTCAATAAAGCATTTAATATGCAACAAAATTTATAAACATGTGTAGAGTGGCCATTTGAAGACCAAGGAAATAATTTGAAATCTTTTCCATGAAAATGGAAGGATGTAAATTTCTTCTTCTTCAAAACTTGGGGTTATATAAAAACTCGTTTCAGATAAATGGGGGTTTAAAAACCTGCTACCATTTCTAAAAATATTTGTCATCTTTTCACTTTGATTAGGAGAATCCGTTTTGAACCAGATTCCAATCTTACTTCACGGGGAGATATCTCATGCCTGGGGGATCAAATCCTGCTACCGGGCATTCTTCATGTCAATTGGGTTCCAAAAGAATCCCAATATCATAAAGTTTGTGATGCTTATGCATCATTATTTTGCAAAAGCGTGACTTCTTCATGAAATGCTTTTTTATGAGCATTAAAAAAATGGCTTCTTCAATAAATGTTTTTCATGTACAATTAAAGACATGGCTTCGATAAGAGAATGAATTTTCATGTGTAGTCCAAACACGGACAATTTAACAGGGTTTTTAAATATTTGGAGGACAATACTTGAAACATTTAACATAAGAGCTGCGGGAATTTAAATCACGATGCACAGGAATTTATTAAAGCATAGACAGAATAAAAACATTTAATTCAAGAGGCATTTAATAAAACTAACAATTACATAGACATGCATAAAATAAACGTATCATTTGTCAGAAATATCAAGAAGTAAATTTGCATGCCATGTTAGAATTTATAAATAATTACGATAGAACGTTGGAATATAAAGCATATAAATACGAGAGTTTAGAATTTGAAAATACTATAAATATTTTAAACATGAAAACACTTCAAAACATTTAAACTTCAATTTACTTTAGAATCCATGGAGATTAAAACCTCCACTTCAAAGTACAGGATTACTCACCTTGTTCTCCTAGGTCAACACTACTAGCGGGCTTTCCCTTTCCCTTTGAAATTCCTAAAAATCAAATTCATCAAGACTTCAATTAATTCCTCATTTACTTCAAATCATCTCTAAATTGATGCTCTTCATTTTATCTTAGACCTGACGTATCCTAATTTCCTAGGATTGGTCTTACTGGTCTACTTAATAAATTTTTATTTTTCACGTGGCTTATTTTTCAGTACCTATTTTGGTATTTTGGACCTTACCGTTGGATTTGGAACGTCGAAGAAAGTCAATTTAGACCTTCTCGAATTTTTATTTAGCTTTGGCATATTTAGGGGCAAAATGGTAATTTATTATTCTCGCCCCAGGACCCTATCGTGGTCCTTAGAATATTCCACTTATCTTATATATAAATTTTTAAGTCTTTTGGAGTTCATTTGGTATTTGTTTTTGCTCATAGGGACACATCAGTCATTTCTCATTTTGTAAGTTGACTGTTCCGGAGTCTTATTTAGCTCCTAAATTTTCATAATTATGCTTATGATAGTTAATTTTTGGCCTTTACTTGTATTTCTAGTACTTAGGGGTATTTTGGTCATTTGTATTTTATGTCATTCTGACCCCGAATTATTATTTAGTCATATATACAAGTTCACAATTATTTGGGCTTCTATTGGTATCAATTTCGCTCACTTTGGGCTTCATTTGGGCTTCGAATTGTATTAGGGTCATTTTGGTAATTTTATATTTTCACGCGTCACGTTTTTCGGTACTCCGTTTGCCAGTACGGACTCCACCGTTGAGTCCAGAGCGCCCAACATAGTTAAAATGGACTATCTTTTATTTTTATTTGGCCCTAGGTATCATTAGGGGCAGTACAATCATTTACTATTTACGTGTCTTTATTTCTTGAGACTTTTTCTCTCAAATCGGACCCCACCATTGAGTCTGGAGTGCCCGAAATAGTAAAAATACACTATTTATTTGTTTAATTTGGACTTCGTTTGACTTATTTATGGCCTAGGGGTAAAATCATCATTTTACCTAATAAAATAATTAAATTAATTATTTTATTATTTATTTATTTTTCAGGGGCTTAAAAGTAATAATTTTTTAGAAGTTGGGCCAAAATACAAATATTCAGAACTGTTGGGGTCAAAATATAAATAGGCAAAGTTCCGGTTCACTTTCCTTTCAATTAAGCCCTTGGACTAGTGGGTTTAATAACCTAAACCCTAGACCGGACTGGCAGTATTATGAACCAACCTGTAACACCCCGACTTTGCATAATTAATAATTAGTTATTAATTATTACCGGCTTACAGAATGATTTAGGGAATTAATCATAATCCCGACGGTCGCCATAGACCGATTAAATAAAGAAAATGTCTGGAGGGAAGGGTACTTTACCCGAACTCAAATTACTGATTAATTCGGTGAAATAACGCCGTTTTAATACTAACGGAACCTGAATTAGCAAACCCCGGAAATCCCGAATGATTAATAAATGACACGGAACCTCTGACACTGAAGAATACCGAAATACGGAACTCTCGAAACAAACCGCGTCGAAAAATGAGCTACGGAATGAAAGTTATGTAGCAAACATGGAAAACTGAATTTCTGCGCAACCAAACGTGGCCTTAACCGAAAATATGGGAAAATGGCCAAAGGGGAGGCCAAGGGAATTGAACCCTTGACCTTTGAGTGAAAGGAAACCTCATCCAAAAAAAAATACCAACTAGGCTAGGGGTATCTTTGTGTACAAATATACAAAGATATATATATATATATAACTATAAATCTGATTTGGTCACCCCCAAGTGACCAATAACCAAACATGCAACACCTCATCCATGCATCACCCTATGCCCCTAGGCCATCATGCCTATGCACCCTAGATCATCATGCCTATACACCACATGATGACCTCTCCTCCAACCAAAATACATGCAAATTAATCATGAGGTTGGGAGATGTATTGAACAAGAAAAATCAGATTTGCATTTACACAATCTCCATATATGCATGGAGGGAAAAAAATCAGAACTGTAGAGAGACTGTAATGCTGATTTTATAGAGAGAGATTGGGTTATAGAGAGAGAGATTCCAAGCCATTTGTGAGAAGCCGTGTGTGTGAAACATGGTGTATATGCATGTCCATGGGAGATGCATCAAGAGGAGGGGAACTGAGGCAAGACTGACTGAGGCACACCTGAGGTGCCAAAAATCTGGACTGAGCCGTGTAGGAGCAGTGGCCCGAACCAAGAGGTAACACCTCAAATTTGCTAAATTTTCTGTTTAAAACTTGTTGCTATTTTTGATGGTTTTGAATCCTTTAAAATGCATGCACGAAACCCTCTTGACACTAGAAACATCAGGGTCAATTTAGTAGGCCAACAGGGCTTGAAAACCCACTGACCGTACCTAAGTCCACCATGGATGGACCAAGAATTGCAGGTCTGATTCGACCTCCATAAAACCAAGTTTTGATGGTTTATAAGTGATCTAGACACTGAGGGGGTTCAAAAACCACTGACCCGCGACCCCATTGCCTGAGTTTAGACCCTCAAAACCGAACCTATAGGTCTCGGCCATGGAATCCAAAATCTGGAATAGGCCCTAAAACTGAAATTTATAAATGGGATATTGATCCCCATGAACACACGGTCACAACGAACCAAACCGTGTGCGATTTGGTTGAGGAATAAGGCCATACGGCCGAACTGAAACCCCCATGATAATCGATTAAACAGAGCTTCAACCGTAGATTCGAGGCACCAAACCGATGCCAAAATGATGGCATGACACCCAGGGACTGATTGGAACCGAAAGCAGTTGAAAACCCTACCTAAAACTCCACGAAAATGGAGGAAACCGGAACTGGGAATTAGGGCAACAGTACACTGGTTGGCGAAGAAGACGACGAGTCGACCGAGTCGACTCGTCCAACACGCCTAAACCCACTGAACCGACTCGGACACGTGTCTGTCCACGAACGTGCCACCGTTTTAATGGAACGGCACCGTTTGGCTTACCTGATTTGTTTTAAATCAAATTCGGTCTGTTTGGGTACGGTGATAACAAATTAAAATTGGGAACTAGATAACCTAACCGTGGATAGGGGCCAAATTGGGGATAAAGGGGATATGTAATTCCGGTTCTCTGGCCTAACTGAACCGGTTGGTTTTGGAGGTTTTGGACTGGTTCAATTTTTGAACCCAAAAACCAAAGGGTTTGAACCCTAATTTAATGAAATTATATTTTGACCCTGAAACTTTCTGAAAATTACGGATCTGCCCCAAAAGTTCTGAATATTGCATAGTGGCCCAGATTTTGGGAAAATTATACATTTAAGCCCTTGCCAAATTAATTAAATAATAAAATAATTATTTAATTATTTTATTAATTAGGTAAAATTACGATTTTACCCCTGGACATTAAATATGTCAAACGGAGTCCAAATAAATTAAATAAATAGTGTATTTTCACTATTTCAAGCATTCTGGACTCAACGGTACAGTCCAAATTGGGAAATTATGTACCGAAAAATACAGACCTGTAAGTGATAAATTACTGTACTGCCCCTGATGGCACCAGACCCAAATAAAAATAAAAGACAGTCTATTCTGACTATGTCGGGCGTTCTAAACTCAACAGTGAGGTCCGTTTAACGAACTGGAGTCCCGAAAAATACAGACACATAAAGTGTAAATGACTGAATTGCCCCTAATGATTCCCAAGGTCAATTAAACGTAACAGATAGTCCAACTTAATTATGTCGGACACTCTGGACCCAATGGTGAGGTCCATTTTATGAACTGACGTGCCAAAAAATATGACGCATGAAATTACCAAATTACCCCTGATACCGTACGAGACCTAAACAAAGTCCGATTGGGACGAAACTGATACCGGTAGGAGCCCAGACACTGGTGAGACTGTATACTTGATTAGATGACGAATCGGAGTCAGAATTACACAAAACGAGAAATGACCGATGTGTCCCGACAATCTAAAACAGATACCAAATGAAGTCCAAGGGACTTACAAATTTATACATGAGATATATGGGACGTTCTGAGGACCATGATAAGGGTCCGGGGCAAAAATGACAAAATTACCATTTTGCCCCTAAGACTAAATAAGTACCCAACTGATACCGATTAGAGTCTAAAAGACTTAGAACTTCATGTATACGATATATGGGATATTCTAAGAACCACGACTGGGTCCAGGGCAAGAATGACAAAATTACCATTTTGCCCTATGGTTAAAATGAGAACCTAACTGATACCGATTGGAGTCCAAAGGACGTAGAACTTTGTACTTAAGATATAGAGACTATTCCGAAGACCACGACAGGGTCCGGGACAAGAATGATAAAATGACCATTTTGCCCCTAAGGCTGAAGAAGTAACTGACTGATAACGATTGAAGTCTAAATGACTTAGGTTATAATCCTGATGTCTGCTAAGCCTAATTTAAGAATAAAATGGCCCCGGATAAAACCCGATGAGAGGGCGATAGGCTACTAGGCTATCTTAGGTAAACCGATAGATACCTAAGATGACAAATGAGACCTGAATGGATGAGTTCTGATCTGTATATGATTGATGATTATTGTTCAGGAGATACATGGAGATGCCTGACGTATCTGGAGGTTATCGGATTGTTTACGCAAGGAGATAACCGTAACAGTTTGTGAGTAACCTGGAACTTCTGATTTGGTGTATAAGTACACCGTCTAGTTACTGTATTTTGATTTACTGTACTGTTTTGTATACTGTACTGTCTGAATGCATACTTTTCATACTGCATTACACGTAACCTGATTTTGTACTGTCCTGTTCTCCTGTTCAGTTCGGGTCTGTCTTGTTCTGTTGTATGGTCTGTCATGGTTTTATTCTGTACTGTTGCGTCTTGTGAGTAAACCTGACTCCTGAATTGGTGTATAAGTTCTGTCTAGATACTGTACTTTGAAGCACTGTACTGTTTTGAACGTTATACTGTTTAAAAGAAAAACATATATTTAAAGTAGCATATGCCTTGTCCTGATTGATATTGTACCAGTTTGTTCCGTCCTGTTCAATTCCGATATGTCTTGTTCTGATAGATGTATTGTTCCGTTTTGTTCCGACATGTTCAGTTCCGATATGTCTTGTTCTGATTGATATTGTTTCGTTTTGTTCCATCCTGTTCAATTCCGATATGTCTTGTTCTGATTGATATTGTTTCATTTTGTTCCGTCCTGTTCAATTCCGATATGTCTTGTTCTGATTGATATTGTTTCGTTTTGTTCCGTCCTGTTCAATTCCGATATGTCTTGTTCTGATTGATATTGTTTCGTTTTGTTCCGTCCTGTTCAATTCCGATATGTCTTGTTCTGATAGATGTATTGTTCCGTTTTGTTCTGACATATTCAGCTCCGATATGACTTGTCCTGATTGATATCGTTTCATTTTATTCCGTCATATTCAGTTCCGATATGACTTGTCCTGATTGATATTGTTTCGTTTTGTTCCGTCATATTCAGTTCCGATATGACTTGTCCTGATTGATATTGTTTCGTTTTGTTCCGTCATGTTCAGTTCCGATATGACTTGTCCTGATTGATATCGTTTCATTTTGTTCCGTCATGTTCAGTTCCGATATGACTTGTCCTGATTGATATTGTTTCGTTTTGTTCCGTCATATTCAGTTCCGATATGACTTGTCCTGATTGATATTGTTTCGTTTTGTTCCGTCATGTTCAGTTCCGATATGACTTGTCCTGATTGATATTGTTTCGTTTTGTTCCGTCATGTTCAGTTCCGATATGACTCGTCCTGATTGATATTGTACCGTTTTGATCCGCCATGTTCAGTTTCAATATGTCTTGTTCTGATTGACGTATTGCTCTGCTTTGTTCCGTTATGATCCGTCCCGTTATGCCTCTGTCCTTGATTACGCCTGTGACTTGAACTAGTGTTTTGTTCCGTCTGATCCCGTTATGTACCGTCCGTTAATCATCTGTCTGTCTTGATTGATATATGGTCCAGTTCCGTTATGATCTGTCTGAATTCTTGACTTGGTATATAAGTTACTGCATAGATACTGTATTTTGATGCACTGTACGGTTTTAAAAGTTAAACTGTCTGAAGAATGTTTTTAAATGCAAACTTTTATACTGTATTGTACGCGGCATGATTTTGTCCCGTCCTACTATTATTTTGTTCGGTCTGTCTTGTTCCGTTTTATGGTATATCTGATTTTGTTCTGCTATGATGTGTCTGACTCTGGGTACCATTCTGATTATGAGCGGTCTGGCATAAGTAGGCTTGATTACGCGCCTAACTGATATATTATTGTTATGCCCTGTTATGTTCCGCCCAGTACTGATCTGTTCTGATATTTGAATTAATTGCCTATACTCTCATTGATATTGGCATCATGCACTGTTCCGTCTGTTTTGATTTTTTGTTCTGTTTAGTTCAGCCCTGTTTTATTCTACTGAAACTGCATTTAAAGTGGATTTATAAAACTGCGATTTCAGAAACAACTGAACTACCCTTGTGCTTTGTAAACAAGAAATGGTTTTGAAACCCTTGACAGGGAACCTGTGTTACTCATTGGGCTTTTCGAAGCTCACCCCATTCCCTAACATTTTTCAGGAATGATATATGTTGGATCTAATGGCACTGATTTGTGGAGACTGGATTACTGAGGATTGAATCTGTTTAATCAGGTGAGTGACGTACTACGACTGACTTGACTGATATGTACTGAATATAGTATGGCTCATGGATTTAGATGGTACTATAGAGATTATAGTTCTGCTCTGTTGTTATATGTCGGATTATAGATATGCTCTGAGGTTAGAATTGTTAGCTGTTGGATTTTAGACTTGCTCTGTGTGATACATATCCTACGGTGGATACATGAGTTGCATTCCCTGGACAAAAAAAAAAAAAAGTTTTAAATTCCGCTGCATCTGACCCTACAGTCGGAGTGCAATTCACTGGAAAGTCCAGAAATTGCCTTCGGTTGGTCGCGTGGCGACTGACTGGCATCACGTCCTCGACATCCGTGTAGGGTGGGGTTCGGGATGTGACACAACCGGTTCACTAGACCATACAAAACCGGAATAACATAACCTTGTTATTCCAATTTGGCCCCTTATCCGTGTTTCGGTTATCCTAAATTCCCATTCTAATTTATAATCCATGTCACCAAACAGACCGATTTTAGTTTTAATTTAAAACCTTGAAACCTAACGATGTCGTTTCGTTAATGCAGTGGCACATCCGCGAGTGGACACATGTCCAAGTCGACACGACTATCTCGCATGAGTTGGGCGAGTGGACTCAGTCGACTCGTCATCTTCTTCATTGCATAGGTCACTGTAGCCCTAGTTTCCGCTTCCAAACCCCTTCGATTTCGTGGCTTTCTAGTTGACCTCTTCCTCTGCTTTTCGTTCCAAACCATTTCTGGGAGCCTAAGGATCATTTTGACATTGGTTTGGAGCGTTGTATCGAGCTCAAGCGTATGGCCTGAAATCAAATAACCGAACCTGCAACTCGGTTATTCATGCATGTTTTTGGTCAAAAGTTGATGGGGTTTCGTTTGTGGTGACCTACTGACCATGGGGTTTGAGTTTCTACTCTCAAAACTGGGTTTTGGTTCAGGTTTGTGGAAGTGACTTCAAGACCCGAAACCTGCACTTCAACTTTCAGTGATCTTCCTTTGTGATTTTGGGTCGCGTCTTAAGGTTTTTGGAAAACTAGAAGGGTCTATGTTAGGTCTGAGTTGTCAAAATTTGGTTTAGTGCCAATGTTTTCAGACCTGTTCCAACCAAGGTGCATCAATGGTGGCTAGGTGTACGGCTTAAGGTTCTAGGGTGGTTTTGAGGTCCACTACTTACGCCTTAACCCAGATTTCTCAGTCTAACCGTCATGCATGCAGTTAAAATCCAAAATACACTAAAACAATGGAGGAAATTTAAAGGGAAAGTTTTTTAAGGTTGGTGTTTATACCTTGCACAGTGAGTTTCTCTCTCTGTCTACTCGTAGCTCGGGGTGAGGCTTCAATGGTGGTCCTGTCCTACTCGTGCACTCCCAGTCCCTTCCTTCTTTTGCACCTCCAATGGCCATACACTCTCACACACAAGCATGCACACAATGTCTCTCTCTCACTCTCTCTCTAACTCACTCTCTCTCTCTCTAAAGTTCAGAACTGCACTCCTCACTTTCAGATTTCAAACGTCCACACACCACACTAATATATGGTCATGTGCATTTTATTCAAATTGATTTAAAACAATTATTTTGGTTGCATGCAAAGTGGTTGGTGGAGGTGGGATCAAGTGTGCTAAGGTAGGGGTGATGATGGGGCTAGGGTGCATAGGATGATGGGGTGGTGATGTAACACCCCAATTACTTGTCTGGCATGTTTTGTGTATTGAAAACTGTTTTGGAAATGAAATGTTGGGTTTAGCTAATTTAATATCTATTTTTAATAGTGATAAAACTCGAATTAGCTAATTATGAGAAACTCGAGGAAATAAAAACTAACATTGGACCTTGATCAATGAAAGATATTCTGAGTAGGAAGTGACAGAAAGAAACCGCACTGAAAAAGGAGTTACGGATTGGGAGTTAAGGCCAAAATAGTGAAACTGGAATTCTGCGACAACCAAACAGGGCCTTAACCAGAAAAATGGGAGAAAATGGTCACTTGAGAGGCCAAGGGGAATTGAACCCTTGACCTACCAAGGTAAGTAAATTTGTCCCAAAAAGTTACCAACTAGGCTGTTGGTTACTTTGTGCATATATACAGCAATATATGTATATAACCTATAATCTTGCCCAAGCCACCACCCAAATTGGCCAATGGCCTTGCATGCATTCCCTTCATCATAGCCCTCCATCACCTCCATCAAGTCAGCAGCCACTAACCCCACTAAGGGCAGAGATACACTCACATATATGTATATGTGTATAGCCCTATATGTATATGAAGCTATAATATATATAAGCTACAACTTGCATCAATTCTCTCTTTAGAGAATTCTGAAATGCCAAACAGTGAGAGTGTGTGAGTTCTGTTGTGTGTACGTAGGGTTGGCTGAGAGGGAGAGAGAGAGAGAGGGGAAAGGAAGCTTGTGCATGCATATGTGTTGTGAGAAATTTGGCCATTAGAGAGGAAAGGTGAAGGCTTGAAGTTGAAGTGCATGAACTGAGAAGCTTAAGGGACATTTAGAAAGGTCTGAACCAAGCCAAGAGTGTGAACTGCTACTGCTTGAAGGTAAAATTCTAAATTATCTTCAATTCTTGTTTTGTAGATTTTGGAACTGTTTGATAGAATTAGACTGCATGCATGTTTTATTCTTGATCCTAGGAATTATTCTGAGTGTATTGCATGGTTTAGAGGTCTCGGATAAGTCAAAAACCATGAAACCCGAAACCAACCTCCATTGATGAAGCTTGAAACACCAGGTCTGAATCGACCATAACCGTTTGGAATTTTGCATGTCAAGACCTAAAATAGACCCTAAGAGGATCTTAAACATCTACCTACGCGACCCCAGAACACTGTATGGCCCCACGAATTTGGAAATGAACCCACGGGTTTAAAATCCAATCCGTTAAAACTCGAGACTAAACTGAAAAATGAAGATAGGGTCTTGATCCTTATGGTTTGTAGGTCACGTAGCTTCAAACCACACATGAAATGGTTGAGAAATGAGGGTGCTCGAGCGTGTTACAGGTCACGGCTATTGTTTTGAAAACAGAATGGTTTAGAGTGATTCGATGCTTAAAATCGATGTCAAATGATAGATACTAAGTGCAGAAAGCTATCGGAATCGAAACCAGTTGAAAACCGCGTTCCAAATCTCACGAAATAGGAAGTGAAAAATCTGCAGAAATTAGGGCAACACTGAGGCAGTCAGTGGGGAAGACAGAGTTGACTCGGCCGAGTCGACCGAGTCGAACGAGTCGAGATGGGTTGGGCCGAGCCAACTCGGACATGTGTCAAACAACGGGACCGCCACCGAATTAATAGGACGGCGTCGTTTTGGGCCGTTTATATGTTAAATAGTTACGTTAAAAGAAAAGAAAGGGAAGGAAGGAAAAAGGCGGGCTACGGGGTTTCGAACCCCTGACCTCCAGAACCCACGCGCCCCTTCTTTCCACTCGGCCACGCACCTGCGTGTGAATCATATCCGACATAATATATATATATTATATATTTAAATTAAACCAGAAATAAAAGACGCATTTTGCGCCTTATGAGACTCGAACGTGGTGTCTATTGGAGAGGGAGGTGGCACGCGTCCGCTGTGCCACCCTATTCGACCGTTCATTTTCTGCCTAAAATAATATATATATATTATATATATTCCGAAATTAATTTAATTTAATTAAAATCATTTAATTAAATTAAATACTCCAAATTAGTCCGTTGTCCAAAAATTATAAGTTATATATGTATTCCTACTGTCTCGGACCTCCTGAGTCCAATGGTGAGGTCCGTGACTGCAAATGAGGTACCGAAAAAAATATGATGTATGAAATTACCATAATACCCCTGACCCTGTACAAGGCCAAATGAAATCCGATTTCAACGGAACTGATACCAGTAGTAGACCTGACACTTGTAAGACTGTATACATGATTAGATGACGAACCCGAGACAGAAATTATGTGACGGCAAAAATGACCAAAATACCCCTGACATACCCGAACCTAGATTTAAAAGCCGAGAGAGTCTAAATTGACTTTCTTCGACCTTCCGAACTCAATGGTTAGGTCCATAATATGAAAATCAGAACCGATAAATGTGTGAAGGCATCTGTTCTAACATGTTAAGCTGTGATCTAGGTAAAAATATCACTTAAACTACCATGGACAAACAGGGCAAGAAATTCACCATCATGACTAAGGCCCAGAGGTTAGCCGATAAGAAACAGCAAGAGTTTATGCAAGAATTACTGAGACAGCAAAGAGTTATTGAGCGCCATATTAGAATAGCTAAGTCCACTGAAATCGTCTCCGTCCAGCCCTTCATATATAAGGCACGTACTAAAGAAATGATTGCCGAGGCCAAGATGAAAAAACAGGAAGATACAGAAACCCTAAGCCAAATGCTTAAGAGGTAAGACCTAAGAACTAGCCACTATAAGTTAGTTCCATGAAACCCATCATAGGGTAGACTTACTCAGTCTAAGGTCATGAGTTGATAAATCTCTATAAATTGTTTTAGGCTTAAAGAGAAAAAGAGGAAGGCTCCGTTCATAGCTTCAAACTCAAATATTGAAGGTGAGTAACTTCTGACACTGTTTAGTTACTGCTCCTTGATCTGCTAAATTGTTTCGAATACCATATGTTTTAAATGCAATTGTTTTAAATGCATGCTTTTATCACCGATGACATGGTTTTTAGTTTCTCAAATGATTAACTATACTTCTGATTGATATGCTAGCACTCTGAACCGTTTATCTGTTTTGATCTATTGAACTTGACTTGGATTTATTGAACTATTAATTCCAAACTAATTTAATTACCATGTGATTTAAGCAAAGATTGAATTCAAAACTCTTGCCTGGATATCTGTGTTACTCACTGGGCTTTTTAAAGCTCATTCCATTATTTTAATAATTTCAGGGGAACCCTCAGATGGACAGGTTTAACAGGTCCAGAACTTAGGGGGAAAATGTTGGAGACCCCCAGATAAAATGATAACCCATTTTTGAGAATCTATACCATTTTTGTACTTTTTGTGTAACTGAACAGATTATGACCTTTTGTGGTGAAACTATTTTGTAATCTTGATTAAGATAGGATTGACTATGATGTATCCTGAATGCTCTACCAAGTATATATGTATGCATTCTCTTGTGAAAATTCCGCTGCTTAAATTATATATGTTGAATGCATTATGCTTGGGATTTAGATCGGAATGGCCTGTGGTTAGGATTACCGTCGGGGTTTTGCTTTCAAAAAAAAAAAAAACTGATAAAACCCGATGGGTGCCTAACTGGCCTTTGTCACGTGCCCCAAATCCGCACAGGGTGGGTCTGGGGGATGTGACAGGTGAGGTGTTGCATGCATGGCCATTAGCCAATTTGGGAGGTGGCCTTGGCTGAATTGGGCTCATATACAAATCTGTTGTGTTTTTATGCACAAAGATGGTGGCAGCCCACTTGGTAATTTTTTGGGTGCATAAAGTCTTGCCCCACCTGGTCAAGGGTTCAAATCCCCTTGGCCTCACTTTTAGGTATTTTCCCCCATTTGGGTTTAGGCTCTGTTTGGCTGGCGCAGAATTTCTTTTCAGCTATTTCTTTTCTGTTGCTCTTTCTTCAACGCGGTTTCTTCCAGTCACTTCCTATTTAGGTTAGCTTCAATGTCCAAGGTCCAATGTCAATTATTATTCTCTTGGGATTTCCGTAGTTAGCTAATTCGAGTTCCATTAGTGTAGAAATAGGGTTAAAATAGCTAAACTACTACATTAGATTCCAAAAAGAGCTTCATTACATTAATTAATCGGGGATTAAGTCTGGGGTGTTACATGTAATATCCCGACCCGGGATATAGCATGTACACCGGGCTGGACCGGGCTATAAAATGTAATCCCGAATTATAAGCCGTTATATGACATAAATAAAAGTAGATGCGTAATAGACTGTATTGTTTAATTACGATGCATAGGTACGAGAGGCAGGCAGTCACGGGTGTCCGGATGCCTTTGCACCGGAAGCCGATTTTACTAGAAAACGTGCAAGTGAATGTCGACGCATAAATTTTTAAAGTAAGTCTAAATGATTATGAATATTATATATACATATATATACATACGGTTGGGTGATATATATATATATATATATTATAATGCAATATAATTAAATGAAAGGAAATAAAATGGGAAGAAAGGAAATCAAATTGGAAGTAGTGAACTGCATGTGGGTCGTGTGTGGTGGGCAACATGCGGTGCAAGTGTGTGTTAGGTGGCAAGGCCACCAACTGAAAATCAGTCAAGAGAAGGCCATGTGTGCAGGTGTGCATGTGTGTGGTGTCACCGCGGCTACAGGTGGCAAAAGCCACCGACTGAGGAATCGGTTGAAAGAATTAAAGGGAAAGAGGAAGGGAATAGAGAGATAAAACTGAATCGCAAGAGCAGGAGGGAGAAGAGGAGAATAGAGAAAGGAAGGACTGAAATTAAAGTTCAGGAAATCGGCTAAGGATAGGTACCCTATTTCATCTTAATCTCTTTAGTTTTACTCCCTGTTATCATCCCTGTTATCATAGAATTTATGACTGAATTGGTAGGACTCGAAATAGGAAAGAAAAACAAGAAAAACCAGAACTGGGTTTACGGTTGGAAATGGTGATTTAAAATAGGTGAACCTAAATAGAAATTTGAACCCTAATATGAATAGGAAATTGCTCCAGGATCTCAAAACATTTTGAATCACTTTAAACGATGGGAAAATGGCCATCTTATGGCCGATTATCCAGTCACCGGTGTAATGCCGGAAAACTGGGAATGGGTGCGTGAAACCGGTGATGTTGGAGGTTAAAACCAGTCCTAAAATGTTCCTTACAATCCTAGAATTCATTGGGAAGAAAAACAGTAGATTTTGGACGTAAAACCACGAAGATCCGTGAGGAACTGCACTGTTCCGGCGACTGTGGCCGGAAAACCCACCGGAGAAGACGACCGAATTATCGGGGGTTTTTCGAGTTAAAACGGGACCGGGTTTGGGTCGGACCGGGTCGGGACCCGACCGAAAATGAATAGGGGCAGTGATGCTATGTCGTTTTGAATGTAAATTTAAAATAATTTGGGCTTGTTTGGTCATGGATATAAGGGATTGGAATTGGGTTGGGGTTGTCCAAACCGTGGATAGGGTGAGAGAATTGGTTATCTTGTTCCGGTTCTCTAAAGCTAACTGAACCGGTTGGTTCACGGTGAAATGGAACCGGTTTAGGGTTTCTGGTTCTGAACCAATTGGTTCAGACCGCAACTCTGCTTATTTACACTTTGACCCCGAAAGTTATAGAAAATTCCCTTAAGGCCCAACAGAGAAATGTTAATTTTACAAAAATACCCCTGACTCAAAAGTGGGTCAAACGAGGTCCAAATAGGGCAAATGAATAGTCAATTTTTATTATCTCGGATGCTCTAAGTCCAATGGTGAGGTCCGTTTCACGAGACGGGGTCTCAAAAAAAATAAAGACATGTAAAAATGACCAAAATACCCTTGCTTCGAAAGTGAGCCAAATGGACTTCGATTGAATTAAATAACTATTGAATTTTTATTATTCTGAACCTTCCGAATCTATTGGTAATGTCAAAATTATGAAAAGAGGTTCCGAGAACAACGGACATATAAAAGTCTAAATAAGTATTAGAAATACTGATCATAGCAAGGCATAGAATTTGGTGAATGGAAATTATTCTGAAACGTATTTACTGATATATAGGGAACTCAACGGGAAAATGCAAACCTACAGGAGACTGGTTTAGCAACGCATTAGAGGTAAGTAAATTCACCTTCTCTTCCATATGGTGTGTCCAAGCCAAGTTTATTCTCGTACTGCCAAACTTGTACCTTGAACGTACCTGACGTTATTGTTTCCACAATGTGATATTGTTCTATCTTGTGGGCTTTGATTGACTACTGTATCATTAGTATCATGTTGAACCATGCTTTGAAAAGCCTATTGTTATGTTCCATTGTATATAGGATATTCCATTTTATACTTCTATGGAATTACTTATGATCATGATATGTTTATACACACAGGATTTGTGCTCAGTCACAATATCCATCCGATGCTTTCTGTTTGACTGGAGACCTAAGGGTCGAGTCCGTGAACGGACAGGTGGCAGGAATGAATTCCTCGTAGGCTTCCACCGGCAATTTTATTGGCATGTTTACTGGCATTTCCATTGACATTTCACTAGCATTCCATTTGCATTTTTACTGTCATTGTACAGAATAAAAGCATCTCTTATGTGATTGTTTGATTGCAACTGCTGAGCTATGCTATTCCTTATCATTATCTCGTATTGAGAGATATTTCCTTATTGATTCAATTGTGATCGGTTTATTGTGGCAGTACTTTCATATTGATCTATTGTTGTTGAGAGTTTCATGTTGATGTTATGTCCATTACTCTTGATTGTACATTGTGTCCTATTGTTTATTGGCCCTTACGGTAACTGTTCCCATTGGCTATCATAGCATCTCTTTTATCATATTCTTATACCAGTGTCGGAGATCTGTTTTTACTTGCTGAGCTCTTGTAGCTCATTCCACCCCATTTACCCCCATTTCAGGTGATGACGCTGCAAGACCCCAGTAGGAGTCTGAAAGCATAGGAGGACATTTTGAGGGAACGTATCAGTCTATGTTGTAGTTCTCCCATGTACTCACCACCCACGGGTGCTGGTTATGTATGGTTCTTATTTTGTTTAACTGTAGAACCATATTATGTATTGTAAAGACTTTCGCTGACATTGTGTATTGAAAGACTTCCGCTGATTAGAGACATTGATAAGACTTCCGCTGTTGTTGTTTTAATGTTTTAGTACTTTGTATATTAGTACTATGATACAGGAATGGAAAAAGTAGGGACGGCCTTAGGGTCGGCCCCGCGACATGAGATCCGCATAGGGTGGGTTTCGGGTCGTGACATCTTGGTATCAGAGCTATAGGTTCGATTGTGAGTCATGGGAGATAGGACTAGAAATAGAATGAATAGATATAACTGATGTTCCTTATATAGAGTTCATACGATCCTTGATCATTCTCTTATTGATTGATTAGACAATTTACGGGTTATCTTTACTGGTTATCTTTATAGACATGGTTATCACAAGGAATACATCGATAGTTATGAATTACATAGATCACTTAGAGTTAGAATCAATAGATAGAGCTGAAGTCTCTATGATATAGATTTAATGCGAACACTGATTGTTATTTTATGCATTGTCGGGTTATCTTTATAGACAGGGTTAACAAACGGGATATCTCGATAGATTATATTGACTCGGTTAGACCATAAACGAGTAGACTTTTATGGAAATACTTATCTAACACTTATGGTTTAGAGCAATGGTGTATACTAGGAATATTGGGATAGGGAAGGATCAATTAGACTGAATTGAGCACCTTATAGAAGAGATTCTCAAATCTCTGCCTCAAGCTCACCCCAACAGACAACTATGTACATCGAAATAGTGGCACTGTTAAGGATCACCCCACGGGGTGAACAAGGAATTGCCCTCGGAAAACTAAGGCTACGGCCAGTGCCACACCTACCTCACCAGTCTTGTTGGTGTCAAGGAAAAATTAAACTACTACCCAGATAGCCACAGGTACCCTTCCAGTTATTTATAACCTGTTTAGATCTTAAGAGATCCTTACACACTTGATTGTGTTTCCATGTAATTGCCGAACTGAACTTAGTAACTGAACATTTGGATGATTGATTTACTGATTCTATTACATTTGGAAGGTTATTATTGGAGAATGTTAGACAGAGAAACACGAGAACTCTAGGCTAGTTACTGAACTATTTTATGGTTACCTTGAGGATTATTGTTTAGAAATATTGAGCAAAGAACACGAGATACGGAGCAAAATCATGAATATTATCAACAATTGACCTATACTTGGAAGTTAGGTCTAGTGATGTAGAAGAAATCGAGACTGAAGATTAGGAATGAATATAAATTATGAAAATGGATAACGGTGATTGTAAACTGTTAAAAGAGAAAATGTGGAAAATTGACAGTCACTGATGTGTTATCAGGACCTCTGTTACCGGTGAGGAACGGCCGCCTTATCATGTAACTAAGGTAACTGAGAAACACACAGTGCTACCTTATCCAATCTGGATACTACGAATCCTTTATGATACTGTTAGAACGATGTATACCCCAGAGGACTTGAGGATTAGAATGCTACAATATCACTACATCTATCCTACCAAACCTAGTGATGCTAGGAAATGATTGGAGCATTAAGTCAAATTCTTAAGCTCAGTGGTATCAAAAAGATTTGGTGTTGAAACAGTTTTGTAATAGTCGTTCATGGGAGATGAGATTGATGCACCGGTATTACTAATGCCAAATAGAGTAAATCCTGACATGATAGATAGACTTATATGTGAATTCTGACCATTGATCTTTTACAGCGAATTGGGAGATGATTAGGCTACTGTACCAGTAGTCGCCGGTATTATTTATAGTTGTTTACAAATGCTCAATATTATTAAATATTACTCTACATACCGATTATGGTTTCAACATTTACTGCTAGCTGAACATAGAGACAGAACTCTTAGGTTATATGTTACCTGTTCAAGGATGATGATTGATGATAGATGTTATGCATGAAACAAGTAGAGTACGTAACATGGATACGTGAGTGTTAGATCGATATATTATCCACTTGTAAAATTAAAAGACATTGATGAGCCAAGTGATTTCATAATTAATAAATTTCAGGGAACAATGATAGAATAAATGTAAGATTTATAATCTTTAAAATGAATTACATACTGTTATAGATAGGAATGATTACTAGATAGACAAGATTGAATAAATGTCAACTCTTGAAAGAATCATTATCACTAAATACTATACACTAGGGAATCATTAGAAATGAACAATATACATAGAATATAGGAGGAACAGATCATAAGTGTATAGTTTAACTGATCCAAGAAAGAACTTGGTGTATTGAAACACATTAAATGAATAGGGGCTGTCGAAAGACAAAAGCAAGTTAAGATATTAAAAGTGAACTAGTCTTGGAAAACGACTACATATTAAAATGAAAATGGATAATTATTGACTAGTGACCCTTAAGGATAGTAGTGTACTTAAGGATAAGTGATGAGAATTCTTGAGATTTGACATTGACAATACTGAAGGAGGGTTCGATAACTGATATAGACAGATAAGTGAAACTTGAGTAGGAAATAGTAGTCATACTTAAAAGAAATTGGAGGGAATCATAGTAATAATGAAATAAATAATCCGTAATGATTATTTTGTCGTATGAAGGTACATAATGAGTATCCATTGGGTTACAATTTGATGATTGTTATATATGTAAGGGAACTTAAGGGGGTAAGTACAGGGGAGTTGATATTCTAACTAAATTGATGAAGTACCGGGAAATATGAAGAGTCTTGAGTAAGATATAGATAGATCAACGAGGTTTCACTAGGAGATAGTAGTTAAGCTTGGAAGGAATCATAGTAATATTGGATCTAGAAATCCCTGAGATTGTTTTATCTTATGGAAACATGTACTGGATATTTATTGAGTTATGGTTGATAATTGTCCTGTACTGGAGGAGCCTTAAGAATTAAATTACTATATCTAGTCTACAGACCTGATGTTTATGGTTGGACGGTCGATCTATATTACGAGAGTTATTGAGAATTGAAATTCTATTTACGGATTAAGAACTTGTTGATTTTCTATACAGTGAGAATCTGTGAGAATTAAATTATGTTTCATAATAAACGAGGGAAACGATTAGTGCTCATTGAGGGATAGAATGTAATATAGAATTGGAAACATGACGCTTTGAAACGTAGTGAATCTAATAGGAATATCTAAATGACAGGAAAATGCCTTGGAAAGGTAGTAAAATTAATGGTGATATCTAGATAGAGGAATGACACCTTGAAAGGTGATACAGGTGATGAGTAACAGTTAATCAAAATACATTATTGAACAATGATACTTTTAGGGTTACTTATGATTGGTTTATCTTCTATGTTATGTTACACATTTAATGTGTTCCCATATGTAGTACCTGAATGTAGAAACTGAACGCCTGGACCATTGACTCATTACTTACGTGACCGTCAAGAGAACTATCATTGAAACGTGTTAGATACAAGACATGTTAAATATAGACTAGGGATACAGATACTCTTACATAGCTGACTTGAGGTCAAGAAATGATTAGTAGAATAACAGATTTATTGTAGAGGAAATGACACATAGAAGCCAATGTGAACTCTATGAGTTTCCACATAATATCATTTCAAATGATATATACCCTAGATATATTAGTAGACTGAATGGATAGAGTTTTGTCAAGCTACGTTTAGAAATTTTAAAATTTCCTTCATCAAAAGATATCTTAAATTACAAAAGCCGAAAAGAACCATAGGAAGGAATTGAGTTTCATGGGAAGGTTTCGAAGCATACGTGGAATTATAAAGAGGGTAGTACAGTTACAGATGTGACTGTAAAACTTGAACGGAAGTGACTGTAAAACTTGATCTAACGTGACAGTAAAACTTGATTCTCAGCAGAAAATCTTTATCTAGTTAATGTAACAGCCTATTTAAGTTATATCGTGATGTTAGAGGAACCACGAAAACCACCGAGTTAGAACCGTTAAGTTTGGGGACAAACTTATTTTTAAGGGGGTAAGAATGTAATATCCCGACCCGGGATATAGCATGTACACCGGGCTGGACCGGGCTATAAAATGTAATCCCGAATTATAAGCCGTTATATGACATAAATAAAAGTGGATGCATAATAGACTGTATTGTTTAACAACGATGCATAGGTACGAGAGGCATGCAGTCACGGGTGTCCGGGTGCCGTTGCATCGGAAGCCGATTTTACTAGAAAACATGTAAGTGAATGTCGACGCATAAATTTTTAAAGTATGTCTAAATGATTATGAATATTATATATACATATATATACATACGGTTGGGTGATATATATATTATAATGCAATATAATTAAATGAAAGGAAATAAAATGGGAAGAAAGGAAATCAAATTGGAAGTAGTGAACTGCATGTGGGTCGTGTGTGGTGGGCAACATGCGATGCAGGTGTGTGCTAGGTGGCAAGGCCACCGACTGAAAATCAGTTAAGAGAAGGCCATGTGTGCAGGTGTGCATGTGTGTGGTGTCACCGCGGCTACAGGTGGCAAAAGCCACCGACTGAGGAATCGGTTGAAAGAATTAAAGGGAAAGAGAAAGGGAATAGAGAGATAAAACTGAATCGCAAGAGCAGGAGGGAGAAGAGGAGAATAGCGAAGGGAAGGACTGAAATTAAAGTTCAGGAAATCGGCTAAGGATAGGTACCCTATTTCATCTTCATCTCTTTAGTTTTACTCCCTGTTATCATCCCTGTTATCATAGAATTTATGACTGAATTGGTAAGACTCGAAATAGGAAAGAAAAACAAGAAAACCAGAACTGGGTTTACGGTTGGAAATGGTGATTTAAAATAGGTGAACCTAAATAGAAATTTGAACCCTAATATGAATAGGAAATTGCTCCAGGATCTCAAAACATTTTGAATCACTTTAAACGGTTGGAAAATGGCCATCTTATGGCCGATTATCCAGTCACCGGTGTAACGCCGGAAAACTGGGAATGGGTGCGTGAAACCGGTGATGTTGGAGGTTAAAACCAGTCCTAAAATGTTCCTTACAATCCTAGAATTCATTGGGAAGAAAAACAGTAGATTTTGGACGTAAAACCACGAAGATCCGTGAGGAACTGCACTGTTCCGGCGACTGTGGCCAGAAAACCCACCGGAGAAGATGACCGGATTATCGGGGGTTCTTCGGGTTAAAACGGGACCGGGTTTGGGTCGGACCGGGTCGGGACCCGACCGAAAATGAATAGGGGCAGTGATGCTATGTCGTTTTGAATGTAAATTTAAAATAATTTGGGCTTGTTTGGTCACGGATATAAGGGATTGGAATTGGGTTGGGGTTGTCCAAACCGTGGATAGGGTGAGAGAATTGGTTATCTTGTTCCGGTTCTCTAAAGCTAACTGAACCGGTTGGTTCACGGTGAAATGGAACCGGTTTAGGGTTTCTGGTTCTGAACCAATTGGTTCAGACCGCAACTCTGCTTATTTACACTTTGACCCCGAAAGTTATAGAAAATTCCCTTAAGGCCCAACAGAGAAATGTTAATTTTACAAAAATACCCCTGACTCAAAAGTGGGTCAAACGAGGTCCAAATAGGGCAAATGAATAGTCAATTTTTATTATCTCGGATGCTCTAAGTCCAATGGTGAGGTCCGTTTCACGAGACGGGGTCTCAAAAAAAATAAAGACATGTAAAAATGACCAAAATACCCTTGCTTCGAAAGTGAGCCAAATGGACTTCGATTGAATTAAATAACTATTGAATTTTTATTATTCTGAACCTTCCGAATCTATTGGTAATGTCAAAATTATGAAAAGAGGTTCCGAGAACAACGGACATATAAAAGTCTAAATAAGTATTAGAAATACTGATCATAGCAAGGCATAGAATTTGGTGAATGGAAATTATTCTGAAACGTATTTACTGATATATAGGGAACTCAACGGGAAAATGCAAACCTACAGGAGACTGGTTTAGCAACGCATTAGAGGTAAGTAAATTCACCTTCTCTTCCATATGGTGTGTCCAAGCCAAGTTTATTCTCGTACTGCCAAACTTGTACTCTTGAACGTACCTGACGTTATTGTTTCCACAATGTGATATTGTTCTATCTTGTGGGCTTTGATTGACTACTGTATCATTAGTATCATGTTGAACAATGCTTTGAAAAGCCTATTGTTATGTTCCATTGTATATAGGATATTCCATTTTATACTTCTATGGAATTACTTATGATCATGATATGTTTATACACACAGGATTTGTGCTCAGTCACAATATCCATCCGATGCTTTCTGTTTGACTGGAGACCTAAGGGTCGAGTCCGTGAACGGACAGGTGGCAGGAATGAATTCCTCGTAGGCTTCCACCGACAATTTTACTGGCATGTTTACTGGCATTTCCATTGACATTTCACTAGCATTCCATTTGCATTTTTACTGTCATTGTACAGAATAAAAGCATCTCTTATGTGATTGTTTGATTGCAACTGCTGAGCTATGCTATTCCTTATCATTATCTCGTATTGAGAGATATTTCCTTATTGATTCAATTGTGATCGGTTTATTGTGGCAGTACTTTCATATTGATCTATTGTTGTTGAGAGTTTCATGTTGATGTTATGTCCATTACTCTTGATTGTACATTGTGTCCTATTGTTTATTGGCCCTTACGGTAACTGTTCCCATTGGCTATCATAGCATCTCTTTTATCATATTCTTATACCAGTGTCGGAGATCTGTTTTTACTTGTTGAGCTCTCATAGCTCATTCCACCCCATTTACCCCCATTTGAGGTGATGACGCTGCAAGACCCTAGTTGGAGTCTGAAAGCATAGGAGGACATTTTGAGGGAACGTATCAGTTTATGTTGTAGTTCTCCCATGTACTCACCACCCACGGGTGCTGGTTATGTATGGTTCTTATTTTGTTTAACTGTAGAACCATATTATGTATTGTAAAGACTTTCGCTGACATTATGTATTGAAAGACTTCCGCTGATTAGAGACATTGATAAGACTTCCACTGTTATTGTTTTAATGTTTTAGTACTTTGTATATTAGTACTATGATACAGGAATGGAAAAAGTAGGGACGGCCTTAGGGTCGGCCCCGCGACACGAGATCCGCATAGGGTGGGTTTCAGGTCGTGACATTACATCTCATGTGGCTTTATGTTGACATGATAATTTTTTCATTACTGTGGGTATCAAACATGGATTAAATCTTTGTATCAACAGATTGTATCACAAAATCCCATTCTAATATATCCAAAACAACCCTTTTGTTTAATTGAGATCCATGAATAGGTTTAGAACAAAATAAATATAACCTTTAAAATTGATGGATTCATGTAAAGTTGTTCTGATACCAATTGTTGGGTTCGTAACCACAGCAGAAGCAATTTCAAAAGCTATTTGGATCTTTTTCTTTACATGAATCATACAATCTTGAATCAAGGGTTAAAATTACCTTGTTCTTAATAATCTTGATTGTTGAAGAAGGTTTCTTAAATAGATTGATGCAATCTTCCTTCTCCAACTCCTCTAGGTCTTCTCCTCTTTTTCCTTAGGCAAACTATATCGCAAGAGAGTGGACTGCCTCTTATTTTTGTCTAACACAAAAACTTATGATAAACGGCTTCCTAAATATCATATATCTAGGGCTTAATTAGGGCAAGGGAAGGGATCTAGTGGGTCCCACTAAGTTAGCTTCCAATTAGTCAATTAGATCTTAATTATCTCATTATTAATTTTAATTGAGTAATTGATTTCAATTAACTCCACTATATAATTGAAATTGCACTCCAACTTAATAGAATAGAGTAAACCCATATACACTATACTTTTGTAATTGGCCCCTCTACATGGATACTAATAATCAGGGTTACATATTATATTGTCAAATTAATTCTCTAATTATTTGAACTTAATTCAATAATTATTAATCACTTGCAATTGGTTATCATTTCAATAAACAATTTATTGAAAGGACCGGATTCGAATTTCAGTGATTAACCCATTGAATTAGTACAAAGGTGATATCCATCTCTCTAATATATAGAGTATAGATTCCATCTTGAGAATATGTGTTCCCATAGTCTAAATAATGACTTCCCAAGATACCGAAGTATTGATCTAAAAGACTTCACTCATTGATAACTCAAAGTCATCACTATTCAGAACTTGAGTTCACTATCCTCTCAGGATTAAGAGCTTACTATGAATAGTGAATAAGAAACTTATTAAAGGTGACAGTTCTAAATAATGCATTTCTTATACTGATCTAGTTCAGTGTATTCCCAATACACCAATACAACAACCTAGAGTCCACTACTTTAATGGTTGAGATAAACCACCTTATCACATAAAGATTAATTGTATTACAGCTTTATAAATAAGATGTCCAGTCTTATTAAGCAGTTCATATCTCCTGTGTATAAATCTTATTTATACACATGAACCACTCCTAATGACAATTCAAGGGCTAGTCATCTCATGATATAAAGCAACATCCAAACATATGTTAATATGAAACTCAATAGTAAATAAAATCTATTAAATAATAATAAAATGTCTTAGATATGAGGGCACAAATCCTAACACTAGGAGGGGACAAGATTCATTCAATGTTCCATCCTTTATCACCCATTGATGAGTGAACAATTTGGACAGAATGTTATTCCTAAGATCTTAAGAATGACAACCATGGAAAAACATCAAACGTTTAAGCCTATTCAATGTTTAAGCTCATTCAATGCTTGTATCATTTTTTTTTATTTTAGGCATGTATGTCTTATTTATATCATAGGATGCACGTGTTGGCGATGTTGGCAGGAAAAGCCCATATCCCTAACCACGTGGTTTTTCCCTTTTGGATGAAAAGACTAGCATTTGTTGGCTCTGTGTCATCACTTTCGGTTGTCATTAATGTAGGTCATAATCCCGTATTCCTCAGTCAAATCAGAGCACTAAATTATTAAATGATGAGTAATTTTTGTCATTTTCTCATTAAATAAGGAGTTGGCATTATTATTTCCTTCATTAAATGTAGAGTGGCCTTGACAATTCCTTATTTAAGGCGAAATACGATTTATTGCTTCCTCTTTTCATTTGAAGTATTCTGAAGGATCCCCATACCTATGCCACCTTACCCTCGTATCCTAGATGTCTTAATAAGGTCCTTTTGTGAGTAGACCATTGTTTCTTCAGAGTGTCTTTACTTCATTCTTAGGCCTTCTAGTTTTTTCAGAGAGCTTTTGCGCACTAATATGCATAAAGCTTCTTGCATTCTTTCTTAGGAGAGATAGTGGATAATTCCTATTCTGATGCGTGTAGTGTGACATCCCGACCTAATTACTAGATAATTAGGGATGTTTCGTAAGATTTAAAAGAACATTAGTGTATAATTAGATCGTGACAATAATTTCACATTGATAATTCTTAAGTAAATTAAGATAGAAGAAATTTATATGAAAAACAACGATGAAATTAATGAAGAATTATATAAATACTAAGCCTAAATGTTTCAACTAGTATCATAACTAATTATGTTAATTAATTTAACTACATAGAAGAGAAATCTTCATGACCGTAAAATATACACCATGTAATTAAGAAATATGCAAATTAAGTTTATTGAATAAATAAGACACTAAATAAAAAAATAGAATTCTCCACCAACATATCAAAAGAAGAAAAAGAGTAAAAAGGGAGTCGCCATGTCTTAAACCCAAGACCTCAAATAAAAGCTACCAAAAAGTTACCATTGGGCTACTAGCACTTTTGTGCTATGATTTCCAATAGAAAAGTACTTCTAAGTGAGGTTTTTTGGAAAAATGCCTTACAAAAGTGAGGTGTCATCACCTTAGTGGACCATACCACTACCCAATAGACTTTCATGCAACCAATCCCTTTTTATGTGTATAACAGTCCTTGAGTGTGTCTTTGAACAATCAAACATGCATGTGTGAGTGTTGTATATTTAAAATCCACGGAAGTGGTTCAAATAGAAAAAAAAAAAAAAAAAAAAAAGAGAGAGAGAGAGAGAGAGAGAGAGAGAGGAGAAAAAGAAAAGAGAGGAACCTTGAACGCATGCAAGGCTATCTGAGGTCAAAGAGAAGATCCACTAGCTGAACAAGGAAAGTGAAGCAAAAAAAGAAGTAGTGGAACTGTGGCTGGAAAAATGAGGAAATCGAGAAAAATTCTAGAGAAAGAAGTTGGAGAAAGCTCCCGAACAATTTAGAAATTGAACCCTCCTGGACTTATTTAAAATTTTAAACCATTTATATGCATGCTAGGATTTTATTGCGTGAGTTTAAACCATCAAAAAGTAGAAATAACACAAAACCACCATTGTTGCACCTTAGAAACTGGGTTAAGATCAACCCAAAATAAACTAGATTTGGAAGCTTAAGGCCGAAACTAGAGATCAAGAGGATCTTAAATCAACAACAATTAGTTTAAATGGACCAAAGATGAGTCAGAAAATCTAAGTTGCAGGTGGCAGGTTTGAAATCAACCCTCCCAAATTGAACTCTAAACTTTATTTATTAATTGAGGTATGAATCTCGATAACCCTCGGATCACGAAAGACCAAATTTGAAGCAGAAAGGTTAAAAAATGAATCAGTACGAAGGAGTTGTAGGTTTGGCTGTCGAACCCTAGAACAAGCATTTTAGCTCATTTTGATCCCTAAAATAAACGTTAAATGACTTATTGATCTCCCAAAAGATGTTTAGGCTCAAAAACAAGAAGAATTGATGCAAACAATACACGAAATAGGCTCTAAATATTTGATGTAATTAGGGCTAAAGTAACACCCCCATTGAGAAGACGATGAATAATTATTGGGTGTTGCAACCCGAAACCCACCCTACGAGGATTAGGGGCAACGACCGACACTGCCACTTAGACAGGCCATATAAAATCAAATTAATTTCATAAAAGTGATATTTCTTTTTCTTTTTCTTTAATAAAATGCAAAAACTATACATATGCAACTCATCTGATCACAAATCAAAATCTAATAACAATCAATCAGAATACCTCCAAGTGCAATTTTGATCATCATGAATCACCATTAAAGTCTAACATGAATACGAATGATATAATATCACAATACCTAATATTATAATCAACCTTACAAAATATATGTTCAAATTATGACTTGGAGTTTTACATCATCAATATTGCTCACTAGTACCACTAGTCGCATCACTACATTTCCTATCATATTCCCTCGCTTTACTATGGGACAAGGTCAGTTTAGGTAACATAATACAACCAAATGGCAAGCGAAAAGATATATATAACAATAGCTAGTCACAGAGGAAAATAAATCAACCAGAAGGCATATCCCAAAAGCAGTTTGAACAAAGTGATGTAAACAGTTTAGCAAGTCAAGAATAGGGATTCAGCCTATAACAATCAGCTGTCAAATATCACAAGATATAAGAAGATGCCAAATCGAATCCAATGATAGGCTTGCAAAGCGTATCAACAACCAAAGAATGCATCATTAGATTATGATCCAATAAAAGATATGAGATACTAATAGAATAGATGCTATCAACCAAAAGGGCCCAACTATCCTCAAAAGCACTCATTCAGGTTCACCTCTCAATAGGGTTCCTGAATAGCACTAGAGCTTTTATCATATATCATGTCCTCCATAGACTAACTGTTGCGTATCATTCCCAATCACTGACCTGTCACGACCCAAAACTCACCCAACGAGGATTAAGAATTTGTGATCGGCCACCAAGGCCTCTCAATGATCATAACACTATTCTAATTGCCATTTAGTTAATTACAGTGGAAAAATGTTTCTCTTTTCACATCACTAGAGGATATAGCTTTCAAGTCAAAGAGAGGTATAACATTATACAATCTTAATACACAATATCCAAAAAACTATCTAGTCTTTCTCCGGTCAAGGACTCATCAAAAAGAATCTCGCTTCATCACTTAAGCACTTATCCTACATCACCTGAAAGCAAGTTTGTCTAGTCCCCACCTGAAAACACGGTAAACATTTTTCATGAGCTCAACAGCTCCATGAGTATTTCATAACATGCCAAGGGTTCAAAACTACTATGTTATTTTATTTTGAAATGTCTATACTCATATAGAATTAGAATACATCATATCAAAATAAACTAGATCAAAGGATAGTATTAAAGTCATTTTAAATAGATCTAAGTTCAATCACAGTCATAAATTAGTAATCAATAACATAGCTCAATCATAATAATGATTCAATAACATAGTTCGATTACAATGGTCAATATTATAATCCAATCATAGTTATGGATCAAATTCATGTCAATAACAATAGTAATAAGTTAAATCAATATCATGGTTCAATCATAGTTTGAAAACATAGTTCGATAACAATTTCATAGTTTGATAATCAAAATCGTAGTTCAATAATTCTTAGTTCGATGATTCAAAGTTCGATTATAGTAAATATTTGATATTCATAAAAGTTCAAATCATTAAAATCCCTCTTTTATGGGTAGCAAATTAGAACCACGCTGACTGAGATCGATATTTTATAAGACTAGTTTGATAATGTCATTCTGTACGGCTCACCACCAATATACCCCGTGCTTAGGGTTCAATAAAGTCACAATCTATTCAATAATGACCAATCATAGAAGATTCTATGGCTAGCAAATTAGAACCTCGTTGATTAATATCAATATTCGATAACTATTTTGATAATGTCGTCTGTCCAGGTCACCACCAATACACCCCATGGGCAGGGTTCGATAAAGTCACAATCTATTCAACAATGACCAATCGTACAAGTGTCTCAATCACATCATGTCCAAAATCAATAAACATCAATAACAATCACAGTTATTCAAATAAGAGTTCCGTATTTAGCCTTTAGTCAAAACAATTCAGAGATCGGTAAGGAAACTGTATAGTGTCATGAGTATCTTACAAAACATTTTCTTGAATCAAAGGAAAGACAATATAAACACTGATGGATCATTTAAAACATGTACTAGGTACAATGTATCTGTTATCAAAAGTTATAAGGAAATGGCAATATATATTGATAAGTAATTCAAAATGATATCAATTGAAAGGCGTCTATTTTCAAGTCACAAAAGAGTTCTATATTTATATATCTATAATAAAAGTCACCTTAGGCATGACATGAAAGTCTCACAGGGTGTCTATTATCAAAGTCAAAAAAGAATTCAATAGTTACATCTATAATAAAACTCCACCTTAGACATGACATGAAAGTCTCACAGGGTGTCTATTATCAAAGTCAAAAAAGAATTCAATAGTTACATCTATAATAAAACTCCACCTTAACATGACATGGAAGACTCACCTGAAGTCCCAAAAGCTTAATCTAAAAATCCTTTCTTTAAACGAGGGTCCCTATAATCACAATTCAAGGTCTTGTTACTTTCTTGTTTAAAGCATCACACAATTCAACTATTAACTTAGAGCTCTTTCTATTCCAATTACCCTCTTCTTGTAGCTTCATTAAGTCTCAAGGACGTATCGGTCATATTTCAATTTGTTACCGGGTCTTATTTTCCCTAAAAAGATGTCACTGTTAGGTCCAGAGTGTTAAAGATAATTGGTTTAGGCTTTTTTAGATCTAAATTTGCATACCTATAGTTTTTTTTAAGCCTAGGGCCATTTTCATAATTTTACGCTTTTACGTGTCATATTTTTCGGTACTTAGTTTGCTGAAATGGACTCTAAGTTAACTCCGAATTGTCCAAAATAGTCAAGATGGACTACCTTTTTATATTCAATTAGCCCTAGGTATCATTAGGGGTAAAATGGATATTTAATATTTTACGTGTCTTAATTTTTTGGAACTTAATCTCACAAATCGGACTCTACCGTTGAGTCTGGAATGCCCAAAAATATTAGGTTACACTATCTTTTTATTTTATTCAGACAATGGGATAATTTACTATAATTTAAATTAATTAAATTAACTTAATTTTTTTATTTTATATTATATATTTATTTAAGTGCTATTTTAACCAATTGCCTTAGTGGCATAATGGTTCACACATGTGGATTAAGTCTTACCCACTGGCCCCAGTTTCAATATTTTTTTTTCTGATTTTTCCTTTACCAAACAGTGGACAACTGGTCTTAATGTGGATAGGGTATCCCAACCTCGCATGGGATATTAAATCAATTTCCTTAACCTTGTAACCAAATGATCCAATTCCATTTTAAATTAAACCAAAAC
Organism: Nyssa sinensis; assembly: GCA_008638375.1. Classification (NCBI taxonomy): domain Eukaryota; kingdom Viridiplantae; phylum Streptophyta; class Magnoliopsida; order Cornales; family Nyssaceae; genus Nyssa; species Nyssa sinensis. The sequence continues at coordinate 30,517,434 of CM018046.1, forward strand.
TATACCATTTTGAAATATTTGTAATTGGGCCTGGGCGGGTTCCGACCCGAACCCGAGGCCGACCTAATGACCCGAGCCTCATTGTTCTTCTTTTCCAACGAGGGTTCCAATGTCTTCCCCGATGCCAGTGACTTTCTCCAGTGAAATTTTGGCAAGATTTCAACAGGATTCGAACCCTAATTCCATGAGGTTTTCATTTCTGATTTTAGTTTTTCACACAGATTCTTCCTTATGCTCAAAATAGGGCATCACAGTTGGGCTGGGTGAGGGCCCGACTTTTCAGTGAGAAATCTTCTTCCTATTTCGTGATGTTAAAACAGTAATTTCCCTTCTTTTTTCTTCTTATATACTTCTGGGAATTAGGGGAATACTTTTGCGTTAATAAAATTAACCAAAACAAGTTTAATCTAAGTCTTTCAAATTTCCTCTACATGGCTGCAACTCCTTATAAAATCCTTATCTCTGGGCCTAAATGTGTGGTTTTTGTTCCTAAATGACCCATTTTGGGTCTAGTTTTGAGCCTTGACCACCAACCAACATTTGGTTAAGTGTTCTTCACAACCCAAAATTTTTTTGGTTCGGCTAAGGTGGGTTCTTGGGTTTTGCTTAACCTATTTTGTTCCATTTTCTTTCAACTTTCATCCTCTTTAAATTTCAAGTGCATGCATGAAATTAAAACATTAGAACAGTAGCTAAAAGAAGGAATTGTAAAGAGAAAAACTACCTTCTTCTCTTGATTCTCTCTCTTTCTCTTCCTTCCTCTTCTTCTCCTTTCTAAGTTTTGGTTCTAAATCTTTACATGCACAGAGCTTGGTCCTTCCTTCCTCTTCTCATTCTTCTTCTTCTTCTTACTCTCTACCTCAGTCGCTTTCTCTAACAACACCTCAAATGCATATAACACCCACATTATACACACACACACCTTTGGTCTGTTATACAATATACAACACACATGTTATATATATATATATATATATATATAACACATGTCATATATATTTACATCATGCTTAGGTGTTGCATGTGTTATGATTGGTTGTGTTAGATGGTAGGTTGAGCTTTTGTATAACATATATATATATATATATATATAGTGATATATATGGCATAAATGTGCTTGTAGCCCAAGTGGCTTATTTTTTGGATATAAGTTTTTCCCACATTTTTTTTCTTTGGATCAAATCCCTTGGGCAACACTTTTGGCCTTTTTCCAAATCATTTTCCCTTATGCCTTGTTTGGCATTATCCCATTTCCCCCCTTTTGCTTTATTTCCATTTTTTCCTTTTCATCTACTTGTATTTTTATTTTTTATTTTATTATTTTTTTTGTAGTCTTTATTATCTCAGTTTAATTTCTCGTAACTTTTCATTTTGTTTCGTAAAGTCTCTAATATTAAATTAGTGACTTAATTCTAGGTAATCGGGTCGGGGTGTTATATTCTCCCCTCCTTAAAAGAGTTTTAACTCAAAACGTAAGTTAACTAAGAGTGCGTAGTATACTCCTCACTATATTAATCCTATAGTAACTTAATAATCAATAATTCAAAAATAGGGTTTTACCTCAAGTATTTTTGTTAGGGACGGGACAATTATTATTTAACTGTTAGAGTTGTCGTTGTCCCCCTTTTTCTGAGTAGTCTTTCACTCGGTGCCCCATCTTGCCACATCCGAAGCAAGCTCACACGTTCCACCAACATTGGTTATCTTTGTGGAGACCTCTACATCGCTGACACTTGTCTAACTTATCTTGATTCGGCTCCTTCACCCGGCCCTTTAAAATTTCACATTTCTTGTTTGAATTCTCCCAGTCCAAAAGCAACAAGAGTGACCTTCTTATCCTCAGGACAATCTATCACCTCAAAAATGTCTTCAATACTCATCATCCAAGTTTTAGGTTCAACTACTTTAAGAGCTCCAACAAATGTAGGTGGTTGAAGTTTCATGAATCGTTCTATCTAGCTTGTTTGGTTTGTTTGGTTTATGTTGTTCCTTCTATTTTACCTATTGTTCTGTTGCCTCGTTTCATAGACTAATTCATTTACCATTTGCTCCGTTTTACCAAGATCTTCTCTAGGATTCTCTTCATGGTTCGCGTTGGTCCTAGCCCTTGTCCTATTTTCCATCTTTCTGTTTCACCTATATCCACAAACAATATATTCATAATTCTTTGATCATATAGCCATTAAACTGCATGAAAATTTTTATCATTAAATTTCATATTCATAAAGCACATTCAATCATAGATTTCAGTTTCATTCAGTCTATATTTTTACCCCTAAGTCATCAAAAATGGGTAATATAATCGACTCCAAGAGTGGTTCAATTAATCACTTTTTACCATCACTCCATCACCTAATCATCAAGAGCCATCAGATTTCTAACTTAACACTGTTTCTATTTTCTGGGAAATACTGACCCAAAAGTTCAGGTAAAAATCTCCTTGTTTCAATGCCTCCCAAGAATTATGATCATCTGCTCGTCCTAATCACCCAAGAAACATCAACTTCAGTTCCGATTTGGTCTTTCCCAAAAACCATTAACCTTTGCTTTGATACCAACCGTATCACGACCCAAAACTCACCCAACGGGGATTAAGGGTTCGTGATCGGCCACCAAGGCCTCTCAATGATTCTAATTACCATTTAGTCAATTACAGCAGAATAAATTTTTCTCTTTTCATACTCACAAAGTAAGCTACACAATTTGATCAGTCAATTAAATATCATCACTGAAGGATATAGCTTCCAAGTCAAAGAACAGTATAACATTATACAATCTCAATACACGATATCCAAAAACTGTCTAGTCTATCTTTGGTTAAGGACTCATAAAAGAATCTCACTTCATCACTTAAGCACTTATCCTGCATCACCTGAAAGCAAGTTTGTCTAGTCCTTACCTAAAAACAAGGTAAACATCTGTAATGAGCTCGACGGCTTCGTGAATATTCCATAACATGCCAAAGGTTTGAAAACTACTATGTAATTTCATTCTGAAATGTCTATACTCATATAGAATTAGAATACGTCATATCAAAATACAATAGATCGAAGGATAGTATCAAAGTCATTTTTAGTAGATCTTAGTTCAATCACAGTCGTAAATCAATAATCAATAACATAGTTTGATAACAATGGTCAATCTTATAATTCAATCATAGTTATGGTTCAAATTCGTGTTCAATAACATTAATCATAGTTCAAACCAATATCATGGTTCAATCATAGTTCGAGAACATAGTTCGATAACAAGTTCCTAGTTTGATAATCAAAATCGTAGTTTAATAGTTCTTAGTTCGATGATTCAAAGTTCAATCATAGTTAATATTCGATATTCATAAAAGTTCAAATCATAAAACTTCCTTTTCTATGTCCAGTAAATTACAACCTCACTAACTCAAATCGATATTCGATAAGACTAGTTTAATAATGCCGTTTTGTGTACCTCACCACCAATATACCCCATGGTTAGGATTCGATAAAGTCATAATCTATTCAATAATGACCAATCATAGAAGATTCTATGGGCAAGAAATTAGAACCTCGCTGACTAATATCGATATTCGATACCTAGTTAGATAATGCCATCTGTCCAGCTCACTACCAATATACCCCGCGGGCAAGGTTCGATAAAGTCATAATCTATTCAATAGTGACCAATCATAGAAGGGTGTCTCATTCAAATCATATCCAAAATCAATAAACATTAATAACAATCACATTTATTCAAATAAGAGTTTGATATTTAGCCTTTAGTCAAAATAATTCAGAGATCGGTAAGGAAACTGTATAATGTCATGAGTACCTTACAAAACATTTTCTTGAATCAAAGGGAAAACAATATAAACATCGATGGATCATTTAAAACATGTACTAGGTATAATGTATCTGTTATCAAAGGCTATAAGAAAATGGCAATATATATCGATAGGTCATTCAAAACGATATCAATTGAAAGGCATCTATTTTCAAGTGACAAAAGAGTTCCATATTTATATATCTATAATTAAATCCACCTTAGATGGCACGACCCGAGACCCACCCTATGCAGATTTCGTATCGTGCACCCGATCCCACATTGGTTGCCGAACCAAGGGTTCTCGTCTTGTTACACAATCAGTGTTACTAACATGCAACAACTAAATAGTGGAAAACTTAAACAAATAATTACATATAAGTTGCATGTCGTACATAAAGTGTTCTCAAAATTCGGAATACAAAATTTCTTAATACAACTGGTCTTCCCAAGACGTGGATAACATGGGAAAGCTATAAGACTGTCTATACTAAGTATTACCCTGCAACATCAAAAGTATGTCCACTGCTATCTAGCTGACTGTTACTGCTACTGCTACTGCTCCTCTACAACTTCCTTTCCTGAAAGAGGTGGTAAGTTTGGGGTGAGCTAACTAAAGCTCAATAAGTAATTCTCCTTTGCTCTGTCATGTGTACAAGAATATAGAAGGCACTATCCATAAAAAAAAACTAGGATAAATGCAGATATGCTAGCCAGTTATGAATACAGAACTCATCAATGAACATCAAATCATAAGAAGCTCAATTACAAAGCAATGAAAATCTGTCTGATAATGTAATCACGCGCACTGAATAAAAGCTGCGAAATCTCATGATCATTCGTAATGAAGTAATATGATCAAGCTACGAATATCAACAATATAAGATAATGATATCAAATAAATCTAGAGATGCTCTAGTACTGGACCCGAAGGTCATAACTAGACCCGAAGGTCATAACTAGCATCAGATGGAAATGTGACTAATCACAAATTCGGCACTTAAGAATATATCAAGATCGTATTATCTTCCATGAAGAATGAAGTGGAATCAAAATTGGTTTGAATAAAACTAACTGGCCCTTACAGCCCTGGGTACAAGTGTACAACAAGAACTCAATGCACAAATGTACAATCATGATCAAGATATATATGAAAATCAGTAAATGCTTCCCACCTGATAGGGCAATATCAATGTGGCTCAATAAATACTAAGACGTGTGTAAAGAGTACAACAGGAAATGTATATACAAGGAACTATGACTTGGCTTGGGATGTAGCACGTACAGAGATCAGATATTACTTATGTAGAGATTCAAAAAATGAGGGCAAATTTTTCATTTGTGCTGGTAGGACATTTTGCATGCACGGTTTTGTCGATAAAGCATTTTCATGCATTATTTGACCGTTTGACATGTTTAGGAGCATATTTGGAGTGTGTCATAGGAGAGAAATGTGCTTAGAATGTTATAAGATAACTTTTGTACTAATTTGAGCCAAAACGGAAACAGTTTCCAGAATTGGAACCAAAAGGGCATCCGGGTGGCCTAGGTGGAAATGGCCAAACCCGACCTCAGGCGAAAATTTATTTTTTAAGAAATTTTCATTTGAAAAAATTTTATGAACATTGGCTATAAGAATTTTCACATTTCTGGTACATCATTAATTTATTTAGAGTATCAACTCCTCCTATAATTATCCATTAAGTTTCCTTCAGACTATCTCTCATTCCAGCCTCATTTATTTAGCCATAACATTTATCGAAATCTCCTCAAGTATTTTCAGTGTCATTCCTCGAGAATCCTCATCGTTTATCTTTAAATATACTACTATTCCCTAAAGGTCACTATTTATTTAATCATCTCAATTGTTCAAAAATCATCGATTTACATCATAACATATAGTCCTTTCCCCCGATATATAGTATTCATCAACAATAATCTCTCGATAGCATTGAAACAATTAACATGTAACTTAGGGGTTCTTTTTCTAAGTTTAACTTAGTAGTAAATGCGAGAACTATAACTTAATATGTAGAACCAATATTTAAACAATATGTGGGCAGATTATAAACAACTGGAAAATACCTGCGACTATTGGTACAGTAGCTCGATCATCTCCAGGTGATGTTTTTGAGACATTATCCTTGGTGGAATTTTAGGCAGTTGGGGCATTTAATTATGCCTCTGTCGTCATAGTTGACCATTGTTTTAGCAAATTCCTTCTCGCCCCATTTTATGGTCTTTGTTGGTGTCCATTACTTCATTATAAGTGGTGTAATACCCCTGACCCGAGTTAGCTGGTATCCGACCAGAAGTAGTCAGTACCCGACCCGGGTGAACCAAATCATAACGCATAATCCCGAGCTGTACCAAAATTTGACTACGTAAGTAAAAATTGACGCTCAATTTAATAACCTACATTGCATGGGTGTAAATGGCAGACAGCCACAAGTAACCGAGTACTGTCGCACCAGAAGTCAATTTTTCGAAAAAACGTGCAATTAAGTATACGTATATTTAAGTGGAAATACATACATATATGATTATTTAAGTATATTACATACATAAATATGGGTATATACATACGGTTGGATTTGATAATATATATATATATATTAAGGTAATGTAATATATTATGATGTAAAAGTATATATATATATATATATATATATATTATAAGTGATATGAAAAGCCAAAGGAAATCGGTGGGCAGAATTGAAATCAGTGGGCACATTGGGACGTTGAGAGAGAGAATAAGTGAAGGGTGACTTGTCGAGAGCTAGAAGATTGAGGGCTGCATGGCAGCCGTGTATGTACAGGTGTGCATGTGTGTCATCCGTAGCTACAGGTGGCAAAGCTACCGACTAAAGAATCGGTGGAGGAGAGGATTAAAGAAATAAAAGGGGAGAAAAAGGAAGTGTAAGAAGGAAAGAAATTGTGGCGTGAAGAAGAACTGAAGTGCAGACCAGTGAGTAAGAGAAAACCAGGAAGAAAAAAAAAAGAAATTGGAAAACTGGAATCGAAAACAGGTATGAAAGTCATTTAAATTGCTTTAAATTGTCCTTAAATTTTTAGCTCATCATAGTTTCAATCGAACCAAAGACCTGAAGAAAATGATTAAATAAACCAGGATTTAGCTTCGGTCAACAATGGTGGGTTTTTGTACGATAGAGTAATCTCAATTTTGGAGTTGAAAATAAGTAAGAAATAGTTTTAGGAACTCAACGCAAGAAAAATGGTGTAAAATGGTCTCAGAATGACCAAGTTTAGTCAAAATATTCGTCACCGGTGCATGGCCGGAATAGCTAACCGGGTATTGAAAACTGTATATTTTAGTGGTCTAAAACAGGTCTAGACTGAATGCCTAAAGATTTAGGATCAGTTGATACGAAAATCAGTAAGAATAGACAACGAAATGTGTAAGAAAACTGAATTGGCCGGAGGTAGAGCAGTGGCCGGAAAACCGATTATAGGTGCCGGAAACGGTAAGAAATCAGGTCAAATCTAGTTTAAATGAGTTGTTGAGATTGTTAGAGGTAATTTGATATGAAAATCGGAGGAAATGGACGTCAAATGAGGTGGAAAACAGTGGGGAAAGGTGGCAATTCCGGCAACCGGCGCCGGAAGTGGCAACCGGAGTAATGGTCGGAAAATCGTGGGCCATTTTGTTGATTGAGTTCACCTGAACCGGTCGGTTCAGTGGGGGTTTAAACCGGTTTAGGGTTTCTAACCCTAAACCAGTGGGTTCAGACCGGAACTATTGGTAATTGCAAACCATCCCCAATATTTATGAGAAATCCCACTGAGGCCTAACAGAAAATTTAATAAATTATGAAATTACCCCTAAGTCAAAAGTAGGTCAAACGAAGTCCAAACGAGGCAAATAAATAGTCAATTTTTATTATCTCAGGCCTTCTGGAACCAATGGTGAGGGAAAAATGTTGAAAAGAGGTCCCGGGAATAAAAGACACGTAAAATACAAAATGACAGTTTTGCCGTTTTCAATCCAAGAGTCCGATTTAAGATCCGTAAAAGCCTAAACCACTTGTATTCGACGTTCCAGATACAATGATGACATACAAATTAGTAATTAAGATACCAATAGCCAAGATAAGCAAATTTGAATATATAGCATAGATGAGTTATGATTATAGACTGAGTACATTTCCAATGATAGGCACGTCAAAAGATAAAGGAGAGGGAATAGCTTGAGTTCTAAGGATCGGTAAAAAGAGTAAGTAATCTCTGATCTCTGTATGTGCTACATTCCAAGCCAAGTCATAGCTCTTTCCATATACATTGCTTATTGTACTCCTTACACGGTTATCAGAATTTATAGAACCACATCGATATTATTCTATCATGTGGGAAGCATTTGATGATGTTCATACATATATCTTAATCATGATGGTATATTTGTATATTGAATTCTTGTTGTACATTCGTACCTAGGGCTGTAAAGGCCAGACAGTTGTGTTCAATCATAGTTTCACTTTATTCTTCATGGATGATATTTAAGTGCCGGATTTGTGATCAATCACATTTCCATCTGATGCCAGTTAAGACCTTCGAGTCTAGATATGACCTTCGGGTCTAGACATAATTTACTTTGGATCCAGATATGACCTTCGGGTCTAGTTAAGACCTTCGGGTCTAGTTAAGTGTCACATCCCGAACCCCACCCTACGCGGATGTCGAGGACGTGACCGCCTAGTCAGTCGCGACGTGACCGCCAGTCAGTCGCGACGCGACCAACCAAAGGCAAATTCTGAACTTTCCGACGAATTGCACTTCAACTGTAGGGTCAGATGCAGCAGAATTTAAAACTTTTCTTTGTGTCACGGGAATGCAACTCACTTATCCATCATAAGAATATGTATCACAGAACAAGACTAAATCCAGTCAGTCAACAATTCTAATCTCAGAGCATATCTAAAATCAAGCATATAACAACAGAGCAGATCTAATATCTCTAGAGTACCATTAGTTCCATGAGCCATGTCTATCTAGTATATATCAGTCAAGTCAGTCATAACATAGCACTCACCGGAATAACCAGGTTCAATCCACAATAAACCAGTCTCTACAATTTAGTGCCGTCAGATCCTTACTTGCGATGCCACTTGGCCTATTCGCGTCATGTCGTAGTACCTTATAATCCAATGGAGGTAATTCCTGAAAAATGTCAGAATAATGGGGTGAGCTTAAATAAGCCCAGTGAGTAACACAGGTTCCTTATCATGGGTTTCAAAACCAGTTTTATGCTTCCAAGGCGCATGGATAATTTAGTCATTACAAAAATAACTATTTTTATAAATCCATTTTTATAAGCAGTCTAGTACAATAAAACAGAATCGAACAAACAATACAAACAGATCGGAACATGACATAACCAATCGGTCAAAAAAATAACTATTGCTAATATATCGGTCAAGACACAGACTCTTCATTAACGGAACGAATCATAATCGGGACTGAGTGGGAACAGAAGTCAGTCAAGACAGGGGCATATTATCAATGGCTAGAACATAGCGGAGTTGAACAAGATCAATCAAGACAAGGCATACCAATAACAGGTCGGAAACATAACGGAACTAGACCATCTATCAATCAGGCTAGACATATCATCAACAACGGAATATAACGGAATCGAACGGAAACAATACATCAGTCAAGCAAAGGCATATCGCGAACGGATAAAATTATAACGGAACTAAACGGAAACAATACACTAATCAGGACACAGGCAAATCATGAACAGGACAACATAACGGAACTGGGTAGAAACAATATAACAATCAAGTCAGGGACACATCACTGTCGGAACTAATCATAACTGGACTGAACGATATTTCAATCAAGACAGACGTATCATCAACGGACAATACACAACGGAACTGGACCATATATCAATCAAGGCAGACACATTATCAATGAACGGAACATAACAGAATCGAACAGAACAAAACATTAGTCAAAGCAAAGACATATCATCAACGGACAGATCATAACGGAACTGGACCATATATATCAATCAAGGCGGACTTAACATCATTAACGGACGGAACATGTCAGAACCGGACGGAACATATCAATCGAGGCAGACATATCATTAACGGACAACACATAACCGAACTGAACGGAATTCCTAAACCGAACTGAACGGAATTCCTAATTCGAAGGACACAAGCACATCACATGGAATGTGGTACAAAGGGCGTACATTAAGTACATACATTTAAACAATATAGCATTCAGACAGTATACTATACAAAGCGGTACGATACAACAAAATGTTGTTCTCTGCCTATATCACATGGTTTATTTAATCGTTTCGGAAATAATGGTTCAATATATCCATTTTATCTCAACAGTTCAAAACGGGCAAAACAGTACGGAATGCTAGCACAGGGATCAGGAATATAGTCAATTATTTAAAAAGACTAAAACCATGTCATAAGTGATATAGTACGAAAAGGCATGCATTTAAATAATTGCACGTAAATAATTGCATTTAAAACAGATCAGTAAATCAAGGGACAGTATCAAAACAGTGTCAGAAGTTACTCACAAACTTTACGCTTATTTCCTTGCATAAATAATCCGATAACCTCCAGGTACGTCAGGCATCTCCATGTATATCCTGAATAATAATCATCAATCACAGACAGATCAGAACTCATCCATTCGGTCTCATTCGTCATCTTAGGTATCTATCGGATTACCTAAGATAGCCTAGTAGCCTATCGCCCTTCCATTGGGTCTCACCCGAGGCTATTTCATTCTTTAATTAGGCTTAGCAGTTATTAGGATTATATCCTAAGTCATTTAGACTTCAATTGTTACCAGTCAGACACTTATTCAACCTTAGGGGCAAAATGGTAATTTTACCATTCTTGTCCCGGACCCTGTCGTGGTCTTCGGAATAGTCTTTATATCTTAAGTACAAAGTTTTACGTCCTTTGGACTCCAATCGGTATCAGTTAGGTTCTCATTTTAACCATAGGGGCAAAATGGTAATTTTGCCATTCTTATCCCGGACCCTGTTATGGTCCTCAGAATATCCCATATATCGTATATATGAAGTTTTAAGTCTTTTAGACTTTAATCGGTATCAGTTGGGTACTTATTTAGTCTTAGGGGCAAAATGGTAATTTTGTCATTTTTGCCCCGGACCCTATCATGGTCCTCAGAACGTCCCATATATCTCATGTATAAATTTGTAAGTCCCTTGGACTTCATTTGGTATCTGCTTTAGATCGTCGGGACACATCGATCATTTCTCGTTTTATGCGTTGACTGTCTTGGAGTCTTATTTAGCCCTTCAGTGTTCATAATTATCCCTATGATAATTTATCAGATCAGTTTGACCTTTATTCGACCTCTACTTTGCACTTACAGTGCTCAGGGGTATTTTGGTCATTTTACGTTTTGTGTAATTCTGACCCCGATTCGTCATCTAATCAAGTATACAGTCTCACCAGTGTCTGGGCTCCTACCGGTATCAGTCTCGTCCCAATCGGACTTTGTTTAGGTCTCGTACGGTATCAGGGGTAATTTGGTAATTTCATGTGTCGTATTTTTCGGCACGTCAGTTCATAAAATGGACCTCACCATTGGGTCCAGAATGCCCGAGATAGTCAAAATAGGCTATCTGATATTTTTATTTGGGTCTGGGTACCATCAGGGGTAGTTCGGTCATTTATCACTTACGGGTCTGTATTTTTCGGGACTGTATTTCCAAAATCGGACTGTACCATTGAGTCTAGAATGCTTGAAATAGTGAAAATACACTATTTATTTAATTTATTTGGACTCCGTTTGACATATTTAATGTCTAGGGGTAAAATTGTAATTTTACCTATTTAATAAAATAATTAAATAATTATTTTATTATTTAATTAATTTATTCAGGGCTTCAATGAAGAAATTTTTCAAAATCTGGGCCATTGTATAATATCCCAAAACTGTTGGGGGTTAAATTGAAATTTCAGGAAACTTCAGGGGTCAAAATGTAATTACATAAAAGTTAGGGTTCAGACCCTTTGGTTCTAGGGTTCACCAAGTGAACCGGTCCAAATTTCCCTAAACCATCCGGTCTAGTTACCTTCAGAGAACCGGGATATGATATCCCTCTTATCCCCAATTGGCCCCTATCCATGTTCAGGATTAGTCCAATTCCCAATTTTAATTTCGTGCATCCGTAATCAAACAGGCTGAATTCAATTTTAAATTCAATCTAATCACCCCAATACGCTGCCGTTTGGGTTATTCAGATTTGCGGGTGGGTCGATTTGACCCGAACCCGATCCAGGTCCAAGACCCGTGCCCATTACTGTTCATCGTCTTCCCCACAAGAGATTAAGAGTAACCGTAAAACTGCAGATTTTTTAAACTCAATTTCGTAACTTTTTGAACATGGATCTTCACTGTTCTTTATCCCATTATATCTCTGGATGTCAAGCCAACGTTGTGGCATCAGTTTCAAGTCTCAAAACAGTGTGTAAGCCAAGTTCGAGCTCTGATAATGGCGACTGTAAGTCGCCTATTTCATGTTCATCTCTCCATCAAATTTGATGGTTAGTGGCTGGTTGCAACCGTACGATCGTGGGGGTCATTATCCCATTCAAAAATCGTGATTTAGGAGTCTCATTTGGGAGTTGGGTTTCATGGCCGAAACCTGCAACTCCACATTCGAGGGCCTTCCCGTGCGAGTTTGGGTCGCGCACCTAGGTATTTAGGATCCTTGTGACCTCTAGATCAGGTTTAGACTAATAGAATTCAACTTGGTGAGGGTTGTTTCAGACCTGCACATTCGAGGTCATCAATGGCTACCTGGCTCGGTTTGGTGTTTTCTAGGCCGTCTCGGTCTCCCATTTATGCCATTAGCTCAGATTTATTTCCTAATTATCATGCATGCAGTCCACAAGGTCCAACACATCCAACAACACAGCAGATTTTAAACAGAATTTCAAGCAGTTTTGAGGTGTCTTACCTCTGTACAATGGTTCCCTTGTTATCTATGGCTCGGATCTGATCCTTGCTTGTTGCCTCAGTCGATAATGCAATACGCAGTCCCCTCAGTTCCTTCCTCTTGATGCATCTCCATAAACACCATGCACACACTCATGCATGCACACACTTTGGTCTCACATGGACATGCATGGCCTCACACATGGATTTTCTCTAGCAGGTTCTTTCTCTCTCTAGACAATCAGTCTCACAGCCACATGCAAACCTTCAGCTTTGTCACTCTCTCATTTCTGATTTACACCCAAGACCTCTTTTTGTAACCCAAGTAAATCACCAATTCTTTATGCATAAGGTATATACACTTATACATATATATCACTATATGTAGGTAGGTCAATGAAGTGATTGGGAATCAGAGAATGGAGTAGCTGGTGAGAGATGATGTAACCCATCATTTGGGGTTTGCATGTAACCTCATTGGTTGCTTTGGGTGGCAAGTTGGGGCAATACAGAGATATATACAAATAAGTTGCACATACATGCACAATGGAATGGGTAGCCTAACTGGTAAGTTTTTGGGAGGAATTTATTCTCTCAAAGGTTAAGGGTTCAATTCCCTTGGCCTCCCTTTTGGCCTCCTTTCTCACCATTTTTGGTTAAGGCCACGTTTGGCTGCGCAATAATTCAGTTTTTGATGTTTGCCTCATAACTTTCATTCCGTAACTCCTTTTTTGATGCGGTTTGTTCCGAGAGTTTGATATTTCAGTTATCTATAGTGTCAGAGGTTCCGTGTCATTTATTAGTCATTCGGGATTTCCGTAATTAATTAATTCAAATTCCGTCAGTGTTAAATTGACATTATTTCACCTAATTAATTGGTAATTAGGTTCGGGTATTATACCCTATTCTCGAACATGTTTTAATTATTTTATTGGTCTAGTGTGACCACCGGGAGATTAAGGTTAATTTCCTTAATTATTCCCTAAGCCGGTACTAATTAATAATTAATTATTTAATTATTAATTATACAGAGTCGGGGTGTTACATTAAGACCTTCGGGTCTAGATATGACCTTCGGGTCTAGTTATGACCTTCGGGTCTAGCATCATGGCATCGCAGATTCGTTGCTATCAGTATCTTATATTGTTGATGTTATCGATATTTGTAACTTAAACATATTCATGTTTATGTGTGACTTTGAAACTTCACAGCTTTTATTCAGCACATATGATTATATTGTCAGACAGATCTTCTTTGTTTATCTTTGAATTTCTTATCCTCTGATGATCATAGATGAGTTCAGTATTTATGACTGGCTAGCATATCTGCATTTATCCTAATTCTTTCATGGATAGTGCCTCTATTCTTGTACACATGACAGAGCAAAAGAGAATTACTTACTGAGCTTTAGTTAGCTCACCCCAAACTTACCACCCCTTTCAGGAAATGAAGTTGTAGAAGAGCCGCAGCAGTAGCAGTAGCAGTAGCAGCTATCTAAATAGCAGTGGACATACTTTTGAAGTTGCAGGGTAATGCTTAGTACAGATAATCTTATAGCTCTCCCACGTTATCCACGTCCTGGAAAGATTAGTTGTATTTAGAAATTTTGTATTCCGCATTTTGAGAACACTTTATGTATAACATGCAACCTTACCTAAATATTTATTTAAGTCTTCCGCATATTTAGTTGTTGCATGTTAGTGACACTGATTGTCTAGCAAGATAAGAACCCTTGATTCGACACCCTAATGTCGGATCGGGTGCACGGCTCGAGATCCGCATAGGGTGGGTCTCGGGTCGTGTCAAGTGGTCAACCACTAGGGGCCTGATTCTGGGTAGAGCCTTGGTGACTCTTTTTATAAGGCGTTCCATTTTGTTCAATTGATCTATCCGATCTATCTCAGTTAGATGATTCTTGGCCATCGGCGTATTCATGTTGTTAACCTTTTTGTATAAGATAATCAATCAATGTATACGTAAAATATCAGTCAGTGTTCATATAAAAGTCTAACTTAGAATGTCAGGGTTATCTATTGACTGACTCTTACACTTTAACAGTTCTAGTACTCTAATCTTGTCTCCCATAACTCACTAGAACCCAAGACTCTACTCTGATACCAAGTTGTCACTGACCTGAAACCCACCCTATGTGGATCTCGTGTCGCGGGGCCGACCCAATGGCCGTCCCTACTTTTTCTTTCTTTGTCTCAATGACAACAACATATAATATAAAACTTAATAGTAAATCAACAGAAGTCTTAATACAAATATTGTTTAACACTGAAAAATGTAAACTAACACAAACTTAAACATAATGTCACTCTTAGGTGGTGAGTACATGGGAGAGACTACATCACTTCTAACATTTTTCTCAAATTGTCCCTTTATGCTCTTGGACTCCTAATATGGTCCTGTAGTATCCTTACTTAAAAATATAGTAAGTTGGGATGAGCTAAATGAAGCTCAGTAAGTAAAAGCCCATCTCCGACACAGGTTAGGGTTAATAAAGAAAAATATGAACTCATAAGGATGAACATGATAGCCAATCATGAAATTAGTTGCAGTGAACGGTAAATTGCCAAAATGGCCAATGAACAGTAAGTCAAAATAGGCGAGCATGTGAAATAGTATAGCATAAACATGAAAAATCTCAATAATAATAGTCAACATAAGAATACTGCCACAATAAACTGGTCACTATCAAGTCCAATAAATGAGGGAACTGTCAATATAGAGTTATTCATAGGGAAATAGCAACATTCTATGAATCCAATAAACGTAACATATCAGTAAATCATAAATGATACAGTTACTCTATTCAAGGTTTGGTAGACCCTCGGTCTTTTGGGGCCCAGCATACCCTCCTTAACTTCAATGCGTATAAAATGCCCTCATAACTCAATGCAAAAAAACACCATCATTTCCATATGTCCGTGCACGGACTTGAACCGTAAGTCCTATCAATCAGAAAGCATAGGAAGGATATTGTGACTGAGCACAAATTCGGCATTCATAATAAATCATGATTCTTTTGTGATTCCATAATAAGAAATGCATAGGAATGGAATATCATGCAATGGACATATAACAATAGGCCTTTCAAGGCACAATACAACATAGTAATCATGATATAGTAATCAATAAGCATCCACAAGATAGGACAATATCGATTGTGGAACAATAACAGTGGGTACAGTACATGAGTACAATATTTGGCAGTAATAGAAGGAATTTGGCTTGGAAGATTACATGTAAGAGATAGGGCTTTACTTACCTTTTATTTGTGTGATCTACCTCAGTATTCCGTAACTTTTCCTTTTCCCTTTGAGTTCCCTGTCATTTAGTAAACATATCTCAATTGTAATGCTATTCATCAGATTTTATACTTCGTTACTATAATTATCTCTTTTACTGATTTAGACTTTACCATTAAGTCTGGAACGTCGAAGGAAGTCAATTTAAGCTTTCACGATTTCCAATTTGGACCTTTACATCAAAAAGAGCAAAATGGTCATTTTACATGTCTCTATTTTTTGGGACCTATTTTCATAAATCGGACTTTACTGTTGAGTCCAGAAGGTTTGAAATAATAAAGATTCACTATTTACTTAGTTTAATCGGAGTCCGTTTGACTCATATTTGACTTTGGGGCATTTTGGTCATTTTGGCATTTTTACGAGTATTTTATTTTTTGGGACTCCGTCTTGTGAAATAGACCTCCCCATTGATTTTAGAATGTTCGAGATAGTAAGAAAACACTATTTGTTTGTCAATTTTGGACTTCAGGGCCATTTAACAGTAATTATTATTATTTAATATTTTATTTAATTGGTTCAACAACAATATATATATATATATATATATATATATATTTTGGGTGTAACGAGATTACATGTGTCCTTAGTGGCACAGTGGTCCGTGCTTCAAGGGTTAGAACCCTCTTACCATTTGGTCCTTGGTTCGATTCGTGGGGGCAAGCATCCCCCCATATTTTTTTTTTCCTATTTCTCTTAAACCAAATAGTGGACTAAGGGGTGAAAGAAGGATGGGATAACCTCATTCCCAAACAGGATTTAAATTTGATTTTTTAACCAAGCAGCCAAACACCCCCAAATCTTATTTAAATAAGAACAGTAACCCAGGACATGTAATACCCCAAAAAATTAAAATAAATAAAATGTCTCATTTTTTAGAATGACATATACATAATTTAAGAGGAAGCTGCAGCCGCATCTATTGGTATGCATATATATATATATATATATATAGATATAATATATACTATATAATATAAGCATTGATTCTTATGAGACAATTCAGGAAAGTGATAGGAAGGTTCGTGAAGGCTTGAGAGATTGACAATAAGCAGCCTTCGCAGCTCTTGAACACGTGCTCTTACTGCTCTTCTCATGTTTATTTTTTTTAAAAAAATAAAAAAAAAAAAAAGGGATTGGGCTGCTTTGTTGAAGTCATTAGCTACATATATATATATATATATATATATATATATATATATTCTAGATAATACATGAGGAATAATCAGGAGTTGGGTAGAAGGTTCCAGCGGCAACCGACATAGAGCAGCCAACAAACTTCAATTCTAGACCATTCCATCGTCTATAAATTTCTACTAAACGATGTTCAGGAGGAAGATTTTGGTTCCAGACCTCTACAATCTGATTTGCACCTTCTGTTCCTCATCTGCCTTCTAATTATTCTTACCACACTTCCTTTCTCTGTTTCTGCATCAACAAACACCGATTGAGGTCATTTGATACCCTTTGATAAATCTCTGTATAATCATTTGAGGGTTGGCCAAGTTGGTTGACTCAAGTATTGTAAACCAATAAATTAACACAGCTGTACAAATCAAATTTGGGGGCGCAAGAACCAGCTCTTGGTTGTTGGCGCTTGGAGCAAGGCAGAGGTTGAGCGATTGCAGCTCAAGTTTTCTTGACTTCTTCCTCTCTAACAACCCACCCAATCTGAAAGCAGGTATAAATCTTATCCTCTAAATTTATCATCTCTAATGGAGTTATATTTTAGTCATAACAGCATTCGGCTGCTGGGTAACTGGGAATTGTGAGATTAATTGGTCCTGCAACGATAGGAAATATTTTACTGTCTCAATCTTTACAACTCCCTTCTTCACATTCTGTTTAATTAGATAAAGTTCATTATGACAAAAGGTTCTTGTGCCATATTATAAAGAATCAATCCGTTGCATATTAGTGCTTATCACTTGTCAAGTTTCATCAAGATAAGCATATAAAACTGCTAAGGGACATAGCTGGTTGAACCCCTCCTGAATATTTCCAATGCCTGATCTACTCATTCATGACCAACATAAAGGAAATTCTGATATAACCTTTATTTGCTCTCTACAGATTATACATGCACTAGTTATAAACCCATCAGAGGTCTATGATCAGGGAAATTATCCAAACAGCTGCCTTTGCCGTGGCAGAAGCTGCTTCTACCCCTACACTAATAGTGGTAAGTCACCAATCCTTCCCACCATCTTGTTGACAAATCCATCAGTAGAAGTCGCAGCAGCTAAAGTTCTTTGGCTATCAACCTTCACACACCCAACTGTCCCGAATTGGCTCTCTCCAATAGCAATTGATGTTTGTTTTTTTTCGACTTGATTCTGGATGGGTTCTGTATAATCTATCTACAAATTGACAACCAACATATGTTAAATAAAATCAGGTTTCCACAATTGATTAGGGAAATCTCCAAAGGAAAGAAAAATGTAATAGCTAAGGGGTTTATGAGATTGACCATGTCGTGCTTGCCTCATTGTCATAACCTGCAGGTTAATAGCTTCCCCCCTGTACAAAATGCTACCTTAAACTAATAGGCAAGGTACACTATGTCACGTCCCCGAATTTTTGCAAACCCGGGGCGCGAGTGAAACGAAATAAAAGAGAATTAATAAATAATAATTAAATAGATTTAATTGAATCTCCCTTATTATTTCCTCAAGTTTTCTCCAAAATTAAAATTAAATACTTGCTATTTAACATGCCTAAAATAGTTCCTCAATATAGCTCAAGTATCTCTCCCAATTAATATTTAAAATGGTTTAAGTCATATTCAAAAAATTAGCTTTCAAAGCAATCCCAAAACTCCTCTAAGTATGCCTTAGAACAATGACCCATATGGACCCTAAAACACCCTAAAGCATGGGCCGAGAATAACTCTTGAAGTCCACCAAAAATGGTCTTAGGGAAGAGTTCAAATACAGCCCATATAAGTGGCCAAACATGGCCCAAAAAGATTACCAAAAATAGTTCAAAAGGGTGGCCAAACATGGCTCAAAAGTTGGTTAAACATGGCTCAATATGGTGTCCAATTACGGCTCAAAAAGGTGTCTAAATATGGCATAAAAGGTGGGCCCAAAAGTGGCTATTAGGTGGCTGTCAAGGCTGGTGCACAAGGGCTGGCAACAGGCAAGACAACAGGCAAGGTAGCAGTAACATGCATGGCGCAGCAGGCAGGGCCACGGGCGCGCGACTAGGGCGGTGGGCTGCTGTCTGATTTTCTGGTTTTTTTTTTGCAAAAACACTGTTCATGGTTGCAAGCCTAATTTTTTCTATTTCTGAATTTTTTTTTCCAAGTTTTTCAAGCCATTTTCCACCCATTTTCAGCCCACTTTTTCCTAGTTTCTAAGCCCCCATTTTAAGCATTTTTCTCACCCATTTCAAGGGTGTTTTCACACTTATCTAATGTTTAAATTTTTCAAAAATTTGGACATAACCTCCTTTATTTTTCTAAGTGTTTTTCTCACCTAATTTTCACAACATCCATATGTGTAAATGCATAAACAACCCACCCTCACTCGGTGGCCTACGAGTTCATCAAATTCAAACATATATCCTCTATTTTCAACATATTCATTTAGTACACATTAAACCAAAAACATCATACATTTATTTGGGTCTAAACCCATACATTTCAAAATGGCCCAAGGTCTATTGTTCACAAATTACCCAAGTCTAAATACAATAAATTAGGCTTATACCCTATACATTCAAAAACATGCCCCAAGAGATAAATCTTCAACAATATCCATTTCTTCCCATCCTTCAAGACTTAAACAAGTCTCAAGTACCCGGGGCTTCATATGAAAAATGATATCCCACGAATAGGTCAGCTCGACAGCTGGTATAACATAATACTAAGACTAGAAAAAGTTTAAGGACGTGGCATGTGTGAGTCTACATTTTAAAAGCTATGATTCCATAATCCTCCAATGCCATGCAATGTTAATATGCATGACACACACATGAAACTCTATGCCACCCATGTCTCACTTTACGGTCCGCCCCTGTCAGTCTGTGAGTACTGTCATTGGCCAGATTTTGGATTTCTCACCACAGGATCTATGCCCTCATAATGCTTAGCACCACGTGCTCAACCCACACCATGTTTTCAAGGAATCACATTATGCTAAAATGCCATAATCTCATCATGCACCTCAATGTGACAATTTATTAAACACATGATGCCCCTTTTTCAAGTCATGCAATTTATCTCACAATATTCATAACTTTAACTCCCAAAATATTTTTCATGTAAATGTATGCTATGACTATTCATATCAACACATATTCCAACCACAATTTCACAATTTTACTAATTCACAAATAACATAAAATTTTCATAAAGCACCAAGGCACTTAATTCATCACATGGTCCAAACCACAGCAGTGTCAACATCCATATAGTCCAACAATGTAACAATACAATCCTATCAATAGAACACACCTTAATCATGGCAACAATTCATCAAATAACCCAAAGAACACATACATCCCTAAACTACCAACTCTAGGCTTTTCAAAGGAACTATCTCCTAGGTGGTTTCCTAAACTCAAGTAAACTCCCTAAACATTCAACCAACATGTAAAAATACAAGAAAGCTTAAACATATTACTAGCTTAGCACTATATCATACCTAGATAAATTTTTCTCAAACTTTGGGAGTCGTGTTCATTATATAGCCAAACTATTTGGTGACAATATAGGTCTCGATGAGAGGAACAACTTCTCAGAAGGAACCTCGATGAAAATCCGACTCGAAGAGTGTGTTTCGGGAGCTTGAAGCTTGAAGAACTAGGGCTTTTTCTCACTTTCTCTCTAATGGACGACCACTGCTCTGAATTTCAAAATGAATTCTGTTTCTAATTTATTCTAAGGGTTGTATTTATAGTGTAGGGGCAAAGATCCCTTTTGCCCTTAATGAGCCCAGGGCCCCGTTACTCTACAACCCGTCCCAAAACGCCTCAATTTGATATTTTGTTTTAACCAATGTTCATAAAATTATTTAAAATGAAACTTTTCAAAAAAATAAATTTTCACCTGTGGCTAGGTTTGGCCGTTTCCATCCAGTTCACCCGGATGCCCTTTTGGTCCAATTTCTAAAACTGTTTTCTTTTTTTGCTCAAATTCACACAATAGGTGTATTTTAATATTCTAAGAATTTTTCGCTTCTATGGAACATTCAAAATATGCTTCTAAATATGACTTACAGTCAAATGATGCATGAAAATGCCCTACCGGTAACACCGCGCATGAATAGTGCCACACTGGCAAAAACGAAAAATTTACTCTCATTTTTCAAATCTCTACATCCTTCCCCCCTTAAAGAAATTTTGTCCCGAAATTTAAAAATGTACCTCTTCAACAAAATTTAGAAAGATCAATACAAAACGCATTGTAACATAGGAGACGTGCAGTCTTACCTATGGATCATTCACTTCTCTCCTCAGCCAAGCGATATGGAATGAATTACCCTCTCCCATTACCCTCTCCCGCCAAAGGAACCTCCTCCACTTGGGCGAGCGTGCAGCGGTGTGCAAACATCCCCACACTCCCTACTAGGGTCTGGTTCCGATCCCATCTGTAACGGCCCACTCCACATGGCACAATGCATAATGAAATCCTCAAACATGTTGGCTTATCAATGTCAATTTTCCAAATCCACCCAAGTATCATGACCCACCTCAATAATGCAACATAATAATAAAAATAAAGAAAAATTATCAATGTTCACAAGAACACCTCAAAGTCTCTCACACATGTGCTGACCATCTAACTAACCTCAATTTCAACTATGCAATCACCTAGTAATTTATCACCATGTCATCAATACATCACTTGCACTTCAATGCATTTCAATAACCCCCTATTCTCCAAGTATTATAATCGTCTATAAGACATCAATAATAAAATCTTAAAGTAAAGCCATCATCATTCACCTTAGTCTATATACAACTAAGACTAAGTGTTATGCATTAATAAAGATTAGTCTATTTATTTCAAGTATACATATTGTTAACTGAATATCCAGATGTAGGACAATGTAGTTTATGTACTCTAATCATGAAACTTAAAGCAATACATCAAGGTCCGAAAGAACAAAACATTAAAGAAGGTAAAAAGAAATATCTCAATTTCCACTAAGGTCATTCTAACTCATCATCATTCTAGTCAATACATTAATTAAAGTCTTATAACAATTTAGATTCTTAGTGAAACTCTTCACCAATTTAAATCATGACCATACTTCAATCCTTACACATATGTATTGAAACACACATACATATAAACACATTTAAACATACTCTTATACATGCATTAATACCAAATCAGTCTGTTTAAAAATCATAATCGTAGTGCTACACCAGGTACTAAATTAGTAGGCATATATAGAATTGACAAGCAACATTCAATGGCTAATACGTAGCCTATAATATCAACACCCAAATATACAATCCATCCCAAGAATATACATGTACATAAATAAGCATACAACCTGCTATATAGGTAACTAGGTATACACTCAACCCTATGGATATCTAGGCTTATAGCTTATCTCCCAAATAATAAGCACATAATCTACCTCTTAATTTCACTCAGTCAACTGCATAGATATAAGCATCTAGTCTAGTCCATCAATAATCAAGCGTATTATATATCGTGCAAATTTCACACACTAAAGCAACTAGCACTCACCTAATCACATAATCTCAACCAGTCCCATTAAGTCGAAGTCTAACCTCTCCTATCTCATAACAGAGTCAATCTTAGAAGGATCCACAGATACCCTACTACCTGACACAACATGGCCTAGAAACTGTACCTCATATAGCCAAAACTCACACCTCGAGAACTTAGTAAATAAACAATGCCCCCTCAAAATCTGTAATAGTAGTCTTCAAGTGGAAAATATACTCCTCCTTAGAAGGTGAAAAATCAGAATACTATCTACAAAGACCACCACAAGCTGATCTAAATAAAGGCTAAAGATGTGATGTATCAAGTCCATAAATGCCACCTAGGGCATTCGTCACATCGAATGGTATAACTACAACTCATAATGTCCCTAACAAGTGCAAAAAGCTATCCTCACCACATCTTCCTCCCATACTCCCAACTAATGGTACCCCGATCTAAGATCGATCTTCGAGAAACATCTCGAACCCCTAAGCTGATCAAACAAGTCATCTATCCTCGGCAACAGGTACTTGTTCTTGATAGTGATCCCGGTTCAGTCTCTTATAATCCATACACTAATATAATGTCCCATCCTTTTTCTTCGCGAACAATACCGAAACACCTTATAGCGAAAGTACTAGGACGAATAAAACCCTTACACTGTAAACTAGTCAACCGTTCCTTCTGTTCCCTCAACTCAGCTGGAGCCATATGGTAAGGTGGAATGGAAATAGGCACAGTGCCTGGGATAAGCCCTATCGTGAACTCTATCTCTCGTCTTGGCGATAGACTAGTCAAGTCATCCGGGAAGACATTTGGAAACTCATCCACTACTGGTGGCAACACACTCTCTGTAGTCCCACTACTATCTGTTACCAAACTAGCCAACATATAACTATGACCTCTCCGACTCCTCGAGTCATACGAAGGTGGAACTACACCCATGTCTCACTTTACGGTTTGCCCCCGTCAGCCCGTGAGTACTGTCATTGGCCAGATTTTGGATTTTTTACCACAGGATCTACACCCTCATAATGCATAGCACCACGTGCTCAACCAACACCATGTTTTCAAGGAATCACATTATGCCAAAATGCCATGATCTCATCATGCACCTCAATGTGACAATTTATTAAACACATGGTGCCCCTTTTTCAAGTCATGCAATTTATCCCACAAAATTCATAACTTTAACTCTCAAACATCTTTCATGTAAACATATGCTATGACTATTAATATCAACACAAATTCCAACCATAATTTCACAATTCTACTAATTCACAAAGAACATAAAATTTTCATAAAGCACCAAGGCACTTAATTCATCACATGGTCCAAACCACAAGGCATGTCAACATGCATATAGGCCAATAATGTAACAATACAATCCTATCAATAGAACACACTTTAATCATGGCAACAATTAATCAAATAACCCAAAGAACACATACATCCCTAGACTACCAACTCTAGGCTTTTCAAAGGAACTACCTCCTAGGTGGTTTTCTAACCTCAAGTAAACTCCCTAAACATTCAACCAACATGTAAAAATACAAGAAAGCTTAAACCTATTACTAGCTTAGTACTATATCATACCTAGATCAGTTTTTCTCAAGTTGCGGGAGCCGTTTTCATCATATAACCAAAATATTTGGTGACAATATAGGTCTCAATGAGAGGAACAACTTCTCAGAAGGAACCTCGACGAGAATCCTGACTCGAAGAGTGTGTTTCGAGAGCTTGAAGCTTGAAGAACTAGGTACTTTTTCTCACTCTCTCTCTATAAACGACCACTGCTTCTGAATTTCAGAATTAATTCTGTTTCTAATTTGTTCTAAGGGTTGTATTTATAGTGTAGGGGCAAAGGGCCAAGGAGTAAATGACCCTTTTGCCATTAATGAGCCCGGGGGCTCCGTTACTCTACAACCCGTCCCGAAACGCCTCAATTTGATATTTTGTTTTAACCAACGTTCATGAAATTATTTAAAATGAAAATTTTCAAAAAATAGATTTTCGCCTGTGGCCAGGTTTGGCCGTTTCCACCCTTGTTCACCTGAATGCCCTTTTGATCCAATTTCTAAAATTGTTTTCGTTTTGGCTCAAATTCGCACAGTAGGTGTATTTTAATATTCTAAGCATGTTTTGCTTCTATAGAACATTAAAAATATGCTTTTAAATATGACTTATAATCAAATGATGCATGCAAACGCTCTACTAGCAAAACTGTGCATGAATAGTGTCCACACTAGCAAAAACGAAAAATTTACCCTCATTTTTCAAATTTCTACACACTATTAGTAACTAATAACTATATTTACTAGTTCTAGGACTCCCGAATCTAGGATTAGTTGGAAGGGATTCTGAACTAGTTTCAACGAACTGTGAGTAACTCGGACTCCTAACTTGGTGTATAAGTATTATATTGTCTGGATTTTTATACTGTACTGTTTATATACTAAACTATTTTATATACTATACTGTTTTAGTGCATTTGCTTCATGCATACTGTTTGCACTGCATTACATGTGGCATGATCTTGCATTGTCTTATTTCTGATATATCTTGTTCTGATTTTATTTGAGTCTGTCTTGTTTTACTATGCACCATTCAGAATCTATCTGATTCTAATTTGATATGTTGAGTCTATGCTGGGCCCACTACAAAATTGAGCGATTTATGCCAGAGGGTGGATGGCTGGCTATAAGGTGTGGTGAACTCAACATCCCTAGAACTCAGCATCATTTCCCGTATGTATGATTGGCATTCTATTTCTGTCCCACTCAATTCTGTTCTGTTCCATTCTTATCTAACCCCAGAGGGATAGAGGCCCCACGAGTAGTCCGTTTATGGGCAGCTGGGGGAGGTTCAAACATATTTGATGATACGTCTTGATTGATTCAGTACTACTTTGTTTTGATCTGTTCTGTTTGGTTTTGTCCTGATTTGATCTGTTTACTTGAGCTGCATTTGGTCAGGCATTTATATCATGCGCATAAAAACTGGTTTTGAAACCCATGGCAAGAACCTATGTTACTCACTGGGCATGTGTAAGCTCAATTTATTATTTTAACATTGTTCAAGTGAAGGCATCAGTGGCGAGGATTAAGAAGGATTTAGAAGTTAGCTAGGAAATCTTAATGATAATAAATCCATTTTTGGATGTTTTGTAGTCATGTACAACGATGTACCTTTTGTTAACCTGTGTACATAAATACAGATTATAGTTAGATGTTCTGCCAAGTTAGTATGCATTCTCTGTTTTAAATTTTTGTTGTTTAATATACATGAAATGAATGCATCATACATGGAAATTACAAGTGAATGGCCTGAGATTAGGATTACTATCGGTATTTTGATAAGCACAAAATACGATGGGTGCCTAATTGGCCGGCCGCATACCCTTAATCTGCATAGGGTGGGTTTTGGGATGTGACAAGACCCGTGCGGTGGGTCGGGTTCCGACTCGACCCGAACAGTGGTCGTCTCCCCCACAGTTTTTCGACGAGGCTTCGGTCACCATCTTCGGCGTCGGTGACTGGAAAACCAAAACCTAGAAATTTTTTATTCACTTTTCTTGTTGTTTTTCTGCTCCTTTCCATTTCTAAATCATTCTAACATGTTTTTAAAGCGCTTATACATAATTTTGAGTCTTTAAAACAAAACAAAACAGCCCAAAATCATAAATCCCAGTTTTTGATTTCCCCTTTATCTTCCCTTATTCCTTCATTGTTTTCCTTATGGTTTGTTTCTAATTTCTTCTTTTTCTCTCTAGATTTGTATTCTATATGTCACGACCCGAAACCCACCCTATGCGGATCTCGTGTCACAGAGCCGGCCCAATGGCCGTCCCTACTTTTTCCATTCTTTTACCAATGACATCAGTAAATAATATAAACATGACATTAAAGTGCGGAAGCTTTATTACAATTATTGTTCAAAGATTAAACTTAAACTAACAATAAATTAATCATGAACCACTCTTAGGTGGTGAGTATATGGGAGAGACTTCATTCATTACTATTATGCTCCTCAACTGTCTCCTTAATCTCCTGATCTCCTACTGTAGTTCTGTAACATTCTCACCTGAAAAAATTTAGTAAGGGGTGAGCTACAAACTCAGTAAGTAAAAGCCTATCCCCAATACAGGTGGGGATGACATAAATGAATACAAGTTAAGGTAACATGATAGCCAGTCATGACAATGATTGCAGTCAACTGTAAAATGCCTCAATGGCCAATAAATGACAACGTACAATAACGGTCAAGAGTAATCAATGAATAACAACGTACAATAACCATCAAGAGTAACAACGTAGCATGAATATAGAATAGGTTCAATGAGCACGATCAACATATATACTGCCACAATGAAACGGTCACAATCAAGTCCAATAAATCAAAACCAATCAACATAGAACTATATCAATTAACATGGATGATGCCTTTACTCTGTTCAGGGTTTGGCAGACCCTCGGTTTTTTGGGGCCCGGCATACCCCCCATTAACATAAATGCATATAAAATGCCCATTAACCTTACTACGTAAAAACGCCATAATTTACATATGTCTTTTTGACCCGTAGGTCCAATAAATTGACCTGTAGGTCCCAGTCAATCAGATAGCATCAGATGGGTAATGTGACTGAGCACAAAACCCGGCACTTAACATAAATTAAGATTCTATAGTATTCCATAGGAATGTACAAAACATGGAACATCATAATATAACATACAGTAAATAGACATCAATGAAATGAATCAATCATGCAACATCAACTAATAGGCATCCACTAGGTAGAACAATATCCATGGTGGGAAACAATGATAGTGAATACATATATGAGTACAAGGTTGGCAGTAATGAAAAGATCGTGGCTTAGAAACCACGTATCAAAGATAGGAATCCACTTACCTTATCAATGTCTTAATATCCCGTGACTTTCTCCTTTCCCTTTGACTTGCCTATAAATCAATAAACACGTTTCAGCTTTCATATCATTTATCGAATTTATGCCTCGTTACTCTAAATACCTCCCTTACTAATTTATGCTTTACGTTTTTTCATTTTAAACTTAATTTATCCAAGGGTAAAATGGTCATTTACGTATCTCTTCTTTTCAGGTTCTGTTTTCACAATTTAGACTTCACCGTTGAGTCTAATAGGTTTGAAATAATAAAAATTCACTATTTACTTAACTAAATCGGAGTCCGTTTGACTCATCTTCGACTTAGGGGCATTTTGGTCATTTTGGCGTTCTACGGGTATTTTATTTTTCTGGACTCCATCTCGTGAAACGGACCTCACCATTAAATCTAGAAGGTCCAAAATAGTCAATTTACACTATTTATTTGACTCATTTACCTATCAAGAATTAATTCAATAATTATTAATTTAACTAATTATTTAAATTAATTAAATATCATTAGACAAAATAAACCACATGTGCTTTAGTGGCACAGTGACTAAGCTTCTCACCCTTTCTCCTTTGGTCACAGTTTCAATTCTCTGCCCATACCAATTTTTTTCCATTGCCTGTTACTGTTTTTTTTTTTTTTTTTTTTTTTTTCATTCAGTGGTTTCCATGTCCTGTAAATGGTTAAGCCAACCATTGGATAGCTTCTCCTTTCTAACCAAACACCATGCAAAGTCAAATTTAAAAATTTACCCATTAAGTAACAGCGTTGGGCAGTCATCTGAATGAGTGGGTTGGGTCAGACCCGACCCGGTTTGGCCCAAATAAAATCACAAACTCAACAGCCGTTCAACATTCCCACGCGTGGCTGTTTGTCTTCTCCGTCAACGGCGAGTCGCTGGCGACGGATTTTCTTGTGTTTTTCAGTGGGGTTCATTTCTAGTGGGGTTCATTCCTACAGGTCATGGGCAACCCAAATCTACCCTCGATTTTTCAATCGGAGTGATGGAACACTCACAAAACATGGAAAAACTACGGCTCCGGTGAGCTGGGCAGTTTTTCGGCCAGCCCTTTCCTCTTCCATTTTTCCACCTTTTTCTTCACCGTTTTGATCAAGATTTGATCCTATAAATTCCCTTGCACCTAAGACGATAATTTCTCCATGATTTAAACAAAGTTTCATGCTCAAAATCATTCAAACCAATTCAATTTCTAAAACCTGTGCATGCTGATTTCTGTCTCATTTCTGCCCGTTTTCCTTCAATTTTTTTGAAATGATCCTCTTTTCATGCTCCCAAAGACCCTATCATCAAATCTATATTTCATGCTTAAATTAAAAAAAAAAAAAAAAAAACAAAATTGATACATTATACCTCCAGCCGCTAGCCTTCCTTTTTATTTTCTTTCTGCCCAGCGTCTTGCACAGCCATCCTCTTTTTTTTTTTTTTCTTTCTCCTGCTTTGCGCCCTACGCACTGCTTTTTCTTCTTCTTCTTCTTCTTTTTTTCCTCCCTGCTTTGTGCCGCACCACCCTTGCGCAGCTTCCTCTCTTCTCTGTTTTTTTTGTTTTTTTTCTTTCTTTGCTTTTTTCTCTTTTTTTTTTTTTCTTTCTTCAGACTAACGGCCTGGTCATACTCCCACTTAAAAAAAATGCCCCTCCCTTTAATTCTCTCTCTCTCTCTCTCTCTCTCTCTCTCTCTCTCCCTGTTGCCTTTTCATGTTCTACGCATAACCCCCATCCGTTTTCCTGCACATAACTCCTTTCAATTTTTGTTTTTTTTTTTTTTCCTTTTACACGGTTACATGTAATGCTTGACATATGTATATTTATACATGTATACCTATATATCTACATATATATTTATATATTGTCCACTCATTCAACTTCTCATTTTTTTTTCATTTTATTATTATTGATGCTGCACTTTTTTGGCCCACGTGAGATCCAAGCTCGGCTCCCTGCGAAACACTCGAAACGGAAGATCAGAGGACCACCGGGATGGCTCCGGCGGTAGCCGCTCCGATGCTTAAGTCAATAAATTGAATTGAAAGACTTGTAATGAAAGCCAAAAATAATGAGCATGAGCGTAAAGCGTACCTTAAGGGTTGAATTTATAGGTGGTTGTTCTCCCAAGTTGATTAGGATTTGGAACCATGAATATAGGGATTAGATCTTCGGAGATATCAGTTACCTTGTTGAATATGGTAACTTAATGTGGCAGTTTCTTTGTTGGAAACGGTTTCCTTATTCTCTGCTTGGAGCCTATGGAGGCGGTGATAAGATCTGATTATTGATTTGCTGTTATTGCAAGTTTGCGTATGCATACATTTAGATTTGTAGGAGAGCTGCCTTGCTTTGACACTATGAGCTCGGTTTATATGGGTAATGCATTTGACTGATCGAGGGTGAGGCATACAACCGAGCATGAACTGAATGATCGAGCATAAGTCATGTGACCGAACATGAACCGGATGATCGAGCATATACTGAATGACCGAGCACAGATTAGAAGGCCGAACATGAACTAAGCAACTGAGCACAAGTTATATGGCCGAGCGTGAACTGTATGATTGGTCGCGAGCCGATTTTGCAATCACACGTGTCATGTAGTGGTTGGTGTGTCACATAGTGGTATATCAGGTTACTTCCCCCCCAAGCCTTAGTTTGAGCTCGGGGCGTAACTAAGGTGTTATGTGCGTCCGAAAAGCCATGCGTTCTGTCGTCTCGTTTTTCGAGACGTCCGTTGGTACATCATTTATTGCGCAGCCGTTTCTTCGGGTTTCTCAAGTCATTATTGTTGCGATACTGTCGAGACGGTTCGCTTGGGTAGCAATTACTCTCCGGATGCGTATAAAAGGGAGAAAGAGCCTTGTACGATTCTTTTACCGTCTTCTATTCTACGAAGTGAGATATACATCCCGCCATTGTCGAACCAGCAAGCCATCCTGTGAAGAATCCCATCCATCCGAAGTCCCTTACTTTGATTCAGGTTCGGTTTTAGTACTTTTGTTCATCTTTTCACTTTCCCCTCCTCTCGTTTTGGTTATTTTGAAATGTTGACTTCTTCGGCATCTTCTGGTATTGGTAATGGGTCAGGGAGCCTACCGGAGGCTCATTCCCTATCACAAACCCTAACTAGGGGTAGCAGTTCCTCGGGGACTGGATCGGAGGAGGCTCATTCTAGTCCCTCAGTTAGGATTGTTGATGCCTTTTCGGAGTCTAGGGATAGAGTGGGTGAAGTCTCGGGTCGGTCTTCTCAGACAGAGAGTACTGTAGCATCCTCTTGGTTAGAGGTTATTAGGGAGAAGTATGAGATTCCTCCAAATGTTATCCTCCGGGCTCCCGATGACCTAGACTACCCTTGGGAAGTTCAGGAGGGAGAAATCTGTGTTTATACTGCCTGGTTCGAGATGGGGCTGCGTCTTCCCTTCCCTAGTTTGCTTAGGAATTTTTTCTGTTGGTTTAACCTCTGCCCGGCCGACCTGCTTCTGAACAGTTGGAGGCACCTGTTAGGGTTTATAGCCTTAGGTCGTCTGAATGGTGTTGAGGTTTCTTTAGATTTGATCCGTAGTAAAATGGATCTTAAGTATAGGAAGGCGGAGGGCCTCTATTACATGTCGTTCGACAGGGGTTTCCGGCCTTTGACCTATGTACCGTCCTCCAATAAATTTTGGAAGGATCGGTTCTTCTTTGTTAGTGGAGAATGGGAAGTGACCGACCCAGAGGACCGGTTCTCCACGTTCCCCCGGAGCACGGGGTTCATGGGTGAGACACCCTTTTCTTTTGTAATTTTGTTCTGTGCTTGTTTTTTTTTTTTTGTGTATCTGACTAACCTTTGCTCAAAATTCTTTTGTGCAGACAAGAGCGTCAAGAAGAGGCCTCACTTCACCCCTGTTCTGAAGGACCAGTACAAAAGGCTTCTTCAAACTCCAAACAGGGACTACCGGGCTATCCTCCACTCGGGCCCCACGATGCCTCCTAAGGATAAGGGTGTTGTTGACGACGTCCTTAAATCCATTGCTAGTAAATGGGGGTCGTCAAAGAAGAAGAGGGTGGCGAGCCAGCCTCCTCCCTTTACGTCTTCTTCGAAGAAGATGAGGACGACCGACCCCTCCTCTTCTGCGCCTCCCAAGAAGGGGGCTGTTTCTTCTGCTTCTCCTTCTTCCCGACCTCCTCTGAGAGGTGTCATGATCAGGGAGCCCTCCTCTGCCCCCCAAAAGGGGGTGGTGATCGGGGAGCCCTCTTCTGCCCCTCAGAGGGGCGTGGTGGCGCCCAGGCCCGCTCCCTTCTCGGCTCAAAAATCTCAGCCGAGGGGTAAAGCGAAAGTTGGTGCTGAGATGCCTGATGGGTATAAGGCCGTCCACCAGGCCATCGAGGAT
Source organism: Nyssa sinensis (assembly GCA_008638375.1). Classification (NCBI taxonomy): domain Eukaryota; kingdom Viridiplantae; phylum Streptophyta; class Magnoliopsida; order Cornales; family Nyssaceae; genus Nyssa; species Nyssa sinensis. Next base: position 30,549,498 of record CM018046.1, read on the forward strand.
TTTTGGGCGGAGGCCCCTTGGACTGACATCCCTTCCTGCAGCACCAGGAAGGGCACCGAGAAGACTGTGGCTGGTGCCATGAGGGCCCATCTGAAGGTAACGACCGACCTCTCTTCTTTTGGTGTTTTTCTTTCTTTTCCTCCTTACCGATGTGCCTCTTGTTTTATTTTTGCAGACTTTGCATAGTTTGGCCGCTTTAATGGAGGCCACAGTGGATCTTCAGGCCTTGGAGAGGCTGGAAGAAGAACTTGATGATGCTCGGCTACAGCTTGGCACGGCCCAGTCTCATGTTTCCTCGGCCGAGGACGAACTCAAGGAGGCGAAGAATTGACTCTCAATTATGGAGTCTGAAAGGGATTCCATTAAACTTGAGAGGTATTTTTTGCAATCTGAACGGGACTCCCTTCGCCAGGACCTGATCAAGCTGAAGGAGGAGAACAGTGCCCTTCAGGACTCCATCGCTCAGAAAGTTGAGGAGGCCAAGGTTGAGACCGAGGCCAGGCTGAAGACCGAGCTTGAGAAGATGGGAGACACAATCGCGCAGCTCGGTTATGACAACTTCAAGTCCAAGCTTCTCGCCAAGTACCCGGATATTGATCTAGTCTGGGATTGACGACGATGACGAGGATGAAGGTGGTGATCAGGATGATGGATCTGCAAGCCCTTTAGTTTAGGGAAACTTTTGTAATCCTGCTTCACTATGCTTGTAACCGAGCTTGCATTTTAATGAAAATATCTTCTCTTCAGTTTCTGTTTCTATCTTCTTTGATCGTTGGCAATCTTTGAGTTTTGCTCTATAAATGTGTCAATGTCTTGTTGTAAACGGGCTTCAGCCTTTAAGATTTGTACTTTGACATAATTAAACCTGCTCGGAATCTAGAGTATTGTTTTTACCGACCATGGGTTTTCTCCAGAACTAACTTATGGTAATCCCGAAGTAATGTGAAGTAATAACCAACTTGTACCGAACTCTTAGTATTGGAGGGGTTTTTGAATCATGGATTTTCTTTAAGAAAGATGACTTGAATAATAATCAATCAATCTGATCACTAATCGTTGACCGTGAAAACTGGCGTAAGACATTTATTCTGACCCCTTAGAACAAGACCCGAGCTTGATTAGCGAGCAAAGGGACTTGTAGTTGTAAGAATATTTTGACGGTCGGTATGACTGAGCGCTTAGAGTCTATTTTTGTCTGTCTATGACTTCTGACACAGAGCCCTTGTGTACTTGTAATAAAACATCATCCTCATATATCAAGATGGATCTGACTTAGGGATTTTGTTCATTAAGATGGAACAGACTTGAGGTCTGTGCATTGAGATGGACCAGACTTGAGAGGTCTGTACATTGAGATGGACCAGACTTGAGAGGTCTGTACATTGAGATGGACCAGACTTATAATCTGTGCATTTGAGATGGACCAGACTTGAGAGGTCTGTACATTGAGATGGACCAGACTTATAGTCCGTGCATTTGAGATGGACCAGACCTGAGGGGTCTGTACATTGAGATGGACCAGACTTATAGTCTGTGCATTTGAGATAGACCAGACCTGAGGGGTCTGTACATTGAGATGGACCAGACTTATAGTCTGTGCATTTGAGATGGACCAGACCTGAGGGGTCTGTACATTGAGATGGACCAGACTTATAGTCCGTGCATTTGAGATGGACCAGACCTGAGGGGTCTGTACATTGAGATGGACCAGACTTATAGTCTGTGCATTTGAGATGGACCAGACCTGAGAGGTCTGTACATTGAGATGGACCAGACTTATAGTCCGTGCATTTGAGATGGACCAGACCTGAGGGGTCTGTACATTGAGATGGACCAGACTTATAGTCTGTGCATTTGAGATGGACCAGACCTGAGAGGTCTGTACATTGAGATGGTCCAGACTTGAAAGGTCTGTACATTGAGATGGACCAGACTTATAGTCTGTGCATTTGAGATGGACCAGACCTGAGGGGTCTGTACATTGAATCATTTCACGGAATATTTGGAAAAAAGAAATCATTTTATTGATAATACTTTCGTAAATGCTCCATATTCCATGGTCTGGGGACAGGTTTCCCATCCATGTTCTCCAACCAGTAAGTGGTTGGTCTTACTGTTTTGGTGATTCTGTAGGGACCTTCCCAGTTCGGTGATAACTTCCCCATGGTGGGATCCTTGGTGATCAGGTCAGGATCTATCCCTTCCATGTCCCTTGTTTCCCAGGCGAACACAGAGAGGTTTTTCTTTAAGAATTTTACCAGCTCAACCTGCTCGGCATGCGTCAGGTCAGGACCTATCTGTAGGTAACGTCCTTGATCCTCCGAGCTGACCAGGACTTTAATGGGCTCCTTTATAGGCTTAGCGCTGCTGTCTCTTCCTCTGGGGCTTAGTGGCTCGTCGTTCTCGGAGGGACAGTCTTCTGCCTCGTAACAGCAAGGGTGGATTGCATCCTTGCATTCACGGGGGTGCAGTAATTGCTATTTAGGGGCCTTGGCCTTGAGTGTGAGGGCATGACATTCTCGGGAGGTCGGTTGGCATCCTTTGATGGAGTAAACTGTCTGATTGTGAACGTATTTCAAGCATTGGTGGAGAGTCGAAGTGACTGCTCCCATCTCATGTAGCCAGGGCCTCCCAATTATGACGTTGTAAGGAGATTTGGCTTTTAGGACCATGTACTCAGCTATCGTGGTCTTTTGCCCGTCCCCTTCACCTGCAGTTGTGGCCAGATCGACCCTCCCTAGTGGAATGTTGGTGTTTCCGTCGAAGCCCGCCATGATTATACCCGTGGGCTTAATGTCATTGGGGTCGAGTTTCATGTGTTTGAAGGGGTCGTAGAATAGTACATTAGTTGAGCACCCAGTGTCAACGAGGACTCTTCGGATTTTGAAGTTGGCGATCTTGAGGGAGATGACCAGGGCGTCACTGTGAGGAAAATGCACTCCTATTAGGTCATGATCCGTAAACTGGATTTCTGGTACGGGCTTTAACCTTTTCTCCAAGTTAGCGACCTGCATGATGTTGGGAGCAGATCTGGCCTCCCGAGCATAACGTTTTCTTGACCTGTTAGAGGTACCTGTTACGGGGGAATCTGCGTGTAGAACAAAGATCACCTGGTTGTTCTGTCGTGGGGGCTCGTTCCTGCCCTCTTTCTGTTCTTGTCTCTTTGACCTTTCTAGAGGTGTCCCTGGCCTCCTCTAAGTTAATGTATTTCCTTGCCCGGTCCATAAGTGCTGCCATATCCGCAGGGGAATTTTTGGTCAAGGAGTCTCTGAAGCCTCCTTGTGCAAGGCCAGCGGCAAGAGCAGCCACTAGGAAACCAGGGCTGCAGTCTGTCACTTCAGTGAGCTCAGCGTTGAAACGTGCTATATACCCTCTGAGTGATTCTTCCCTTGTCTGCTTTATGTTCAGCAGGAACTCCGGACCCTTTCTCAGCCTCCTGATAGTCATGAATCTGTCCAGGAATCTTCTACCGAGCTCATAGAAGCTAGACACTGAGTTCGGCGGGAGGTGGTGGAACCACTTCAGGGCGGTACCGTTAAGGCTGGTCACGAACGTTCGGCATAGAAAAGCGTCGGAAGTACCGTGTAAAGCCATGGTGTGCTGATAGTGGGAGAGGTGGTCCCCCGGGTCCCCAGTCCCATCATAAGGGGTGAACTTGGGGACGATAAATTTCTTGGGCCTTTCCTCATCCATGATAGCATTAGTGAATGGGGTGGCCGACCTCCCGAGCAGCCTGGCCAGCTCGTCCTGCTCCGGATACTGGACCCCTCTTACAAAGGCAGTGCGGTCCATTGATTCGGCAACTTCTTCGGCTCTTACCAACCCTCTAGGCAAGACGGGCTGGTGTGAGGCAGGTCTCGTGACCTCAGGGCCTACATGAGTAGGTTGATCTTGGCCCATTACTAGGGGGTTGTTCTGATTCTCTTGCACTGGTGGTGCAGGAACCACTCGAGGTGGCGACCCTTGTGGAGCGTGGTTTACTCCCGAGGCCCCAGGGATGGGGATTCGGGTAGTGCTTCAATAATGGACCTCTGGGACAAAGGCGGGAACTCCTCGGCCGGCTGCCATCGACGGCTGGGGATCTCCATGAATATCGGCAGCCGCAGGAGGCTGCTCCTCCTGAGTGTTTGTGGCAGCGGGTGGATTTTGGAGGTTGGTTTCATGATTCTGGGTAAACATCGCCAGGGTCCTGGACATAGTCAAAAGCTGTTCCCGTAGCAACTGGTTCTGCCGCCTAGTTTCGATCAGCTCTTGTTGTATGGGATTATTCACTCTCCCTCTTCCTCGTCCGGCCATTGGTTGAGGATGAGGGTTTGGAGTGTTCTTCCTGGGTCGCAAGTTGGGAGCCATGATCCTTTTGACAAACGGAAGATGAGCTTAGATTGAGTAGAGCACTTGGTGATTGTCGTTCCCACAGACGGCACCAAACTGATGCTGCACTTTTTTGGCCCACGTGAGATCCAAGCTCAGCTCCCTGCGAAACACTCGAAACGGAAGATCAGAGGACCACCGGGTTGGCTCCGGCGGTAGCCGCTCCGATGCTTAAGTCAATAAATTGAATTGAAAGACTTGTAATGAAAGCCAAAAATAATGAGCATGAGCGTAAAGCGTACCTTAAGGGTTGAATTTATAGGTGGTTGTTCTCCCAAGTTGATTAGGATTTGGAACCATGAATATAGGGATTAGATCTTCGGAGATATCAGTTACCTTGTTGAATATGGTAACTTAATGTGGCAGTTTCCTTGTTGGAAACGGTTTCCTTATTCTCTGCTTGGAGCCTATGGAGGCGGTGATAAAATCTGATTATTGATTTGCTGTTATTGCAGGTTTGCGTATGCATACATTTAGATTTGTAGGAGAGCTGCCTTGCTTTGACACTATGAGCTCGGTTTATATGGGTAATGCATTTGACTGACCGAGGGTGAGGCATACGACCGAGCATGAACTGGATGATCGAGCATAAGTCATGTGACCGAACATGAACCGGATGATCGAGCATATACTGAATGACCGAGCACAGATTATAAGGCCGAACATGAACTAAGCAACTGAGCACAAGTTATATGGCCGAGCGTGAGCTGTATGATTGGTCGCGAGCCGATCTTACAATCACACGTGTCATGTAGTGCTTGGTGTGTCACATAGTGGTATATCAATTATTATTTTTAAATCTCCCAAATCCTTATCAGCTTTATCTTCTTTTTGAAATCAACCTCCTCCTGATCCACCAAATCAAGCCCCTCTCCTTATCCCATTTGCCGTGCATATATTTTTATTTTTATCATTATTTAAAATTTTATCTTTCTTTTATCATTTTTTTCCATTTATTTTATTTTTATTTTACTGTTACTTCGATATTCATTCATGATTTGCTCGAGCATTGACCGAACATTATCCGCACAGTCAAAGCTGTTGAGATGCCAAACCGTTCATTTCATTCATTGTCATAACATAAAGTCCTACTAGTTCGGTTTACATGGCTCGCTCAGTTACCATTTGGGTCAGGGTATTACACTATACCCATATACAAGCTTAAAGTAAGTTTAAAGCAACCCAAAAAAAATCAAATTATAGAGAAAAATTTTGGTGGCTTACCTTCTACGCCCCTCCTTCTGCCTCCCCTTTCCTCCTTCCTCTTCCTCTTCCTCTTCCTTTTTTGTTTCTTCTCCTCTGTTTCTCTCAGGCATGCAACGAATGCCATGGCTTTATAACCACACACACCTCTTCGATTTCCCTCTCTCTCTCTCTCTCTCTTTCCTTTCTTTTCTTTCCTTTCCTTCCTCCTCCTTTGACCCTTTCCTTTTTCTGATTTTTTGTAACCTCCATTCCCTTGTAATAGCTATGGCATTATATATGTATTTTATCCATATATAATGCACACCCTCTCCCCCCAATCGCACACACAATGATATATACATATATACAGCCTACCATATATATACTTACTGATATATATATATATATACACACACATATATACATATATATATATATCCATATTCCATATATCATGATTTATATTTTATTTTATTTTTATTTTATTTTTTATTTCGATATTCATTCATAGCTTGCGCGGGTATCACCCGCGCATCATTCGTACATTCATATTATTGAGATTCCAAATCTGTCCATTTCATTCGATGTCATAACATAAAGTCCTATCAGTTCGGGTTTACATGGTTTGCCTCGGTTACAATTCGGGTTGACGTATTACAACTTCCAAGAACATCAAGAGTCGATACCTTCAAGGCTTCAATATAATGCAACAACCAAACAAGCAAGAGGATAACTGCTAATGTACCATACGAGAGGCTGCTGCCATTGTTATACGAGAAGCTCTACCACAAAACATGGACTTGCTGTCAATGGTATCCATGGCAACTTGGAGGAGGATATTGAGTTGAATAAATCAAGAAAAGATGGAGCTAATTAGTTTTGATAGCTTTTGTATTTGACAGTGTTGCATTCAAATGGTTTTTATAAATATCTTTCTAAAAGATTAAAAGAGAACAATACTTTGGCCTTGGGGTTGCTTGATTTGCTAAATATGGTATTTTAAGTGGGGAGAGCTTCGGCAAGCAGCATACATGGAATCAAGCTAGCCATAACATAAGCAAAAGATACTCTACTGCAATATATTGGTGTGCAAGAAAGCATCAAGGTACTTGTTGCCAAAAAGACATTTTGGTGGTAAGAGTATTTTAAGTTTTGATGATATATAAGAATATTTGAGTGTCAAGAAGTTTTCTAAAAGTGTAAAATTTCACACTTTTGCTAAGACGTATTTTTACAATGTTGTTGGGATAAAGCTTTTCACTAGAGAGTATAAAATTTCACCCTTTCACTGATCTAAAATTTTACAGCTTCAGAGTGATATTTTTCATTGACTTTTGATATTTTAAATACTAATTTGTTTTGGTGACAAATCTTCACTACCTTTGAAATTCAATTTTGAGCATCTAACATGCCAACAACTTAATAAAACTAACAATAATTGAGAATTTTCTTAATTTTTATGAAACTGTAAAATGTCACACTTTCGCTGGAATAGAGTCTTTCACCAGCAAAGTATAAAATTTCACACTTTTGCTGGGAGACATTGCAATTGTGCAAATTTTTACACATTTCACAACTAGTGAATTTTTAATCACCCATGCTTTAAATATTATTATTTTACAGATTTTCATAACCTTGAAAATCAGTATATCTAATATGTGGATAAAAGCTCTAAAAAACTATTAACAATTGCTAATCTTCTCAAATTTTTATAAAAGGGTAATTTTTTACACTTTTGTTGAATAATAGTTTTTTAGTGCAAATGTGTAAAATTTACAAACTTTTTTTTCCTTCAGATTTTCATATTCAACATGGATCTTGTTTGATAGATCTCGATGTGTAAAATCTAAATATATTTATTTTATAAAAATAGATTTATAAATTGGTAGTTATTGAATTTTAAAGTTTGCCAAAAAACTTGGGAGGAACTCTCAGATTTTACGGAAGTTTTTGGGCTGCTGGTCCTTTTTTTTTTTTTGTAGTGTAAAGGGTATTTTGGACAAAACACTTTTATTGGACTTAATGGTATACTTAAATTAGTCTTGGACCTTAAAATAATTAAGTTTGATCGCTAGGACCTTTAATTGAATAACTTAAGTTTAATGAATCCAGCTTTTCATTGGATGATAATAAATGAGAGCAAAATGATCCAATCCAAAACAAACTTTATCAATCAACTGGAGGTAGCCTAGGTGATCAATGGTCATGGGTTCAAGTTTTAATATCCTCATTAGGAGAATTTGAACATTATTTTCACAAAGTCATAAATTAGGCTGATTTGTTTGTCTAGAAGAAAAAATTACATGTGTTGTTTCATGTGTTTTACTTGATTCTCACGTATTTCTTTATATGTTATAAATATATATTTTATTTTTGAATTAAATTTAATTTTTGAGACATAAAATTAGTTTTTTGAATTTTAAATTATTAGAATTCAAGGGAAAATAAATGATATTATAAATAGTGTTCGTATAATTTATTCATAATAATATTGATGTAAAATGTAAATTATTTTACATGGAAAGATTTTTAAGTAGTGGTATCATAATTTTCAAGGATTAAGGGAAACGGTTGTCCCCAATGACATTCATTGAATCAAGAGAGAGAAGACAAATAAAAAGGAGTAAAAAAAATTTTATATTAACAACAAAGAAATAACATTAATTTTTCTAATTTTTTAACATATTTTCTACTGTTCTATAATTATTTATTTTTAAAAAATGAGAATATTATCATTAAAATCAACATTATTTGTATAAAGTAATCGTAGTTCAACTTAAGCTCATATTTTCAGAGATATTTTTCAGTAGGACTATGAGTGTTATGTTTTATTAAAAAGGAAGATTCATATTATACATGATACAATATTATTAAAAATGTATATTATCATGTTATAGCTCTCATTCAAAAAAATAAAAATTAAAAAAATCGTTATTTTCATATTGAGTTCAATCATCCCAATATTTTACCATCTTTTCAAGATCCGAACGAGCAGCTACCAAAATTTCCTCTTGCTTAGAACTTAGAAGAGAGCCCGGAGCTTGTCTGTGTCTAGGTACATTCTACAATAGTGCCGGCTCTAGCATAAAGTAAGTAAATCGATTGCTTTAAGCTCCACTTATGATTAAGGTCTCAAATTTTATGTATATCTATAATATATTTGTATTCAAAATAGAAGTATAAAGTGCATATAATTCTAAATCTTATAAAACAAAAGGTTCCATATTCTATAAATATTTGTATTAAAAGTAGAAGTATAAGGTGCATAGAACTCTGAAACCTTATTAAAAAAAAAAAGACCCATATTTCATAAATATCACAATCAATGATTTTTTTTACCAATAATATCTTGTACGGAAAAAAGGAAAAAAAACTGAACAGTCGGAAATAAATACAACCAACTCATAACTCTTATCTCTTTCACACCTACCTACTATCTCTTTGTCTTTCTCTCTCTCAAGACTCTTTCTTTCTCTGATCTCTCTTAATCTTTTTAATCACCTTAAGCATCATATAACATTCTCTTTGCTTTAGAATAACAGGAGAAGGGAGAATCAAATTAGTAAATATCTCAATTTTCTTTTCAACCAAGGTAAGTCTATTATTATTTTTGTTATTTTTATCATATATTATTTGTCTCATTTTAATTACAAATAAACTAAAATAGTTCTAGTGTGAAGATTTTTTTATTGTCTATTATGTAGTTTTAAAATTTTTTATAATCTATTGTCTATTATCATATGTGTATGCTAATGGATTTATGAAAAGTTGGGTTTTTTGTTTGAGTTTATTGGGCTTAAGTCCCTTAAAAAGATGCTTTATTATTATAAAATCCAGACACCTTTTGTTTTCAAGGTGAAGGACAATTAATTTCCATTATTTACGATAAGAATCATTTTTAATGAGCTCATATTAAATAATTTTTTTATATGACATTAATACCCTTAACCACACGTAAAACCTTTCTCTCCCAATTTTTTATAAACACAATTTATTCTTCCCAACTCTTGTATGCGGTTGTTCCCTCTCAATCTCTCTCTTTCCCTTCAAATTTCCCGTCTCTCTTCTCCCGCTCCGCCGTCCCTGCCGCTTTGTGACCGCTATGACCGCTGACTACATATCACGGGTATCTAGCTCCCAAACAAAGAGACTATCACTGGTGGTTTTTGCAGACTCCATTAAAGAGAAAATTCAGTCTCAGAATTGCTTTGGGTTTTTTTTTTCTTCTTTAAAGACACCATCGTCTTGCACTTGGCGAACTCTTTGAACATTCTTTAGGGATTGTTTTGATGGAAATCTTAAGGGTTTACGGCAGCAAAAATACAAAAATTTGGGGGAATGGGTTTTGCCAATTTGTGGTGGTGATGGTTGCTTCAGTGGTCGGAACGATGGTGTGTGATTCGACCATGTGTTGGCGTGGACAGAGGCAAAGATGATGATGACGATGCAATCGATGAACATTGTCAATCCCAGTGACTGAAGATATATAAGGGATTCCAAGAATTGATGGCATTTTTCTTCCTCCCAATAGAGAGGACTTTTGACTATGTTTCTTCTACCCATTGGAGAGGACTTTGAACTATGTTTCTTCTATCCATTAGAGAGGAGTTCCGGCCGGATACAATTGGTAAAACTATTAAATTTTACACTTTACAAAAACTGTAAAGTTTTATAGATTGAAGTTTTTGACTATTAAACTTTTACCGAGACGAAATATTACAGTTTTGAATCACTTTTTTTTTCTTCAAAATTTCATATGCAATATGGACCTTGTTTGATAAATTTCAATTTTTAGAGCTCAAATATATAAATTTTATTCAAAATGAATTTATAATTTATAAGTTATTAAATTTTGAAATCTTGCAAAGCTTTTTCAAAGAAGTGCGCAGTTCACGCAATTGGGGGTTTTGAAGCGATGAACTATTATTATTATAAATTTAAGGATATTTTAGTCATTATAAATTTGAAAGAGTTGGTGGGTTATTAAGTTTGGGTTGGGACTTGATATTAATTGTTGTTCTTTTCGTGAACTTCTATCTAAACGACCCTTTTTTTAGGTAAGTAGAGTTATAATTTAATTAAAACATAAATTCTTAAATAGATAAGAAAATAAAAATATAGGTAAACAAAAAAAACATGGGTAAAGAAACTTATTGTAATATAACACAATTGAAAAAACATGAACATAAAAAAATAAAAAAAGAAAAGAAAAGATAGACACATTAAGATAAAGTATGGGAAAACAAAAATATATATATATAAATAAAAAAATTATAATTATAAAAAAAATAAGTGTAAAATTAAATTTTTAATAACTAAGAATTAGTACTTAATTTATTTGCCAAAAAAAAAATTTAAACTATTTTATTACTTATAATTCTTTTATATTAATTAATTCATTTAAATTTATCACTTTAAACTTCAAATTCTCTTGAGCAATCCTGCCACAACCATCCATATGTGACTCCCAACTTGCCTAAAAACTCCAACAAAGAATCACTCATCAACGTCCGTAAAATGTTTTCTTGAAAATGCCAAACTTACGAAAACCGACAAAAAGAAACAGCCCATCAAGTAACAAACAGCTCAAGCATCATCACCGTAGAAAGAAGTGGCAATCTGCAATGAACCCGTATCCCGCGAAACAGGGGATAAAACAACCAACAAGCTGGAACGTCTCGGAACTCTCCTCACACGCGGCAAATCTAAACCCTGTTGGCCAAGAAACAAGCCCCACTACAACGTTGTCATTTTCTCCACGTCAGCAACGAAACTGTGTGCTCCACTCACGCACCCCCGGATTCCAATCAAAAACCAACGACGCGCATGGCCGCCACTCTCACCTCATTCCAATACATAAACCCAACATTAACACTACAAACCAATTCACATTCACACAAAATATCGGAAGTAAAGATGTGCAGAGGGTTTCAGCAGAACGAGCGAGAGCGCTTGAAGATCAAAGCGTTTTATATCCGATTATCAGCTTTAAATGCCCTAAAGCCCTTACCCTATTCTCTTACCCTCTGTTACCTCCCTCGTATCAATGGAAGCCCCTTGGAGATCAATGAGACCGAGATCCGACCTGATTCGCCAGCTTTTGTTACTCTATACCGAGTCATATCGGCCGAAACGGCCACCAAAGGAGCGATATTCGGGAGCAGAGAGTGCGTGAGGGCAAGCGAAGGAGTTCGGTTCGAGGTCTACTTGAGAGACGAGAAGGTGTTGAAGGGGATTTTCAGGAAAGACGAGGGCAATGAGTGGATATTGGATTGTAAGTGTGTGCTTGAGAGTGAACTGGTAGGTGTTGAGGTCAAGGAGGCCGAGGTTTGTGTAGCGGTGGAGGGACAGGTGGCGATGAGTGAGAAGGTGGAGATGGTGGTGAAGAGGAAGAGGAGGCCCAAATGTTTTCAAGGGTTGGAGGACATACCGGAGGAAAGAGAGGTGGAATGTGACTCCGATGCTTGTTGTTGTTGTTGTTCTGGTGAGGAGGGAAACGAGATCGGATCAGACGGTGGAGATTGCGCGGAAGAGGAAGAGGAGGAGAGTGACGAAGACAGAGAAGGAACGGAGATGAAAATGGAAGGAGTGAGCTGGGCCGTTGATGTGGGGATTTGGGTGATGTGTTTTGGAGTTGGCTATCTGGTTTCTAAAGCTTCTTCCAAGAGCCTGAGGCGAAGAAGATTGCTATGACCAAGAGAATTTTTTTTTTTTATATTTTATATTTTTAAATTTTCAGATTTTATGAATTAGGATTATTCTTCATTGAATTTCACAATATATAAGAGATTTTTAATTTTTAGCCCAAAAAAAAGAAAGCTAATATTTATTTATTTAACGGTGTCTGCAATCCAACATGTAGTAAGCATCCCACGATTATGTTGCAGTGTCCACATGAGTGAAAAAGAAAGGGGGCAACACAAATTTTTCTATGAACGTGGTTTATTAGACCAAGCCGCCAATTGTTATATAGACGGCCTGTTTTTTAACTAATATACTGTAATAGGTCTGCTGTATGAATTTGATCATTGGACTCTCGTCCCTAAACTAAAATACTTTGAAAAATACGGTTGCGTTTGGATAGTAATTCAGATATAATTTTTTAAAAAGTATTTTTTAAATATGTTTTTAAATTTTATAATTAATTTTTTAAAAATTGTGAAAATACGTTTGATTATACTAATTAAAATTTAATTTCTGAGTTAAAAATTATAAAAATATATTTAGATATAATAATATTTAAATTTATATACATTAAAAAGTTAATTTATTATTTACCTCTATCCAATCTCTAACTTATAATTTATTAAAATCGAACATATTTTAAAATTTATCAATTTATTAATTTAATTTAATAAATAAATAAATAATTTAATATTATATAAAATATTAAATTATTCAAGTTTAACTTTTAATCGGTTTATTTAAAATTAATTTATGAAAAAAATAAATCAAGTTTGATCATGAATTTTATTTGAACATGAAAAAAAAGATAAATTTTTTTTTTAAATTAAAAAAATAAAAAAATTAAATAAAAGAAATATTTTTGTCATTTTGAAAAAAAATAAGACTTAAAAAAAAGTTATTATAATAATTAAATTTTTGGTTATGCTAATAACAATTTATTTTTAATTTTTTTATATATTTGTTAAATTATTTTATCATTGTTATTAATAATATTTATATTTATTACATTAAAAAAAAAAAAAAGAGAGAGAGAGAGAAAAGAAAGCAGAAGTAAGAGAGTAGAAGAGTGTTGAAGCTTGGGAAAAAAAAAAGAAAAGAAGAGAAAGTGTGAAAGTGAGAGAGAGGACGTAAGAAGCAAGTGCAGGAAAAGAGAAGTAAATCTACTTCAAACAGATTTCAAAAAAAGCAGAGCTTCATTTCAAAAGAAATCGAAAAAAGTGAGAATGGTCAAATCTCCAAAATCTATATCCAAACAGGTTTTTAAAAAAGTTATTTTTTGAAATCTGTTTCAAGTAGATAACTAAACAGAGCCTGATGTTCGGTCGCCAAGGGCACGTGATTTGTTCATATTAATGATTAATGACTTTGTTCGCATCTCGAAGGTTGAATTTTCATGACTGATGGTAGCAGTACTTAAAAAATTATTCAACCAACATAGAATTATTAGCTCCCAACAATCTGTGTAATATTGAACAAATTTTTGGCACAACTATCATTCAAATATGAGTATAGAAGTGAGACTCAAGGTAAAATCTAAATTAATATCACATTTAAATGGCTATCGCACACTACCAGACTTTTTTTTTTTTTATTTTCTCTTTCTCGATATCCCATTTCTAGCATTTGTTAGCAGAAATAGAGATAGGGGGAGATAGGATTTATTATAACATTTACATGAAAATGACAGAAGCCGTTTTTGGAGTAGCCATGGATATTAAAATCAGACTTGATAGAATTGAGCAAGAAACACGTTAGGTGAAAAATGTGAAAGCTCCAACGAGAGCAAATGATGGGTGCGTTCTGGAAACACATGCGTGCAAAAGAAAGATAAGCTTGAGATGCTACAATAGCTTCAGCCTAATCGATCCGCCTATAGTAGTGCTAAGTTCCCTTGAACAGAGCATTTTATCATGCCCCTCTTTACGTTTAGTTTGATTTTGTGTGAGTTGACAGAGGATACAGAGCACAACGCTCAGAAAGAGCTAAGCGGTTTGCTACTGTCGTGAAATTTTTTGAACCGCCACGAAACACGATTCTGCTTAGTGGCATTTTTCAAGAGCCACAAAAGCTTCAATTTTTTATTTAATTAACGTCACTGAATTGTGGCAAAAAATATCGAGTTTTTAAATGCTTTTAACATGTTTTATGTAAATTTTCAAATACATTTACTACTAATAAATCTAAAAGTACTAGACATTCAATATACCAATCTACACATAAGATATCTTATACAAGAAAAAACAAAGCATCTATTCTTATAAAACCAAATAAAAATCTCATTCTTCATCATCGACTCAAATTTAAATTAATTGTCACATCTCAAATCCCACTCTATGTGAATTAGGGACTGCGACCGGCTAGTCAGTTACATCGCCCGCATTTGCCATGTGCAAACTGTGAGAAATGGAATCAACCAAATGTCATTTTATACTTGTTTCAAACCGATTGCGTTATTTTAATTATTTATTGGTAGTGGAAATACTTAGGTTATTTTTTCGTGAATGTAATACACACTTGTTAGAGCTTTACTAATTTATTACTTATACATTATACAAATTTACAATATTGTGAGCCCATTACATATATCTCAAGCCTAACAAATTCTACTGTAATACCCCGACCTAAAACACCCGAGTAATTCAGCTTGCATATCGAGATTAAAATTTTTTAGTTAATCTAGACTATGAAAAACCGAGTGTTGGGTAAAATACACAAGCAATGTATGGGCATACGCCATTATGAACAAATATATACATAAATTGTATACAGGTATATGTGTGTATATATATATTAATATATATATATATATGTGCATATAATATGTACACATATGAACGTGTGTATATATTTGTGTCTATATATAAAAGCATCAAGAATGAAGTCATATATATATATATTGATATACCACTATGTGACACACCAACCACTGCATGACACGTGCAACTGCAAGATCGGTTCATGACCCATAATAGAGCTCAGGCTCGGCCATATAACTTGTGTTCGGTCGCCCAGCTCGGGCTCGGCCACATAACTTGTGCTCGGTCGCTTAGTTCATGTTCGGCCTTATAATCTGTGTTCGGCCATTTAGTACATGCCCGGTCATACATCTCATCCTCAGTCAGTCAAGGGCATAACCTACATGGGCCGAGCTCATAGTATCAAAGCAAGACAGTTCTCCCATAAAGACTAACTTGTATAGATGCAAGCTTGCAATACAACACATCAATGATCAGACCTAATCATCGCTTCAGTAAGCACCAAGTAGGAAATAAGGAAGCTATCTCCAACAAGGAAACTGCCACACTAAGTTACCATATTCAACAAGGTAACTGATATCTCCAGAGATCCAATCCCTATATTCATGGCTCCAAATCCTAATCAACTTAGGAGAGATATTGCCTATAAATTCAACCCTAAAGGTACGCTTTATTTTCATGCTCATTATTTTGGCTTTCATTACGAGTCTTTCAATTCAATTTATTGACTTAAGCATCGGAGCGGCTACCGCCGGAGCCAACCCGGTGGTCCTCTGATCTTCTGT
Source organism: Nyssa sinensis (assembly GCA_008638375.1). NCBI lineage: Eukaryota > Viridiplantae > Streptophyta > Magnoliopsida > Cornales > Nyssaceae > Nyssa > Nyssa sinensis. The sequence goes on from CM018046.1 coordinate 30,565,282, forward strand.
TTCGAGTGTTTCGCAGGGAGCCGAGCTTGGATCTCACGTGGGCCAAAAAGTGCAGCATCAGTTTGGCGCCGTCTGTGGGAAACGACAATCACCAAGTGCTCTACTCAATCTAAGCTCATCTTTCGTCTATTAGAGGGATTATGGCTCCCAACTTGCGACCCAGGAATAACACTCAAAACCCTCATCCTCAACCAACTGCTGGACGAGGAAGAGGGCGAGGGAATAACTCTGCACAGGAAGAACTAATCGAAACTAGGCGGCAGAACCAGTTGCTACGGGAACAGCTTTTGACCATGACCAGGACCCTGACAATGTTCACCCAGAATCATGAAACCAATCCTCAAAATCCACCCGTTGTCACTCAACAGCAGCAGCCTCCTGCGGCCGCCGGTGTTCATATAGACCCCCAGCCGTCGTCGGCAGCCGGTCGAGGGATTCCCGCCTTTGTCCCGGAGGTCCATTATCGAAGTACTACCCGACCCCCCGTCCCAGGGGCCTCGGGAGTAAACTACGTTCCACAAGGATCACCTCCTCAAGTAGTTCCTGTACCACCAGTACCAGAGAATCAGAACAACCCCCCAGTAGCGGGCCAAGATCAGCCTACCCATATAGGCCCTGAGGCCGTGAGACCTGCCTCGCAGCAACCCGTTTTACCAAGAGGGTCAGTAAGAGCCGAAGAAGTTGCTGAATCAATAGACCGTACTGCTATCATAAGGGGTGCCCAGTATCCAGAACAGGACGAGCTGGCCAGATTGCTCGGGAGGTCGGCCACCCCGTTCACCAATGCTGTCATGGCCGAGGAAAGACCCAAGAAATTTATCGTCCCTAAATTCACCCCTTATGATGGGACTGGGGACCCGGGGGACCACCTCTCCCACTACCAGCACACCATGGCTTTGCACGGCACTTCTGATGCCTTCTTATGCAGAACGTTCGTGACCAGCCTCAATGGTACCGCCCTAAAGTGGTTCCACCACCTCCCGCCGAACTCAGTATCTGGCTTTTATGAGCTCGGCAGAAGGTTCTTGGACAGATTCATGACTAGCAGGAGGCTAAGAAAGGGTCCGGAATTCCTTCTGAACATAAAGCAAACGAGGGAAGAATCGCTCAGGGGGTATATAGCACGTTTTAACGCCGAGCTCACTGAGGTAACAGATTGCAGCCCCGGTTTCCTAGTGGCTGCTCTAGCCGCTGGACTTGCTCAAGGAGGGTTTAGAGACTCCCTGACCAAAAGTCCCCCTGCGGACATGGCAGCACTCATGGACGGTGCAAGGAAGTACATCAACCTGGAGGAGGCCAGGGACACCTCTAGAAAGGTCAAAGAGCAAGCTCAGAAAGACGATCACAAGAAAGATAGTCAAAAGAAGGACACCAGCTCGGCCAGGAAGAGAGTCAGGAGCCCAGAAAAAAGGGGGGCCCCCAGAACCTCCTTCAATTCTGGACTAAGGGAATTCAACCACTTCACTCCTCTAAACGCCTCTCCGTACAATATATTGAAGCAAGTAAGATCTCGAGAAAATATGAGATGGCCGGAGCCTTTGAAAGGAGACCCCAGCTATCGAGATCAGACCAAATATTGTGACTTTCACAAAGACCGAGGGCACACAACCAATACCTGCAAAGCTCTCAAGCATGAGATTGAGCAGGTAATAAGGAGAGGAAGGCTGCAGGAGTTCGTCAAGCAGGACGGAGGACAGAACCCCCGTGACGAACGACCCCAGCAGAGAAAAACCGACCAGAGGCAGGAGCAGAAAGGAGGCAGGAACGAACCCCCACGACAGAACAATCAGGTGATCTATGTCCTACACGCAGATTCCCCTGCAACAGGCACCTCTAACAGGTCAAGGAAACGATATGCTCGAGAGGCCAGGTCTGCTCCCAATATCATGCAGGTCGCTAACTTGGAGAAAAGGTTAAAGCCCTTGCCGGAAATCCAATTTACGGATCACGACCTTAGGGGAGTTCATTGTCCTCACAGCGACGCCCTGGTTATCTCCCTTAAGATCGCCAACTTCGATATCCGGAGAGTTCTCGTCGACACTGGGTGTTCGACCAATGTACTGTTCTACGACCCTTTCAAGCATATGAAGCTCGACCCCAATAACATTAAGCCCACGAGCATAATCATGACGGGCTTTGATGGAAACACTAACACTCCACTAGGAAGGGTCGATCTGGCCACCACTGCGGGTGAAGGGGACGGACAGAAGACCACGATAGCCGAGTACATGGTCATAAAAGCTAAATCTCCCTACAACGTCATAATTGGAAGGCCCTGGCTACATGAGATGGGAGCGGTCACCTCAACCCTCCACCAATGCTTAAAATACGTTCACAATTAGACATCTACTCCATCAGAGGATGCCAACCGACCTCCCGAGAGTGCCATGCCCTCGCACTCAAAGCTAAGGCCCCCAAATAGCAATTACTGCACGCCCGTGTGTGCAAGGATGCAATCTACCCTTGCTGTCACGAGGCAGAAGACTGTCCCTCCAAAATTGAAGAACCATTGAGCCCCAGAGGAAGGGATAGCAGAGCCAAGCCTATAGGGGAGCCTATTAAAGTCCTGGTCAGCTCAGAGGATCAGGGACGTTACCTGCAGATAGGTCCCGACCTGACGCATGCCGAGCAGGATGAGCTGGTCAAGTTTTTGAAGAAAAACCTCTCCGTATTTGCTTGGGAGACAAGCGACATGGAAGGGATAGATCCCGACCTGATCACGCACAGACTAATGGTGGATCCAGATCATCCACCAGTGAGACAAAAGAGAAGGCCTCTCGCTCCAGAACGGCATCAGGTCATCAACGACGAGGTTCAAAGGTTGCTCAACGCCAACATGATACGAGAGGTATCTTATCCTGATTGGTTGGCCAACACTGTTCTGGTCAAAAAGAAGAATGGTAAATGGAGAGTCTGTGTCGACTACACAGATCTCAACAAAGCATGCCCAAAGGATAGCTTCCCTCTTCCACGAATAGATCAGTTAGTCGATGCAACTGCAGGGCACGAGCTCATGAGCTTCATGGATGCTTATTCTGGGTACAATCAAATACAGATGCATCCTCCCGATCAAGAGAAGACTTCATTCATCACCGAACGAGGTCTCTATTGCTACAAAGTGATGCCGTTCGGACTAAAGAATGCTGGAGCTACCTACCAACGTCTTGTTAATAAGATGTTCGGCTCCTTGATCGGCAGCACTATGGAAGTTTATATCGACGATATGCTGGTCAAGAGCCTAAGGAAGAGCAGTCATCTCCAACACCTAGCGCAAACCTTCGATATCCTCAGACAATATAAAATGAAGCTCAATCCCTCAAAGTGCACCTTTGGTGTAACAAAAGGGAAGTTCCTTGGGTACATAGTCTCTCAAAGAGGTATAGAAGCAGACCCGACTCAGATCGGGGCTCTGATCGGACTGAAATCCCCAAAGGCCCGAAAGGACATTCAAGCTCTGAACGGCCGGATAGCAGCTCTCAGCAGATTCATCTCCAAATCCACGGATCGGTGTCTACCCTTCTTCGAGGCTCTGAAAGGTAACAAATCTTTGCAATGGACTGACGAGTGTGAAAAATCCTTTCAGGAACTCAAAAGATACTTGGCTTCGCCCGAGCTCTTATCAAAACCAATCCAAGGAGAAAGGCTGCTTCTCTATCTCGCAGTCTCTGAGAACGCTGTCAGTTCGGTACTGGTTAGGCAAGACAGGAGCGTGCAGAGGCCCATCTTCTATGTCAGCAAGGCATTACTAGACACAGAAAAGAGGTACCCCGAAATTGAGAAGCTAGCCCTTGCTCTCATAGTTTCTGCACGGAAGCTGAGACCATACTTCCAAGCACATCCCATAGAAATTCCGACTGCCTACCCACTGAAAGCAGTCCTAAGAAAACCAGAAGTATCAGGACGGTTGGTCAAGTGGTCAGTGGAACTGGGGGAGTTCGATTTGTCCTACATTCCACGAGTCTCAATTAAAGGGCAAGCCTTGGCAGACTTCGTCGCAGAATTCACTCCCGCGCTGCTAGGCAAAGCTCAAGTCTCAGACGAGGTGGGGACTTGGAAGTTGTATGCTGATGGATCATCCACTGACCGAGGTGCCGGAGCAGGGCTAGTACTACACTCTCCTGATGGACTTACAACCGAAAGGGCAATTAGCTTGGGGTTCAGAGCCTCCAACAACGAAGCGGAATATGAGGCCCTTATCTTAGGAATGAAGCTAGCTCAGGAGTGCGAGGTACAGAGCCTCGAGGTATTTTCTGACTCCCAACTGGTGGTTAGCCAGGTTTAAGGAGAATATGCCATCAAGGATGAAAGAATGCTCCGATATTCGGAACTAGTCAACTTGCTAAAACATTCCTTCCGAGCATTCTCAATCCAAAAAATAGAAAGAGGACAGAACAGCCGAGCCGATGCCTTAGCAAACATGGCATCTCACATGAAAACGGGGGTGGAGTCAACGATAAAGTTCTCTCACCAGCCAAGGCCTAGCACCGAGGAGATCCAGGTCGCCCAAGTCACGGAACAGCCTCAGAGCTGGATGACTCCTATACTCCAGTACCTGGAGGAGGGACTCCTCCCAGAGGACAGAAATAAGGCAAAAAGAATCCGCATCAGAGCAGCTCGGTATCTTGTCCTTAACGGAAAACTCTACCGAAGGTCTTACACCCAACCATTGTTAAAATGCCTAGCACCTGAAGAGTCTCAATATGTCTTGGCAGAAATCCATGAAGGAATCTGTGGAAATCACAATGGGGGGAGAACCATAGCCCACCGAGCTCTAACCCAAGGCTACTACTGGCCTGGGATGCTGAAGGAAGCAAAGGAATATACTCGAAAGTGTGACAAATGCCAGAGGTTCGCCCCTTATCAGCATCAGCCGCAACATGAGCTCATCCCCATTACTAGCCCATGGCCCTTTGCACAGTGGGGAATGGACATCATAGGACCATTACCTAAAGCCAAGCCGAACAGGAGATACCTATTGGTGGCTGTTGACTACTTTTCAAAATGGGCCGAAGCAGAACCACTGACTCGCATCACTGAAAAAGAGATAAAGAGTTTTACTTGAAAAAATATAGTCTGCAGGTTCGGCATACCTCATGTGATCGTCTCAGATAATGGCACGCAGTTCACTGGGAAAATATTCAAGAAATTTTGCCAGGACCTAAACATCAAACAGCACTTTTCCTCCCCTGGTCATCCTCAGGCCGAGGTCACCAACCGAACTATCCTCGACGCTCTCAAGAAAAGATTAGAGGAAGCTAAAGGGGGATGGGTCGAGGAACTCCCTGGGGCACTCTGGGCCTACCGGACAACCAGGAGAACTCCAACATCGGAAACTCCCTTCTCCCTAGCCTACGGAACTGAGGCAGTAATCCCTGTTGAGGTCGGCATGCCGACCTTAAGGGCTGAGGCTTTCAACGAAGAGACCAATGACCAACAACTAGCAGAAAATTTGGATTTGCTCGAAGAAAGAAGAGAGCAGGCCGTAATCAGAATGGAAGCATATCAGCGCAGGATGGTTAACCGCTCAAAAATTGGCCTCAAACCTACCAATTTCCAAGTTGGGGACCTCGTCCTAAGAAGGGTTTTCCAGAACACCAAGGACCCCACCATGGGGAAGTTATCACCGAACTGGGAAGGCCCCTACAGAATTATCAAAACAGTTAGACCGACCACTTATTGGTTGGAAAGCATGAATGGGAAACCTGTTCCCAGGCCTTGGAACATGGAACATTTGCGAAAATATTATCAATAAAGTACTTTCTTTTTATTTCAACATCTTTCGTGAAACATCTCAATGTACAGACCTCTCAGGTCTGGTCCATCTTAATGCACAGGCTCAGGTCTGGTCCATTTCAATGTACAGACTTCAGGTCTGGTCCATCTCAATGCACAAACTATAAGTCTGGTCCATTTCAATGTACAGACTTCAGGTCTGGTCCATCTCAATGCACAGACTATAAGTCTGGTCCATCTCAATGTACAGACCTCTCAGGTCTGGTCCATCTCAATGCACAGACTATAAGTCTGGTCCATCTCAATGTACAGACCTCTCAGGTCTGGTCCATCTTAATGCACAGACTATAAGTCTGGTCCATCTCAATGTACAGACCTCTCAGGTCTGGTCCATCTTAATGCACAGGCTCAAGTCTGGTCCATTTCAATGAACAGACTTCAGGTCTGGTCCATCTCAATGCACAGACTATAAGTCTGGTCCATCTCAATGAACAGACCTCTCAGGTCTGGTCCATCTTAATGCACAGGCTCAGGTCTGGTCCATTTCAATGTACAGACTTCAGGTCTGGTCCATCTTAATGCACAGGCTCAGGTCTGGTCCATTTCAATGTACAGACTTCAGGTCTGGTCCATCTTAATGTACAGACTTCAGGTCTGGTACGTTTCAATGCACAGACCTCAGGTCTGTTCCATCTTAATAAACAAAATCCCTAAGTCTGATCTATCTTGATATATAAGGATGATGTTCTATTGCAAGAACACGAAACTAGGTGCCGGCAGTTATAAACAGGCGAGGATAACTCTAAATGCTCAGTCACACTGACCATCAAAAAAATCCTTACAAATACAAGTCGCTCAGTTCGGCGATCAAGCTCAGGTTCCTGCTCTAAAAGATCAGAGTAACTGTCTTGTACCAGTTTCTACGACTGTTAATCAGAGATCAGATTGATTAATTATTATTCAAGTCATCTTTCTTAAAGAAAATCCATGATTCAAAAACCCCTCCAATACCAAGAGTTCGGCATAAGTTGGTTATTACTACACATTACTTCAGGATTGCCATAAGTTAGTTCTGGAGACAACCCATGGTCGGTAAAAACAATACTCTGGGTTCCGAGCAGGTTTACTTGGGTCATAATACAAGCCTCAAAGGCCGAAGTCCGTTTATACACCACAAAACATTGATACATATTTAGAACAGAATTCAAAGATTGCCAACAATCAAAGAAAGATAGAGACAAAAACTGAAGAGAAGATATTTTCATTAATATTTGAGCTCGGTTACAAAAAGATGAAACAGGACTACAAAAGTTTTCCCTAAACTAAGGGGCTTGCAGATCCGTCGTCCTGATCACCATCCTCGTCCTCGTCATCGTCGTCAATCCCAGACAGGTCAATATCCGGGTACTTGGCAAGAAGCTTGGACTTGAAGTTATCATAACCGAGCTGCGCAATAGTATCACCCATCTTCTCAAGCTCGGTCTTCAACCTAGCCTCGGTCTCAACCTTGGCCTCATCAACCTTCTGAACAAGTGAAGACTGAAGAGCACTGTTCTCCTCCTTCAGTTTGGTCAGGTCCTGAAGAAGGGAGTCTCGTTCAGACCGCAAAGAATCCCTCTCAAGATTAATAGAATCCCTTTCGGATTCCATAATTGAGAAGCAATTCCTCGCCTCCTTCAGCTCGTCCTCGGCTGTGGTGGCTTGAGATTGAGCCGTACCGAGCTGAAGCCTGGCTTCATCCAGCTCCTCCTCCAACCTCTCCACGGCCTGGAGATCCACCGTGGCCTCCATTAAAGCAGCCAAGCTATGGAGGGTCTGCAAAAATAAGAAGACGTATCAGTAAAGAGGAAAAGGAAGAAGAGCACAAAAGCAGAAAGGTCGGTCGTTACCTTCAGATGAGCCCTCATGGCACCGGCCACAGTCTTCTCAGTACCCTTCCTGGTGTTGCAGGAAGGGATGTCAGTACAAGGGGCCTCAGCCTAGAAATCTTCAATGGCCTGATGGACGGCCTTGTATCCATCAGGCATGTCAGTACCCATCTTCGCCTTACCCCTCTGTTGAGATTTTTGGGCCGAAGAGGGGACAGGCCGAAGAACCGCCGTACCCCTCTGAGGGGCAGAAGAGGGTTCCCCGATCACCACCCCCTTTTGAGGGGCAGAGGAGGGCTCCCTGATCACAACTCCCCGCAGAGGAGGTCGGGAAGAGGGAGAAGCAGAGGAGACCGCCCCCTTCTTGGGAAGCGCAGATGGGGAAGGGGCGGTCGTCCTCGTCTTCTTCGAAGAAGACGCAGTGGGAGGGGGCTGGCTAGCCACCCTCTTCTTCTTTGACGACCCCCATTTGCCAGCGAGGGATTTGAGGACGTCGTCAACAACACCCTTATCCTTGGGAGGCATTGTAGGGCCTGAATGAAGAATGGCTCGGTAATCCCGGTTTGAAGTCTGGAGGAGTCTCTTGTATTGGTCTTTCAAAACAGGGGTAAATTGCGGCCTCTTCTTGACGCTCTTGGCTACATAAAAGAGTTTTGAACAAAGGTCAGTCAGATACACAAAGGACAGGCACAAAGCAAAATTACAGAAGAAAAGGGTGTCTCACCCATAAACCCCGTGCTCCGGGGGAACGTGGAGAACTGGTCCTCAGGGTCGGTCACCTCCCATTTTCCACCAACAAAAAAGAACCGATCCTTCCAAAATTTATTGGAGGACGGCACGAAAGTCAAAGGCCGGAAGCCCTTGTCAAACGACATATAGTAGAGGCCCTCCGCCTTCCTATATTTAAGATCCATTTTGCTACGGATCAAGTCTAAGGAGACCTCAACACCATTCAGGCGACCTAGGGCCATAAACCCTAACAGGTGCCTCCAACTGTTCAGAAGCAGATCGGCCGGGCAGAGATTGAACCAACAGAAAAAATCCCTAAGCAGTCTAGGGAAAGGAAGGCGTAACCCCATCTCAAACCAAGCGGTATAAACACAAATTTCCCCATCCTGAACTTCCCAAGGGTAGTCGAAGTCATCAGGAGCCCTAAGGGTGACATTTGGAGGAATCTCATACTTCTCCCTAATAACCTCCAACCAAGAGGATTTTACAGCACTCTCTACCTGAGAAGACCGACCCGAGACTTCACCCTCTCTATCCCTAGACTCCGAGAAGGCATCAACTATTCTAACTGAGGGACTAGAGTGAGTCTCCTCCGATTCAGTCCTCGAGGAAGTGCTACCCCTAATTAGGGTTTGTGACAAGGAAGGAGCTTCCGGAAGGCTCCCCGACCCATTACCAACATCAGAAGATGCCGAAGAAGTCGACATTTCAAAATAACCAAAAGGAGAAGAAGAGAAAGTGAAAAGATGAACGAAAACACTAAAACCGAACCTGAATCAAAGTAAGGGACTTCGGATGGATGGGATTCTTCACAAGGTAGCTTGCTGGTTCGACAATGGCGGATGTATATCTCGCTTTGCAAAATAGAAGATGGTAAAAAGAGTCGTACAAGGCTCTTTCCCCCTTTTATATACATTCGGAGAATAATGGCTACCCAGGCGAACCGCCACGACAGTATCGCAACAATAATGATTTGAGAAACCCAAAAACCGGCTGCGCAATAAATGATGTACCAACGGACGTCTAGGAAAACGAGACGACAGAACGCGTGACTTTTCGGGCACTCTTAAGACCTTAGTTATCCCCCGAGCTCCAACTAAGGCTTGGGGGGGGAGTAACTGATATACCACTATGTGACACACCAACCACTGCATGACACGTGCAACTGCAAGATCGGTTCATGACCCATAATAGAGCTCAGGCTCGGCCATATAACTTGTGTTCGGTCGCCCAGCTCGGGCTCGGCCACATAACTTGTGCTCGGTCGCTTAGTTCATGTTCGGCCTTATAATCTGTGTTCGGCCATTTAGTACATGCCCGGTCATACATCTCATCCTCAGTCAGTCAAGGGCATAACCTACATGGGCCGAGCTCATAGTATCAAAGCAAGACAGTTCTCCCATAAAGACTAACTTGTATAGATGCAAGCTTGCAATACAACACATCAATGATCAGACCTAATCATCGCTTCAGTAAGCACCAAGTAGGAAATAAGGAAGCTATCTCCAACAAGGAAACTGCCACACTAAGTTACCATATTCAACAAGGTAACTGATATCTCCAGAGATCCAATCCCTATATTCATGGCTCCAAATCCTAATCAACTTAGGAGAGATATTGCCTATAAATTCAACCCTAAAGGTACGCTTTATTTTCATGCTCATTATTTTGGCTTTCATTACGAGTCTTTCAATTCAATTTATTGACTTAAGCATCGGAGCGGCTACCGCCGGAGCCAACCCGGTGGTCCTCTGATCTTCTGTTTCGAGTGTTTCGCAGGGAGCCGAGCTTGGATCTCACGTGGGCCAAAAAGTGCAGCATCATATATATATATATGATATGTCATAAAGTGACAGACCAATCTCCGCATGACACGTGTGCCTACCGAGCACCCAAAGCTCGTCCATCTAGAGCAGGTTCAAACATATGACCTTCAGAGCTTACAGGTCAGAAGCCCATGCAACTCTCTGATTTATCTCAAGCTCGGAAGACACTACGAACACTCACAAGAAGGTTCCGAACTGATTTCCGCCTTAAGCACCCTACCGAGCTAAAGATAAGAAAACAGTCTTCAACAAGAAAACAGTAATACCCCGACCCGAGATAGCCAGTACTCAACCTGAGTTAAATCGGGCCATGACATGTAACCCTGAGCTGTAAGTCAAATTGTTACGTAAATACATTTCAAATTTAAATTGAAATATTAGAGTGCCTAAAAATATTAAAATAATAATCGTAGGCCATGAAAAAATTTAAATGGGCGAGCGACAGTCAGCCGTCCAATAGGACACTCCAATCGAGAAACGATCAAAATGATTCGACCCCGAAACCGAGACGTGAAAAATAAATAACTTGATATAAAAATATATATATATAAAAATAAATAAAATAATAATAATAATAATAATAGAAATAAGATAAATAAACAAATAAAAATATACATATATGTTTATTCAAATATACGTGTATATATATATATATCAGCATATATATATATATAGATATATGTGCAGCCGTGTGAAGTGTAAGCATGTCCAGCTAGCACATGGTTTATGAGAAACAAGTGAAGCAACAGGGATGTTTAAACACATGTATATTATATATGCTTGTTTATGGCGGTGCAAGAGATTAAGTTATATATAGATATATATGCGTGGCAGCCGAGCAAAGAAGAGGGAAGGGAAAGTGGCAACAAGTGTAAGTGTGCATGTGTAGTCTGTATCTTATATATATAATATGTTGAACAGGCCTACAAATATCTGTTGGAAACAACGCAGCAGGAAAATATATTATATATGCATGTGTTGTAGCGTGGCAGCATAAGAGATAAATATATATATATATATATATGTATATAGGTGTAGTGCAGCGGTGAGGAGGAAAGAAATGGTGCAGCAGGAGCTGCTGTTGGGAGAGCAGCCGAGAGGGAAAAGGTTAGTGCTGCAAGAGCTGCTGTTGAGGGTTGATACACAAGTGCAGGAGTAGCGGCGGAACAGAGGAACTGGTGTTGGGTCAGTTGGGATGCTTTTGGAACAGAGAAAATGGAAGTGCAGTAACAGCAGGTAGAGGGTCCTTGGGGGCGACGGATTTTGGAAACCTGCAGCAAGTGCAGCTGCTGCAAAACTTGATGAGCAGTGAGGAGATGGCTGTAGCCATGACTGCTGCGGTTAGGGGATGATGTCGCTGCTGTTGGGAGCTACTGCGTCAACTCTAAAAGCAATCTGAGTTTGGTGCAAAAGACGCAGTCAAGCTCAGTGCTACAATTCAGGCATACTTCAGACTGCAAAAGCCCAGTTTCAGTGCTTGTTCCTCACACTGCAAGATTGGAGTATGATATTTATGGGGAAATAAGCGTCTCATTCACAATGGTTGCTATTCCATCCATGCACCGAGCAGGTGCATCTAACTGGACTGATGTGGTTTTTGGTGTTCTTTCTGACCCAATGGATGTTTCAATAAATTCAGTGTATTTAAGTGTGCTGAAGTTGGGTTTGCGTCTGAGGCCTTACGAGGTATAATTTTTACTTAAGTAATTTTCTCGCACATTTTAGTTTGGGGGTCAATTGGGTTAGATTTTAGGATGTTTGATAAATCTGAACTTGAGATGACTTTATGTCTGGTTACTTTGAGGTTCAGGATTATGATATAAATAAATAATACACAAAATTAAAATCCGTAAAAGCCTAAACTCATTTTATTCGACGCTTTGGACTCAACGACGAGGTCCAAATTAGTAAATAAAATATTTAAAACTATGGTAGACATATTAAATACATAGCGTAGATCAGTTACGACTGTAGACTGGGTTTTATTTACGAATGACAGACACGTCAAAAGAAAAAGGGGAGGAAATAGCTTGAGTTCCAAGGATCAGTAAAGTGTAAGTAATCTCTGATCTTTGTATGTGTTATATTCTAAGCCAAGTCATAGTTCCTTGTATATACATTGCCGATTGTACTCTTTACATACTTTCCAATATTTATTGAGTCACATTAATATTGCCCTATCATGTGGAGAGCATTCACTGATTTTCATATATATATATATATATATATATATCTTGATCATGATTGTACATTTGTGCATTGAGTTCTTGTTGTACACTTGTACCCAGGGCTGTGAGGGCCAAACAGTTTTATTCGAACCAATTATGATTCCACTTTATTCTTCATGGAAGCTAGCATGATCTTGATATATCATTAGTACCGGATTTGTGCTCAGTCATATTTTCATCTGATGCTCTTTATGACCTTCGGGTTCAGACTCCAAGCAGAACATTTATTATTATTATACAGTGTACACAGAGTAGTATTATTCGACAAGGCCTATGGTACCGAATACGAGCTCAGAGCAGTAGTATTCAGCGAGGCCTATGGCACTGAATACGAGCTCAGCGCAATTTCATTCAACGAGGCCTATGGCACTGAATGTGAGCCCAGGGGGTAGCCGGACCCCATCAGTACCAGAGCATCTCAGATTATTTGGTATCACTATCTTATATTGTTGATATTCGTAGCTTAATCATATTATTTCATTATGAATGATCATGAGATTTCACAGCTTTTATTCAGTGCACATGATTACATTATCAGATAGATTTTCATTGCTTTGTCATCGAGCTTCTTATGATTTGATGTTCATTGATGAGTTCGGTATTCATGACTGGCTAGCATATCTGCATTTATCCTAGTTCTTTTATGGATAGTGCCTTCTATATTATTGTACACATGACAGAGTAAAAGAGAATTACTTACTGAGCTTTAGTTAGCTCACCCCAAACTTACCACCCCTTTCAGGAAAGGAAGTTGTAGAGGAGCAGTAGTAGTAGCAGTAACAGTCAGCTAGATAGTAGTGGGCATACTTTTGAAGTTGTAGGGTAATACTTAGTACAAACAGTCTCATAGCTCTCCCATGTTATCCACGTCTTGGGAAGACCAGTTATATTAAGAAATTTTGTATTCCGCATTTTGAGAACACTTTATATATGACATGCAACTTTTATGTAATTATTTGTTTAAGTCTTCCGCTATTTAATTGTTGCATATTAGTAACACTGATTGTGTAGCAAGATGAGAACCCTTGGTTCGGCAACCAATGTCGGATCGGGTGCGCGACATGAAACCCGCATAGGGTAGGTCTCGGGTCATGTCAGAAACTGCCACTTTCACATATCGTTCAAGCGCAAGCGTCCAACATGGCAACTGTCATTCTCTGGTGATCGAATCCTTACTTTCACGACTCTAAATCCTAATTAACTTAGGAAATCCACGACCTATAAATAAAGCCCTAAGGTACGCTTTTATTTTCATGCTCATTCAATTACTTTCAATTACAGTCTTTCAATTCAGTTTATTGACTTTATCATCGGAGCGGTTACTGCCAGAGCCAATCCGGTAGCCATCTGATCTCTTTCTTGAGTGTTCAATAGGCAACAGTGAGTGGAGCCCGTACCGATAAAAAAAGTGCATCATCAGTTCTATGGGAAACGACAATCGTTTCTTACTAAAAGTTCTTTTGTAAACGAACTCATTGTCCTTCTCACCGGAGGATCATGGTTCCCAATCTCCTTCCAAGAAAGGATGCTCAAAATCCTCAAAACTCTCCACATCGGCAACCTACCGGAAGAGGAAGCGAACAAGGCGAGTATCCCTAATCTACATAAGGTATGGTTTGGGCTGTGACAATAAGGATACTCGAAGGAGTGGTGTAACACCTCGAACCTTATTAATTAATAATTAGTTTGTTAATTATTAATTAGAACCGACATAAAGAAGAATTAAGAAGTTAATCGGGAACCTCATGATGGTCATGATAGACCAGTAAAATAATTAAGCACATCAGAGATGAAGGCGTAATGTCCGAACCTAATTACCAATTAATTAGGTGAAATTATGTTATTTTAACACTGTGGAAACTCGAATTAACGAACTATGACGGCCACAAATAAATAATAACTAATACAAGGCCTTTGATAACGAGGCTAACCAAAATATGAAACCCTTAGAAGAAACCGTTTCGTAAAAAGAGTACTAGAAAAGAAAATATAATGTAAATAGCCAAAACGGAATTCTGTGCTAGCCAAATAGGGCCTAAGCACAAAATGTGAAAAAATGCCCAAAAGTGAGACCAAGGGGATTTGAACCCTTGACCAAGTGGGCAAGAATTTAAGCACCCAAAAAGTTACCAAGTGGGCTGCTAACAACTTTATGCCTAAATATGCAACAAATTGTATATAGGCCTAATTTCAGCCAAGGTCACCTCCCAAATTGGCCAATGGCCATGCATGCAACACCTCACCACTCCATCATCCTATGCACCCTAGCCCATCATCACATCTACCCTAACATACTTGATCACCTCTCCACCAAATTCTGATATACATGCATCTATACATATATAGGTGTATATGTATGAGAATGCTATAGTGTATATATATGTATACCACACAACCTGACCCTCTAAAAATTAGTGTGTTGCAGATGTGAGTGAGTGATTTTCTATGTGTTGTGTGGATGTTAGAGAGAGAGAGAGAAGAGTGAGAGAGAGGGGAGCATTGTGTGTGAGAGGAAGATTTATATACATGTGTGTGTGTGTATGTGTGCATGTAAGTGTCACCCAAGTGCATGTGACAAAGTCTGGGCAACCTTGAGGGGCATTGAGAGGGCCTGAACCAAGCCAAGAAGAGAACAACCCACTGTCAAGAGGTATAAACCTCAATCTGCCTTATTTTCTTTGGTTAAATTTTAGTACAGTTTTGATATTGTTTGTAATACCTCGAGCCGAGAATGTCAGGTAATGAGGCACGTTTTACGGGATAACGAGAGATTAGTGTAAAAGTTATACACTTAAGAAAATAATTAATTTTAGAGTAATTAATTATTCTAATATGAGAATTTAAAGGGAGTATATAATAATAATAATAATAATAATAATAATAATAATAATAATGATGATGATGATGATGATGATGATGATGATGATGATGATGATGATGATAATAATAATAATAATAATAATAATAATAATAATGAGAATAGTGTAAATGAATATGTAAAAATGTATATATATATATGAAATTATATATATATATAGATATGTATATGAGGACATGCAATGGTCCAACGTGTACAAGTGTGTGTGAGTGACCATTGTATATTAGTATGTGTGAATTATGAGATATATATATATATATATATACACACACACATACAAGACAAACAACCACACACACACACAATCAGCCCATGATGGCTCTGCCCAATAGTGACAATTCAGACCCTAACCTGCCACAAGTTAAACCAAATGAAAGGGCAATCAGATTTTTGCAATAAGTGGGCATGTACTCATATATGCATATATGCATAATAGTGTACACAGAACATTATATACACACCCATAGAAATAATCAGTGAAAGAAAGAGAGAAAGATAGAGAGATAGAATTCTGGAAGAAGAAGAAGAAAGCTGAAGCAAGAAGAGGAAGTTGGAAACTGAAGAGGGAGAAGGAAATTGAGAACAGTCAGCTTAAACAGGTATATTCCCAACCAAAATTAAATCCGATTTCATTCATATTTTAGCATGAAAACATAGGGTCTTAATCTATGTAGAATGAGCTTCATTTTGCAAGAAATATGGTTTAAAATCATGGAAAATCGAGGGAGAAAACGGAGGTTACAGGGGGGTAGAAAATTTTACTGAAATACAATACCCAAAGTGATGAAACTGAATCAAGCTTTCCCAAACCCAATTTGGTTGGTTGGAACCTCAACTAGACTCCTCAAACATGCCAAAAACCTGTATCCGCGATCAAAACTCAAAAGAATCGACCTCCAAATATCGAGTTACAGTTTCGGGTTTCCAAAACAAATCTCACAAACTTGCTTCTAAACCTACCCTTATGAACGAAAATTAAATCCCCATGAATAGGGGATCAAAACAAGCTAAACCCCATGGAAAACGATGGAGAAATAAGCATGAACCAGACCGTTACAGGTCTGGTTATCGTGGCTTGAACCATGCGATTGAACTGAATTCGAGTCCCAAAAACAATGTAGAAACATGTTTTAAGATGTTAGGAATTGATTGGAAAGGAAAACAGAGAAAATAGAGTTGTAAAATCGCACGAAATACCACTGAAAAATTTTAGGGTTTGGCATAAACAGTGTTGACCTTCATGGGGAAGACGACACTGTTCGGTTCGGGTCGGGTCGGTCTACGGGTCCGGGTCAAATCCGGTTATGGGTTATTTAAACGGTGACGTTTGGAAATTTAAAATTTTAAATTTTAAAACAGTTAGGGCTGACGTCAACATTACATTTCAAGCCAACCAAACCGGATTGGTTCAATTAAAACCGGACCAGTTCACTTTAAATGTGACTGAACCCACTGGTTTTCTTATTCATTTAAAACCAAATAAACCAAACCTTTTCTTAATTACGGTTTGATCCCAGAATTCCTGGAAATTGTACTGTGACCCCAGTTTTGGAAAATTTATGCAAGTACGCCCCTGGAAAAAATTAAATAATTAATTTAATTATTTAATAAATGAAAGAAAATTACTATTATGCCCTTGGGTCATTAATAGGGCAAATAAAGTCCAAATCAGACATATGAATAGTGAATTCTTACTATTTTGGGCATTCTAAAGTTAATGGCGAGGTCCGTTTTGTGAGACGGGGTCCCGAAAAATAAAGACATGTAATGGGGTAAATGACCAAAATACCCTTTGCCCAAAATTAACAAATTATTAGTGTATTCTTACTATCTTGGACCTTCTGAGTCCAATGGTGAGGTCCACGACACGAGATGGGGTCCTGAAAAATAAAGACACGAAAAGGGGTAAATGACCAAAATACCCCTTGACCAAAAATTTACAAGTTATTAGTGTATTCTTACTATCTTGGACCTTCTGAGTCCAATGGTGAGGTCCACAACACGAGATGGGGTCCCGAAAAATAAAGACACGTAAAGGGGTAAAATGACCAAAATACCCCTGGCACCCCTAAAGCCAAAATGAAATCAGAGAAGGTCTAAATTGACTTTTTTTGACATCCCGGACTCAATGGTGAGGTCCAAATTACGAAATGAAGTACGAAAAAATATGACACGTAAAATGATAAATGACCATCTTACCCTTTTACATATAACAGTCCGAATTAAATGTTAGGGAAGCCTAAACCAACTTTCTTGGACACTCCGGACTCAATGGTAGAGTCTATTCGACCGAAAGAAATGTCTAAAATAAAAAGACATAAAATTTGATGAATAGAATCTATCAGATGACTATAAATTTAAGGTAACACCAAAGTATTAATACTAAGGCGTATACGAAAAAATGAAGTACGAAAAGACACGACACGTAAACATGTCAAATAAATAAATTTAAATTAAAGTTAATGGAGCTACCAGAAGAGTATAAATTCAAATGAATTTAATTTCTAACACATCAAATTGTGTCATAGGTTAAGAGTACGAGTTAAGTTAAGTACATATGAATTATGAGATCATTTTAGGATCTAATATGATTTAAGAATAAGTTAAGGAATATCAAAATGATATTACAATGAATGTGAAGTTGATGAGATGTTTATAAATTGTTCTTAGGAACTACAAGGAAAGTGGGAAAGCGCATTATTAGCACTAACCCTAAAGGACCAAGGTGAGTAACCTTGTGTTTGAAATGGAGATTTAACTCCAATTATTTGAAGAAGTTTTAAGTTCAAGTCATGTGAAGCATTTGAATATCAAATTCAGTTTTGATTCATGTTTTTAAATTGTTCTGATATGACATGCTGATTAAATGGTTTTATATTCAATTCTTTTCTTGGAAATATTTAGCATGTCCGGTTGAAATTACAAATTTCTTTTAAATGTTCTGAATTTGATTATTTCAAGTATTGAAGCTCTATCACAGAAATTGTATATTTCATGTTTTCAATATTCATGAAAAGCCACTATTGAAGTAGCCATGTGATAAATGTTTTATAAGATAAACGGTACTAAGTACCACCCCCTATGATGGTTGAAATCCTTCGGGATTCAACAGTACATGCCCGGATAGTAGGATCTAATCCCCCAGGCAATTATCATTGACAGTATTGGCAGTAAAATGGGAGTCTGGTTCGAAACAGATTCCACCTAATCAAAGAGAAAAGATGACAAAGTGATTTTGAAAATGAAAGCAGGTTTTACCCTCATTTTCAAAATACATAATTATGTGTTTTAAAGTTTATATACTTTAGTAACGAAGTACGAGTTTAGCTTGAACACTTTAATTGTTTCAAAGCTATCTGTTTTATGAAATGCATATGCTTCGAGTTTTTATATACTCTATTTAAGGATGACATGTTATGTTATATGTTTTGAAGTTCATAAGTATAAGCATAGCTTGAATGTTTTAAATATTCAAGCCATCCGTTTTGAGAATGCATATATTCTGTGTTCTAAATTGCACGAACAATTGGTAGTGAGTATTTTATAAACTCTCAAGTGATAAACCACTACCAGTTGAAAACCTCATGACGAATGCAGGAATTACTCACAAGCTTAGATTAGCTTACCCGGACTTTGTTCGGATCCCCCTTTCAGGTAAATGACAAAAGGCAGTTTTTGATTTGAAGACGAAGACGACGGATCTGCCATTTTGGGAAGTTGTACTTAAGTAGTTTCCTTATGAAGCCATGTGAATTTTTAGTACTAACCCTGTAGTAGTAGACAGTACAAATTATGTATTAAGCCCTCAGGGCAGTGATATGTAATATTATAAAGTCTTTAAGTTTTTAGATATGCTCTGAAGGTATGATGATACATGTATACCGAAATGTGAAGAGCGGCAGTACCGGACGGATGTGCAAATTTTGAAATAAGAAAGAAAAGAAAAAAAAAAGTTTTTCACGCTTCCGCAACCACTTGAAACACATCTATCCAATACCGCTGCAGACGCGAGCCTTGTCTCGAGGCCTTCGGGTCTCGGGGCGGCGGTCGCGATCCGGTAATCCGCAGAGGGTGGGTTTGGGGTCGTGACATTGTTGACCCTATTAAATTGCATGCATGATGTTTAGAATAAGAAACCTTGTTTAAGGCGTGAAATTAGAGCCCTGAAACAGCCTAGAACACTAAACCCGTATACAAACCGCCATAGATGGACCTTAGAGGTGCAGGTCTAAAAACATCCACACCAAATCAAGTTTGGGTTGTCAAGACCTCAAATAGAGACCATTGGTGTTCCAAAACCACTTAGACTCGATCAAAAAGCTCAAAAATAAGGCCTTCAAAACCTGAGTTGCAGGTTTCGGCCATGAAACCCAGTTCCTGTTCTGGACTCCTAAACCCACTTTTGAAGATAAGAACGTAAATCCCATGAAAAATAAATCATCCTAGAAGAAAACTCATGGAATTTGACTCAAATATGAGCCTGTGGAGTCAAGTTCTAGGTTCGGGTATCCAGGGTTAGACCAAACGTGTCACGACCCGAAACCCACCTTGTGTAGATCCTGAATCGCGACCACTGCCCTTCGGCCGAGACTTAGGGCAAGGCGAAACATAAGCAATAGTATCGGACAGTAGTTCGACCAGTGGTTGCGGAAGCGTGAAAATTTTTTTTTTTTTTTTTTTCTTTTTAACGATTATGCACGTCCGTCCGATACTGCCGCTCTTTACATTGCGGTATGCATTATAATACATTCAGAGCATAACTAAATCTCAAGACTGTATAATATTACATGTCCAGTGCCCTGAGGGCTCAATACATATTCCTATAATGTCTATTAATACAGAATGTACTACTAGAGTTCATAAGGTTCCCAAAAGCCTACTTCATGATCCTCCCAAAATGGCAGATTCATCATCATCGACTTCAAATCAAAACTGCCATCAGTCACCTAAAGGGGGGTCCGAATAAAATCCGGGTAAGCTAATCTAAGCTTGTGAGTAATTCTTGCATTTGTCATGGGGTTTTAACTGGCAGTGGTTTAGCACACGAGAGTTGATAAAATACTCACTACCAGTTGTTCTTATGTTCAGAATACAGAATATATGCATTCTTCATAAAGATAGCTTTGAAACATTTAAAGTATTCAAGCTAAATACACATTTCTTCAATAGAGTATATGCATTTTAAAACATGCATAATCGAAAGAGGTAAAACCTACTTCCATGTTTAATAGTATGATTTCAAATGATAGCTTAAAAACATTTATCGTTAATAAGCTAAATACACATTTCTTCAATGGAATATATGCATTTCAAAGCATATAAACGTACATAATAAAATGGGGGTAAAAACCTGCTTCCATTTTAAAAGTGTTCTTTCAAAACATCTAAATCTGCATAGTAAAAATGGGGGTAAAACCTGCTTCCATTTTCAAAAGCGTTTGTCATCTTTTCTCTTTGGTTAAGTGGAATCTGTTTCAAACCAGACTCCCGTCTTACTACAATGCTACAATGGGAGATATCTCACTGCCTGGGGGATTAGATCCTTCTACCAGGCATTTACTGTTGAATCCCGAAGGATTTCAACCTTCATGGGATACTTATGCACATTTGGATGCCTTTTTAATGAGCATCAAAATACTGCTTCTTTAATAAATGCTTTTTCAAAAACATTTACAATATGACTTCTTCAAACATATGCATTTATAGCATTTGAAATATGACTTCTTCAATAGATACTTTATAAGCATCTAAAATATGACTTCTGAACAAGAAACTTCAGAATATGTAGACATGTCAACTACGTTTTAGAGAAGACAGTGATAGAAATTATTCATTGAGCATGTCATATCAAGATTTATAAGAGCAAAATCTTTAAAACATGAATCACGAGATATTGAATTTAATATTCAATACTTCAAATCTTTTGGAATTTAAAACTTCTTCAAATCCGTGGAGTTAAATCTCCACTTCAAATGCAGGGTTACTCACCTTATACTCCAAGCTCGGTGTTTACTGCGACGCCTTCCCTTTTCCTTTTGTAGTTCCTAGAACAATTCATAAATAACAGTCTCATTAACTTCACATCTACTACAATAACACTTGTTGATGCTACTTAGTTCGTATTAGATCCTAAAACGATTTCATAATTTCATATGTACTTAATTTGACTCGTATTTTTAACCTATAACACAATTTAATGTGTTAGGAATTAACTTCATTTTAGCTATACTCTCTTGGTAGCTCCATTAACTTTAAGTTAATTTATTTACTTCATATGTTCTCGTGTCACGTCTTCTCGTATTTCCTTTCAAATGTGTACCGTACCATTTAGTTGGTACTTCGAGCAGCGTACTAATTTATAGTCACTGGACTTATGCTATTCATCAAATTTTATGTCTTTTTATTAGACATTTCTTTTTGGTCGAATAGACTTTACCATTGAGTCCGGAACATTGGAGAAAGTCAGTTTAGGCTTTCCTAAAATTTAATTCGGACTTTTGTATGTCAAAGGGCAAAATAGTCATTTACCCATTTACGTGTCATATTTTTCCTTACTTCGTTTCATGTTGTGGACCTCACCATTGGACTCAGAAGGTCCGAAATAGTAAGAACACACTAATAACTTGTTAATTTTGGACAAGGGGTATTTTGGTCATTTTACCCCTTTACGTGTCTTTATTTTTTGGAGTTCCATCTCGTGAAACGGACCCTACCATTGGATTTAGAATGTCCAAATTAGTCAGAATCTACTATTGGTTTACTTTATTTGGACTTCATTTACTCCATTTATGGCCCAAGGGTATTTTTGGAATTTCTTTTATTTAAATATTATTAATTTATTATTAATTAAATTTCGGCCGGGCCATAGTAGCATTTCCCAAAAGTTTTGGGGTCAAAGTCCAATTTTGAACTCTTCTGGTTTGAACCAGTGGGTTCAGTTTTAATTTAACTAAACCGGTCCGGTTCTCCTTGAACCAATCCGATTCAACACCTCATGCTGACGTCACCATGACGTCAGCCCTACTATTTTAAATCTTTAAAACATAACCAAAACGTCACCGTTCTCTTAATTCGGTGGACTTGCCCTTTCTTAACACGTGTCCCGAGTTAACTCGGGTGACTCGATTCAACAGCGAGTCGACCCGTCGTCTTCCTCCTTCGTTACCCACTGTAACCCTAATTTTCGAAGCTTAAGAGCTTCAATTTCGAGCCAATTTATTCAGCTAAACTCTTATGTTTCCTCATCAATCCTTATCTGAATCTTTGTTCAAGAGTTTGGCAATGGTTTTAGGCATTAAAACCCATTCGTGTGTTCGGTTTTAGTGTTTGATAGCCGAATGAATAGTTTCATAATACATCCTCATTTCATCACTATCTTTTATGAGATTTGGCCCTGTGTGATCCTTATGACATGGGGATTAAATCCCCATTCACAAAATCAGGTTTAAATGTCTACAACTGAACTAAGATTCTCAACTTAAACCTGCAACTCGTCTTTAAAGGTCATTCCCTTGTGTTTTAGAGTCGCGGTCTAGGATTTTTAAGGTCCTAGAAAAGTCTAGTTTAGGTTCCTATAACCAAAATTTGAATTGATTATGGTCGATTTAGACCTGTTTCAAATCTTTTCGATTATCGTTCCAACTGTAACTTGATTTTTTCACAGTCGATTCTTGATCATTCTTGATCATTTCTTTTGCAATTTACAGCTTATATTATGCAGAATAAACCCCTACTATTACATGCTTTAAATTTGTACACAATTTAAACAATTTCCAACGAAATCTTACCTGTTCAAGTTGCTTACAGTTTTCCAACTTTTCTCCTACTTCAGTCCCTATCCTTCAATTTCTTGCTACTACTTGCACACGTCTCCTCTTCCATTACAAGTTCTCTTTTCCTTTTATTTCCCCTTCATTTACTCATGCAATCGGTGGCCTTGCCACCTGTTGGTATCAGAATTTGCATGGCACACAGCCATGGCTTCCACCTCCCTTCTCATCATTATTTTTCACAAGCAGCTCACATGGGAGAGGCATGGAGAGCAGTGCCCACCGCCTCCCTCTCTTCTCAATTGTATTCTATTAAACACAATTTCATTCTTTTGTTTGTAAGTATATGTATATATATATATATATATATATATTACACCCAACTTTATATTCCTATATAAATATGTATATATGTGTATATATATATATGTTTTATATAATCATATTATTTATAATATATCTTTATATGAATTTGAATAGTCACTTATTAATTTAACATGCATATTTATGTATGCATATACATCCATATCTATATTTCACAATTTCTCATATATAAATATTTATATATTTATATATCCATATTCATACTTTGATAATCTACCTGACGTAGCAATCTATTTTTTCACGTCTCGATTCGAGGTTGGCTTCCAAAATGAAAGTGTACAGTCTCAATGGGATCAATAGAAACAAGTTGGTAATTGAAAACCAACCTTGTTACTTCAGGTCTCAGTTATTGGTTAATATTTAGTGACTTGCTAATTCTTCATCAGGTCGGGGTGTTACAAAACGATTGGGTTAGTTTTAATGTGTCAAATGAATGCCAAAAGATTGGCCGAGCCTCTAGGAACATATTTCACCTAAGAGCAGAGGTAACCAGAGATTAAAAACACACGAAATTGGGACAAAAAAACCCTAGAAAATTAGGGCAACAGTGCTGAAATTGGTGAAGAATACGACGAGTTGACTCGCTGTCTTGAGTCGAGTCAGACAGGTTAACTTGGGACACGTGTAAAGAGGCGGGATGGCCACCACATTATTGGAACAACGACGTTTTAAGTTAGGTTTTAAGTTTTAAAATGTTGGGGCTGACATCATCATGACGTCAGCATTACATGTTGAACCGGCCCAAACTGGTTGGTTCAGTAAAAACCTGATCGGTTCATTTAAGAACGAACTGAACCCACTAGTTCAGTCCAAAAATTATGAAAATTAGATTTTAACCCCAAAACTTCTGGAAAATTATACTATGGCCCACCAAAAATTTATTTAATATTAAATTAATTTCAAAAATACCCTTAAGTCTAAAACGGGTCAAACGAAGTCCAAATAAAGTAAACAAATAGTGTATTTTAACTATCTTGGATGTTCTGGACCCAATGGTGGGGTCCGTTTTATGAGACAGGACTCCAAAAAACAAGACACGTCAAAATGTAAATTACCAGACTGCCCTTGACATGCCTAAAAGCCAAATGAAAGCCCGGGAAAGTCTAAATTGACTTTCTTCGACGTTCTAGACTCAATGGTGAAGTCCGTGTTATGAAATGAAGTACGAAAAAATATGACATGTAAATATGTAAAGAATAAAATCAAACCTCACGATTTAAGAAAGCTACCAGAATAGTATACGTTAAGAAAATAGCACTTAAGATAAAAGTTAGGATTTAATATGATCTAAGCATAAAATAAGAACATCAATAGAAGATATTTGAAGTACATATGAAGTTAATAGATTATTTATGAATTGTTCTTAGAAACTGCAGAAGAAGTGGGAAAGCGCATTATTAGCACCAACCCTAAGGACTAAGGTGAGCAACCCTGCATTTGAAGTGGAGATTTAACTCTATGGATTTGAAGATGTTTTAAACTTCAAAATATCTGAAGCATTAAATTCAATATTACATGATTCCTATTTTAAGATATTCCGTTCTTATAAATCTTATTGTGACATGTTCAATAAATGATTTCTATTACAGTCTTCCTTAGAAGTATTTGACATGTCTGCATATTCTAAAATATCTTATTCCAAGTATTTGAAGATTCTATCATAAAATCATGAACATCATGTTTTAAATACTTTTGAAAAGTATTTATTTGAAGAAGCCATGTGATAAATGTTTTACAAGATAACAGTGCATAAGCACACAGGCAGGATTTTGGGTTTCTTCGGAACTTAATTGACCTGTCAAAGACCACATAGTCAGGATTTTGGGTTTTCTTCGGAACTCAATTGACCTGTTATGTGAAATGTCAGGTAGCAAGATCTAATCCCCCAGGTAATGAGATATCTCCACATATAATTAAGTAAAACGGGAGTCTGGTTCGAAACAGATTCCACCTAATCCAAGAGAAAAGATGACAAACGCTTTTGAAAATGGAAGCAGGTTTTACCCCCATTTTTCACTATACATGTTTATATGTTTTGAAATGCTTATACTCTATTTAAAGAAATGTATGTTTAGCTTGAATACCTTAAATGTTTCAAAGCTATCTGTTATAAAGAATGCATGTACTCTATGTTCAAAGTATATGAGCAATTGGTAGTAAGTATTTTATAAATTCTCATGTGCGAAACCACTGCCAATTGAAACCCATGACAGATGCAGGAATTATTCACTGGGCTTCTTGAAGCTCACCCCATCTCTCTAACATTTTTCAGGTATTGATGATGAATGGGAGCCTTGCTCCATTTTGGGATAACGATTAGTGGCTCCGTTATGAGCATGGACTTTTGGAAGTATTAGAATCTGTAGTTGGATAGATTTTGATGTAATAGATTTTGGACAATGTGTACTTAAGCCCTTGAGGCATTCGGATATGTATTGTGTGTAAAACTTTAAGTTTTTAGCATGCTCTAATTTTATTATCATGTGTACCGCTATGAGGAGCTACAGTTGCGAAAGTTTTAAATAAAAAAATAAAAAAAAAGTTTTTCACGCTTCCACAAACCAAGGCCTCACCGCTATTCGATACTTTTGCTTATGTGAGCCTTGCTCTAAGGCCTTTGGGCCGAAGGGTGGCAGTCACGATACGAGATTCGCATAGGGTGGGTTTCGGGTCGTGACAAGTGGTTGGTGTTGGATTTGATGATTAGGGTTTCTTCATCGAAAGTGACGACCTTGAGAGAGAGAGGGGGCCTTGACAAAGAAAGATTGACAATGAGACGAATAAAACAGGGATAATTTAGTTATTAAAAAAATATAAAGTCGCCACACGAGTTTTATTGGACCTGGGTTCACACAATTTTAAAACTCAAAAATTTTTGGGGTTACAATGTTTTACCTTGGACCTTAATTGGTAAGGCTTTATTTTGAAAACTTTTCAATAATTAACTCTAAAATTAATGTGATAATATATATATATATATATATATATATAGTGAGGTATTTTGCTTGATATATCTTTTACAACATCATGAAAAATGATAAGAGTATTATAATAGGTGTTTGGAGGAGTTTCTCTAATACTTTTGAAAAGTAAAATTAATACAAAAATAATTTTAAATGATTAAACATGTTTTTAAAACAACTTTTATAAATATAAATGTACAAGGCGCAAAACTCTCAAAATGAGATCCTAATCATTTTAGAAGTTCTCTTTTCCTAACCCAAATTCTCTTAATAATTTATTGCCTTATAGTCCATGCTAAACGACGAATGGAAACCTCATTGTTATGATGATCCTTTGGTAAATATTCTAAAACATAAAATTGTGACTTCAACTACTATAATTTTTATTCATAATCAAAGGCCCAATTTAGAAAATATATTGATTTCATATGAAAAAGAGTTTGTTATGTACTCTAATTTGGTATTTTGTTGACGAATTTGGAAATCACAGTAAAAAGTTTGTGGTTGAGATTATTTTCTTATTTTAAAGACAAATTGACATAAAATTTATAAAAAGACAAGGTTGCTATGTAATGAATGTCAGTACCCGAAACCCACCCTCTGCGGATTACCGGATCGCGATCGCCGCCCCGAGACCCGAGGGCCCCGAGACAAGGCTCGCATATGCAGCGGTATCGAATAGATGTGCAACATACGTTTTGCGGAAGCGTGAAAAGCTTTTTTCTTTTCTTTTCTCATTTTTAAATTATGCACATCCGTTCGGTACTGCCGCTCCATACATAGCATACATGGTTACACATTCAGAGTATAACTAAAAACTTAAAGACTTATAACATTAGATACAATACATGTTCGATTGCCCAGAGGGCTTATTACATATCCTTACAATGTCTACTAATACAAAAGTACTATTAGAGTTCATAGATTATCAAAAGAAACTATTTAACCATATCTTCCCAAAATCAGCAGATTCGTCATCGTCGTCCTTAAGTCAAGACTGCTGCTAATTACCTGAAAGGGGGGTCCGAACAAAATCCGGGTAAGCTAATCTATGCTTGTGAGCAATTCCAGTATTCTTCATGGGGTTTTCAATTAGCAGTGGTTTAGTACATAAGAGTTTGTAAAATAGTCACCGCCAATTGTTCGTATAATTGAATACAGAATATATGCATTCCTTGAAACATGTAGCTTTGAAATATTTAAAACATTCAAGCTGAACTTATACATATGAACTTTAAAACATATAACATGTCATGTATTTCTTAAATAGAGTATATGAAACTCAAACATATGCATATTGAAAATGAGAGTAAAAAGTTGCTTCCATTTTCAAATCATTTGTCATCTTATCACTTCCGTTAGTGGAATCCGTTTCGAACCGGACACCCGTTTTACTTATAAATGGAGATATCTCATCTGCTTGGGGGATTAGATCCTGCTACCGGGCATTTTACAGGGCAATTGAGTTCAGTAAAACCCAAAATCCTGCCTATTTTACAGGGCAACTGAAAACTCAGAATCCTGTCTAAGTGCTTATGCACCATTCATCTTATAAAACATTTATCATGTGACTTGTCTCATAGATACTTTTCATAAATTCGTAATAAACATTCGTATACTTGAAATAAGCAAATTCAGAATATTTAACAATAATTGCATTTTAACTAGACATGCTGAAAAGTATTTGAAGGAAAAACTGTTGCAGAAACCAATCACTAAGCATGTCACAATGGGGTTATAAAATAGAACAATTAAAAACTGAATCATGTAAATACTGAATTTGAAATTTCAAATGCTTCATATCTTTAAACTTAAAACCTTGTCAAATTCATGGAGTTAAATCTCCAATTCAAACACAGGGTTACTCACCTTGTACTTCTAGTCCTGCTCTATTTGGGCGCTTTTCCCTTGGCTTTCTTTAACCTTTGAAGCCATTCTTGCAACGTTTCCGTATCCTCCTGTTTCTTAAGCTTTCTAGCTGCTAGTTGCTCCTTAGTGATAGTCTTGTAAATAAAGGGGCTAACACAGCACACTTCGTTCGTTTTGGAAATCCGAATGCGATTTTGAATCAGCTGGAGCTGTTTTTCCAGTTTCTCCAGGAAAACTTTCTGTTTGGGATCCTTTGCTAGTTGTGCCCTCGTCATCATAGGAGTAACTTCTCGTTCTTGGCTCATTTTTGTGTTTAGTTAATTCTCTGTTTAAAAACACAATTTACCGTGTCAAGAAAAATAGATTTCTACAATCATACTCTTCTGGGAGTTCCATTAACTTTAATTTAAAGTTATTTACTTAACATGTTTACGTATCGTGTCTTTTCGTATTTCATTTCTCGTACTTGCCTCAGTTTAGTACTTTGGCATTTCTTACATTTTTAGTCATCTGACAGATTCTATTTATCAAATTTTATGTCTTTTTATTTTAGACATTTCTTTTGGTCAAATAGACTCCACCATTAAGTCCGGGGTGCTGAAGAAAGTCAGTTTAGGCTTTCCAAGAATTTAATTCGGACTTTTATATGTGAAAGGGCAAAATGGTCATTTTATCATTTTACGTGTCATATCTTTCCGTACTTCGTTTCGTAATTTGGACTCCATTTTTGAGTCTGGGATGTCAAAGAAAGTTAATTTAGGTCTTCTCTGATTCCATTTGGCTTTAGGGGTACCAGGGGTATTTTGGTCATTTTATCCCTTTACGTGTCTTTATTCTTCAGGCCTCGTCTCGTAAAACGGACCCTATCTGTCACGACCCGAAACCCACCCTATGCGGATTACCGGATCGCGACCGCCGCCCCGAGGCCCGAAGGCCTCGAGACAAGGCTCGCATAGGTAGCGGTATCGAATAGATGTGCTTCATGTGGTTGCGGAAGCGTGAAAATCTTTTTTTTTTTTTTTTTTATTTGCACATCCGTCCGATACTGCCGCTCTTCACATTTCGGTATACATGTATAATCATACATACAGAGCATAACTAAAACTTAAAAGACTTTATAATTACAATCTTAGTTCAACTGCCCCGTGGGGCTTAATACATATCCTTAGACTGTCTGGAAATACAAAATATACTAATCAAAGTTCATGTGATTTTTCCCAAAAGAACTACTTAAGCAAATCTTCCCAAAAGCTAGGTTCATCCTTAATGTCTTCAAAAATTCGATCTGCCATTGATCACCTGAAAAGGGGGGGGGCGGATAAAATCCGGGTAAGCTAATGAAAGCTTGTGAGTAATTCCTGCATTCGTCATGGGGTTTTCAACTGGTAGTGGTTTTAGCACATGAGGGTTTTTGAAATACTCACTACCAATTGCTTGTACATTTTAGAACACAGAGTATATGCATTCTTAAAATAATAGCTTTGAACAATTAAAGTATTCAAGCTAAACACACATTTCCTTCAAATAGAGCATATGCAATTTAAAAGCATATAAACATGTGAAATAGAATAGGGATAATGCCTACTTCTATTTTCAAAATCACTTGTCGTCTTTTCTCTTTTATTAAGCGGAATCTGTTTCGAACCAGACTCCCATTTTACTGCCAATACTGTCGATGGAGATATCTCATTTGCCTGGGGGATCAGATCCTTCTACCGGGCATGTGCTGTTGAATCCCGAAGGATTTCAACCATCGTATAGGGTGGTACTTAGTACCGTTTATCTTACAAAACATTTGTCACATGACTTCTTCAATAGATATTTTTCATGAACATTTAAAGCATGAAATGTATAAATTCTACAATAAAGCTTCGAATACACGTGATAATCAAATTCAGAATATTAAAGAGGTTTGCAATTGATTTAGACATGCTGATGTATTTTCAAGAAAACAAGCTGAATTTAAAACATTTAATAAGCATGCCGTAACAGAATATTTTAAAAGAACGGAATCATATATCGACTGAATTTGATATTCAAAGGCTGCAATGACTTGTGCTTAAAACTTCTTCAAATATATGGAGTTAAATCTCCAGTTCAAATACAGGGTTACTCACCTCGGTCCTTTAGGGTTAGTGCTAAAGTGCTCTTTCCCACTTCCTCCGTAATTCCTAAGAACAATTCATAAACAATCTCATCAACTTCGCATTTACTGCAATATCACTTATCGATGCTTCTTAACTTATGCTTCGATCGTATTTTATCCTAACCGATTTTCTAACTTTCTATAAACTTTGCACGTACTTAATTCAACTTGTACTTTTAACCTACGACACAATTTAATGTGTTAGAAACTTAATTTATTTCAACTTATACTCTTCTGGTAGTTCCATTAACTTCAATTTAAAGTTATTTGCTTCACATATTAACGCGTCGCGTCTTCTCGTACTTTATTTTTTTCGTATTTGCCTCCGTTTAATACTTCGGCAATGTTTTAATTATAGTCATCTGACTGATGCTATTCATCAAATTTTATGTCTTTTTATTTTAGACATTTCTTTTGGTCGAATAGACTCTACCATTGAGTCCGGAGTGTCGAAGAAAGTCGGTTTAGGCTTTCCAAGAATTTAATTCGGACTGTTATATGAAAAAGGACCAAATGGTCCTTTTATCGTTTTACGTGTCATATTTTTCCGTACTTCGTTTCGAAATTCGGACTCCATTTTTGAGTCCGGGATGTCAAAGAAAGTCAATTTAGGCCTCCTCCGGTTTCATTTTGGCTTTAGGGTTACCAGGGGTAATTTGGTCATTTTACCCCTTTGCAGGTCTCCAATTTTTCGGGACCTCATCTCATGTCGTGGACCTCACCATTGGA
This sequence comes from Nyssa sinensis, assembly GCA_008638375.1. Taxonomy (NCBI): domain Eukaryota; kingdom Viridiplantae; phylum Streptophyta; class Magnoliopsida; order Cornales; family Nyssaceae; genus Nyssa; species Nyssa sinensis. The sequence goes on from CM018046.1 coordinate 30,596,404, forward strand.
CTTAGAGGGTCCGAGATGGTAAAAGTACACTAACAATTTGTTAATTTTGGACAAGGGGTATTTTGGTCGTTTACCCCTTCATGCGTCTTCATTTTTCGGGACCCAGCCTCGAAAAATGGACCCTACCATCAGTCTTAGAATGTTTGAAATAGTAAAAATTCACTATTTATTTATTAAATTTGGACTTCGTTTGACTTGTTTAGGGAGAAGGGCATTTTGGTCATTTTTGACATAATTTAGGGTCTCAAATTTTTCGGGACTCCATCTCATGTCGAGGACCTCACCAATGGACTCAGAAGGTCCGAGATAGTAAGAATATACTAATAACTTGTTGATTTTGGTCAAGGGGTATTTTAGTCATTTACCTCTTTACGTGTCTTTATTTTTCGGGCCCCGTCTCGTAAAACGGACCCTACCATTAGTCTCAGAATATTTGAAATAGTAAAAATTCACTATTCATACGTCTGATTTGGACTTTATTTGCCCTATTAATGACCCAAGGGCATAATAGAAATTTTCTTTTATTTATTAAATAATTAAATTAATTATTTAATTATTTAATTATTTTTCCAGGGGCTTAATTGCATAATTTTTCCAAAAATTGGGCCACAGTGTAAATCCGTAGAATTTCTGGGGTCAAACCGTAATTAAGAAAAGGTTTGGTTTATTTGGTTTTGAATAAATAAGAAAACCAGTGGGTTCAGTCATATTTAAAGTGAACCGGTCCGGTTTTAATTGAACCAATCCGGTTTGGTTGGTTTGAAACGTAATGCTGACGTCAGCCCTAACTATTTTAAAATTTAAAATTTTAAATCTCCAAACGTCACCGTTTAGATAAACCCATAACCGGATTTGACCCGAACCCGTAACCGACCCGTAGACCGACCCGACCCGAACAGTGTCGTCTTCCCCATGAGGGTCGACACTGTTCATCATAAACCCTACTTTTTACAGTCGGTATTTCGTGGTGTTTTACACATCTATTTCTTCTGTTTTCCTTCCCAATCGTTTCCTAAGACCCTAAAACAAGTTTTAGCATCGATTTGGGGCTTCGAATATGGCTCAAGTGCTCGGTTTAGGTCGCGATAACCAGACCTGTACATGGGTCGTTCATGCTCATTTCTTGGTGATTTTTTTTTTTGTGAGGTTTAGCTTGTTTTGATCCCCTCTTCATGGGGATTCAGTTTTCGTTCATAGGGGTAGGTTTAGAAGCAAGTTTGTGAGGTTTGTTTTGGAAACCCGAAACTGTAACTCGATATTTGAAGGTCGATTCTTTTGAGTTTTGATCGCGGATATGGGTTTTTGACATGTTTGAGGAGTCTAGTTGAGGTTCCAATCAACCAAATTGGGTTTGGGGAAGCTTGATTCAGACCTGCTTCAAGTAAGGTCTCCCATGGCCGAAGCTTCTGGGTCTATGTGTTTTAGGTGGTCTAAGGCCGAAATTTCATTCCTAATCTTGTCTAAACATGTTATACATGTCATATATACAATATGAAAGCTTAAAACAGTTCATTCTTAGAGAAATTCTAGAGAGAGAGCAAAACGATAATTTTACATTCTTACCTTTTTCCTCACTGTTTTCACCTTCTTTTTGCTCAGTTTCTCTCTCTATTCTCTTCAGTTCCTTCCTCTGTCTCTTTCTTTTCCTTTTGCTTGGACGAATGGTGTGTGTGTGTGTATGAAATGTGCATATGTGTATATGACAAATGCTTGATCATTGTCCTTCCTGATCTTCCCACCTACTGGTTTACCTTGCTTGTGGCAGCATCCCTAAGGGTGTCCTCCTACTGTTTTGGGGCAGGCCAATTGTGTGGCCGTGTATGTGTGTGTTGTTTTGGTTTTGTATATATATATATATATATATATATATATATATATATATACCATGTATTTGCACCACACATTCACACTTCTCTCAACCACTCACTGATCATACCATGCCCACCACTGTTTACTTTTTCCTTTTCTCCCCCAAATCATCCATTCTTCATTTATTCATATATATATAATTACATATATGCACACATGCTTAGTTACATCTATGTATACACATTTCCCCTCACTAATATATTATATACTTTTAAAACCTTATATCCAATAAGAACTTTTCTTATATTTAATTTAAATAATTAATTTAATAATTATTTAATTTTCTTAAGCACAAGATTTACCCAATTTTCTTAACCTCGTAAAATGTGCCGCATGACCCGACATTCTCGGGTCGGGGTGTTACATTCTTCCCTCCTTAAAAGAGTTTTGTCCTCAAAACTCGAATATTCTTTATTTCGAGAGTTTTAGTCTCCTTATGTTATGTCTATTATTTTCGTATATCGTAATACATAAGGTTACATTCATTTACTTAATGATTCAGGAGATGAACTTTGATTCATCACTTTCAGGTATAATATATGTTGACTCGTATCACTACTTGCTTCTAATTTACTAGCGTACAATTTCTAATTCTTCATGTCATCTATTAGATTCATGTCTTCCAATGGTTTAAGGATTTCTTCGATCAGGTTGGATAAACTGACACTGTGTGTTTTTTTTCAGCTACCTTAGTTACATGATAAGGCGGCCGTTCCTTACCGGTAACAGAGGTCCTGACAGCACACCAGTGACTATCAAAATCCTCCCTTTCTCTTTCATCCTTTTCTAATTATTGTTATTCACCTTCTTAGTTCATGTTTTTCTTCTATTCTTCAGACTCTATTTTTCTACTTTACTGCGGGTCCCATACCCCGCCTTCCTATCGTACCACGTATTTCAGAACACTTACTTCATGTTACTACGGGTCCCATACCCCGCCTTTATATCATATCACGTACTTCACATATCTACTTCATATACTGCGAGTCCCATACCTCGCCTTCATGTCACGTCACGTACTTCACATATCTACTTCATATACTGCGAGTCCCATACCTCGCCTTCATATCATGTCACGTACTTCACATATCTACTTCATATACTGCGAGTCCCATACCTCGCCTTCGTGTCACGTCACGTACTTCACATATCTACTTCATATACTGCGAGTCCCATACCTCGCCTTCATACTTTACATATCTATTTCCTGTACTACGGGTCCCATACCCCGCCTTCCTATCACGTTGCTTCAGAACACTAACTTCATGTACTGCGGGTCCCATACCCCGCCTTCACATCATGTCACGTACTTCACATATCTACTTCACATTACTGCGGGTCCTATACCCCGCCTTCCTATCACGTATCCAGTTCACATACTGCGAGTCCCATACCTCGCCTTCGTACTTCACATATCTATTTCATGTACTACGGGTCCCATACCCCGCCTTCCTATCACGTATCCAGTTCACATATCTTAGGTAGTATAAAACCCTACCCAACCTATAGTTCTATTCTAACTCGTCTAATGTCACTAGGGTTGTTCTAGTAAACCTAGTGCTCTGATACCATTCTGTCACGACCCGAAACCCACCCTATGCGGATTACCGGATCGCGACCGCCGCCCCGAGGCCCGAAGGCCTCGAGACAAGGCTCGCATAGGTAGCGGTATCGAATAGATGTGCTTCATGTGGTTGCGGAAGCGTGAAAATCTTTTTTTTTTTTTTTTTTATTTGCACATCCGTCCGATACTGCCGCTCTTCACATTTCGGTATACATGTATAATCATACATACAGAGCATAACTAAAACTTAAAAGACTTTATAATTACAATCTTAGTTCAACTGCCCCGTGGGGCTTAATACATATCCTTAGACTGTCTGGAAATACAAAATATACTAATCAAAGTTCATGTGATTTTTCCCAAAAGAACTACTTAAGCAAATCTTCCCAAAAGCTAGGTTCATCCTTAATGTCTTCAAAAATTCGATCTGCCATTGATCACCTGAAAAGGGGGGGGGGCGGATAAAATCCGGGTAAGCTAATGAAAGCTTGTGAGTAATTCCTGCATTCGTCATGGGGTTTTCAACTGGTAGTGGTTTTAGCACATGAGGGTTTTTGAAATACTCACTACCAATTGCTTGTACATTTTAGAACACAGAGTATATGCATTCTTAAAATAATAGCTTTGAACAATTAAAGTATTCAAGCTAAACACACATTTCCTTCAAATAGAGCATATGCAATTTAAAAGCATATAAACATGTGAAATAGAATAGGGATAATGCCTACTTCTATTTTCAAAATCACTTGTCGTCTTTTCTCTTTTATTAGGCGGAATCTGTTTCGAACCAGACTCCCATTTTACTGCCAATACTGTCGATGGAGATATCTCATTTGCCTGGGGGATCAGATCCTTCTACCGGGCATGTGCTGTTGAATCCCGAAGGATTTCAACCATCGTATAGGGTGGTACTTAGTACCGTTTATCTTACAAAACATTTGTCACATGACTTCTTCAATAGATATTTTTCATGAACATTTAAAGCATGAAATGTATAAATTCTACAATAAAGCTTCGAATACACGTGATAATCAAATTCAGAATATTAAAGAGGTTTGCAATTGATTTAGACATGCTGATGTATTTTCAAGAAAACAAGCTGAATTTAAAACATTTAATAAGCATGCCGTAACAGAATATTTTAAAAGAACGGAATCATATATCGACTGAATTTGATATTCAAAGGCTGCAATGACTTGTGCTTAAAACTTCTTCAAATATATGGAGTTAAATCTCCAGTTCAAATACAGGGTTACTCACCTCGGTCCTTTAGGGTTAGTGCTAAAGTGCTCTTTCCCACTTCCTCCGTAATTCCTAAGAACAATTCATAAACAATCTCATCAACTTCGCATTTACTGCAATATCACTTATCGATGCTTCTTAACTTATGCTTCGATCGTATTTTATCCTAACCGATTTTCTAACTTTCTATAAACTTTGCACGTACTTAATTCAACTTGTACTTTTAACCTACGACACAATTTAATGTGTTAGAAACTTAATTTATTTCAACTTATACTCTTCTGGTAGTTCCATTAACTTCAATTTAAAGTTATTTGCTTCACATATTAACGCGTCGCGTCTTCTCGTACTTTATTTTTTTCGTATTTGCCTCCGTTTAATACTTCGGCAATGTTTTAATTATAGTCATCTGACTGATGCTATTCATCAAATTTTATGTCTTTTTATTTTAGACATTTCTTTTGGTCGAATAGACTCTACCATTGAGTCCGGAGTGTCGAAGAAAGTCGGTTTAGGCTTTCCAAGAATTTAATTCGGACTGTTATATGAAAAAGGACCAAATGGTCCTTTTATCGTTTTACGTGTCATATTTTTCCGTACTTCGTTTCGAAATTCGGACTCCATTTTTGAGTCCGGGATGTCAAAGAAAGTCAATTTAGGCCTCCTCCGGTTTCATTTTGGCTTTAGGGTTACCAGGGGTAATTTGGTCATTTTACCCCTTTGCAGGTCTCCAATTTTTCGGGACCTCATCTCATGTCGTGGACCTCACCATTGGACTTAGAGGGTCCGAGATGGTAAAAGTACACTAACAATTTGTTAATTTTGGACAAGGGGTATTTTGGTCGTTTACCCCTTCATGCGTCTTCATTTTTCGGGACCCAGCCTCGAAAAATGGACCCTACCATCAGTCTTAGAATGTTTGAAATAGTAAAAATTCACTATTTATTTATTAAATTTGGACTTCGTTTGACTTGTTTAGGGAGAAGGGCATTTTGGTCATTTTTGACATAATTTAGGGTCTCAAATTTTTCGGGACTCCATCTCATGTCGAGGACCTCACCAATGGACTCAGAAGGTCCGAGATAGTAAGAATATACTAATAACTTGTTGATTTTGGTCAAGGGGTATTTTAGTCATTTACCTCTTTACGTGTCTTTATTTTTCGGGCCCCGTCTCGTAAAACGGACCCTACCATTAGTCTCAGAATATTTGAAATAGTAAAAATTCACTATTCATACGTCTGATTTGGACTTTATTTGCCCTATTAATGACCCAAGGGCATAATAGAAATTTTCTTTTATTTATTAAATAATTAAATTAATTATTTAATTATTTAATTATTTTTCCAGGGGCTTAATTGCATAATTTTTCCAAAAATTGGGCCACAGTGTAAATCCGTAGAATTTCTGGGGTCAAACCGTAATTAAGAAAAGGTTTGGTTTATTTGGTTTTGAATAAATAAGAAAACCAGTGGGTTCAGTCATATTTAAAGTGAACCGGTCCGGTTTTAATTGAACCAATCCGGTTTGGTTGGTTTGAAACGTAATGCTGACGTCAGCCCTAACTATTTTAAAATTTAAAATTTTAAATCTCCAAACGTCACCGTTTAGATAAACCCATAACCGGATTTGACCCGAACCCGTAACCGACCCGTAGACCGACCCGACCCGAACAGTGTCGTCTTCCCCATGAGGGTCGACACTGTTCATCATAAACCCTACTTTTTACAGTCGGTATTTCGTGGTGTTTTACACATCTATTTCTTCTGTTTTCCTTCCCAATCGTTTCCTAAGACCCTAAAACAAGTTTTAGCATCGATTTGGGGCTTCGAATATGGCTCAAGTGCTCGGTTTAGGTCGCGATAACCAGACCTGTACATGGGTCGTTCATGCTCATTTCTTGGTGATTTTTTTTTTTGTGAGGTTTAGCTTGTTTTGATCCCCTCTTCATGGGGATTCAGTTTTCGTTCATAGGGGTAGGTTTAGAAGCAAGTTTGTGAGGTTTGTTTTGGAAACCCGAAACTGTAACTCGATATTTGAAGGTCGATTCTTTTGAGTTTTGATCGCGGATATGGGTTTTTGACATGTTTGAGGAGTCTAGTTGAGGTTCCAATCAACCAAATTGGGTTTGGGGAAGCTTGATTCAGACCTGCTTCAAGTAAGGTCTCCCATGGCCGAAGCTTCTGGGTCTATGTGTTTTAGGTGGTCTAAGGCCGAAATTTCATTCCTAATCTTGTCTAAACATGTTATACATGTCATATATACAATATGAAAGCTTAAAACAGTTCATTCTTAGAGAAATTCTAGAGAGAGAGCAAAACGATAATTTTACATTCTTACCTTTTTCCTCACTGTTTTCACCTTCTTTTTGCTCAGTTTCTCTCTCTATTCTCTTCAGTTCCTTCCTCTGTCTCTTTCTTTTCCTTTTGCTTGGACGAATGGTGTGTGTGTGTATGAAATGTGCATATGTGTATATGACAAATGCTTGATCATTGTCCTTCCTGATCTTCCCACCTACTGGTTTACCTTGCTTGTGGCAGCATCCCTAAGGGTGTCCTCCTACTGTTTTGGGGCAGGCCAATTGTGTGGCCGTGTATGTGTGTGTTGTTTTGGTTTTGTATATATATATATATATATATATATATATATATATATATATATACCATGTATTTGCACCACACATTCACACTTCTCTCAACCACTCACTGATCATACCATGCCCACCACTGTTTACTTTTTCCTTTTCTCCCCCAAATCATCCATTCTTCATTTATTCATATATATATAATTACATATATGCACACATGCTTAGTTACATCTATGTATACACATTTCCCCTCACTAATATATTATATACTTTTAAAACCTTATATCCAATAAGAACTTTTCTTATATTTAATTTAAATAATTAATTTAATAATTATTTAATTTTCTTAAGCACAAGATTTACCCAATTTTCTTAACCTCGTAAAATGTGCCGCATGACCCGACATTCTCGGGTCGGGGTGTTACATTCTTCCCTCCTTAAAAGAGTTTTGTCCTCAAAACTCGAATATTCTTTATTTCGAGAGTTTTAGTCTCCTTATGTTATGTCTATTATTTTCGTATATCGTAATACATAAGGTTACATTCATTTACTTAATGATTCAGGAGATGAACTTTGATTCATCACTTTCAGGTATAATATATGTTGACTCGTATCACTACTTGCTTCTAATTTACTAGCGTACAATTTCTAATTCTTCATGTCATCTATTAGATTCATGTCTTCCAATGGTTTAAGGATTTCTTCGATCAGGTTGGATAAACTGACACTGTGTGTTTTTTTTCAGCTACCTTAGTTACATGATAAGGCGGCCGTTCCTTACCGGTAACAGAGGTCCTGACAGCACACCAGTGACTATCAAAATCCTCCCTTTCTCTTTCATCCTTTTCTAATTATTGTTATTCACCTTCTTAGTTCATGTTTTTCTTCTATTCTTCAGACTCTATTTTTCTACTTTACTGCGGGTCCCATACCCCGCCTTCCTATCGTACCACGTATTTCAGAACACTTACTTCATGTTACTACGGGTCCCATACCCCGCCTTTATATCATATCACGTACTTCACATATCTACTTCATATACTGCGAGTCCCATACCTCGCCTTCATGTCACGTCACGTACTTCACATATCTACTTCATATACTGCGAGTCCCATACCTCGCCTTCATATCATGTCACGTACTTCACATATCTACTTCATATACTGCGAGTCCCATACCTCGCCTTCGTGTCACGTCACGTACTTCACATATCTACTTCATATACTGCGAGTCCCATACCTCGCCTTCATACTTTACATATCTATTTCCTGTACTACGGGTCCCATACCCCGCCTTCCTATCACGTTGCTTCAGAACACTAACTTCATGTACTGCGGGTCCCATACCCCGCCTTCACATCATGTCACGTACTTCACATATCTACTTCACATTACTGCGGGTCCTATACCCCGCCTTCCTATCACGTATCCAGTTCACATACTGCGAGTCCCATACCTCGCCTTCGTACTTCACATATCTATTTCATGTACTACGGGTCCCATACCCCGCCTTCCTATCACGTATCCAGTTCACATATCTTAGGTAGTATAAAACCCTACCCAACCTATAGTTCTATTCTAACTCGTCTAATGTCACTAGGGTTGTTCTAGTAAACCTAGTGCTCTGATACCATTCTGTCACGACCCGAAACCCACCCTATGCGGATTACCGGATCGCGACCGCCGCCCCGAGGCCCGAAGGCCTCGAGACAAGGCTCGCATAGGTAGCGGTATCGAATAGATGTGCTTCATGTGGTTGCGGAAGCGTGAAAATCTTTTTTTTTTTTTTTTTTATTTGCACATCCGTCCGATACTGCCGCTCTTCACATTTCGGTATACATGTATAATCATACATACAGAGCATAACTAAAACTTAAAAGACTTTATAATTACAATCTTAGTTCAACTGCCCCGTGGGGCTTAATACATATCCTTAGACTGTCTGGAAATACAAAATATACTAATCAAAGTTCATGTGATTTTTCCCAAAAGAACTACTTAAGCAAATCTTCCCAAAAGCTAGGTTCATCCTTAATGTCTTCAAAAATTCGATCTGCCATTGATCACCTGAAAAGGGGGGGGGGCGGATAAAATCCGGGTAAGCTAATGAAAGCTTGTGAGTAATTCCTGCATTCGTCATGGGGTTTTCAACTGGTAGTGGTTTTAGCACATGAGGGTTTTTGAAATACTCACTACCAATTGCTTGTACATTTTAGAACACAGAGTATATGCATTCTTAAAATAATAGCTTTGAACAATTAAAGTATTCAAGCTAAACACACATTTCCTTCAAATAGAGCATATGCAATTTAAAAGCATATAAACATGTGAAATAGAATAGGGATAATGCCTACTTCTATTTTCAAAATCACTTGTCGTCTTTTCTCTTTTATTAGGCGGAATCTGTTTCGAACCAGACTCCCATTTTACTGCCAATACTGTCGATGGAGATATCTCATTTGCCTGGGGGATCAGATCCTTCTACCGGGCATGTGCTGTTGAATCCCGAAGGATTTCAACCATCGTATAGGGTGGTACTTAGTACCGTTTATCTTACAAAACATTTGTCACATGACTTCTTCAATAGATATTTTTCATGAACATTTAAAGCATGAAATGTATAAATTCTACAATAAAGCTTCGAATACACGTGATAATCAAATTCAGAATATTAAAGAGGTTTGCAATTGATTTAGACATGCTGATGTATTTTCAAGAAAACAAGCTGAATTTAAAACATTTAATAAGCATGCCGTAACAGAATATTTTAAAAGAACGGAATCATATATCGACTGAATTTGATATTCAAAGGCTGCAATGACTTGTGCTTAAAACTTCTTCAAATATATGGAGTTAAATCTCCAGTTCAAATACAGGGTTACTCACCTCGGTCCTTTAGGGTTAGTGCTAAAGTGCTCTTTCCCACTTCCTCCGTAATTCCTAAGAACAATTCATAAACAATCTCATCAACTTCGCATTTACTGCAATATCACTTATCGATGCTTCTTAACTTATGCTTCGATCGTATTTTATCCTAACCGATTTTCTAACTTTCTATAAACTTTGCACGTACTTAATTCAACTTGTACTTTTAACCTACGACACAATTTAATGTGTTAGAAACTTAATTTATTTCAACTTATACTCTTCTGGTAGTTCCATTAACTTCAATTTAAAGTTATTTGCTTCACATATTAACGCGTCGCGTCTTCTCGTACTTTATTTTTTTCGTATTTGCCTCCGTTTAATACTTCGGCAATGTTTTAATTATAGTCATCTGACTGATGCTATTCATCAAATTTTATGTCTTTTTATTTTAGACATTTCTTTTGGTCGAATAGACTCTACCATTGAGTCCGGAGTGTCGAAGAAAGTCGGTTTAGGCTTTCCAAGAATTTAATTCGGACTGTTATATGAAAAAGGACCAAATGGTCCTTTTATCGTTTTACGTGTCATATTTTTCCGTACTTCGTTTCGAAATTCGGACTCCATTTTTGAGTCCGGGATGTCAAAGAAAGTCAATTTAGGCCTCCTCCGGTTTCATTTTGGCTTTAGGGTTACCAGGGGTAATTTGGTCATTTTACCCCTTTGCAGGTCTCCAATTTTTCGGGACCTCATCTCATGTCGTGGACCTCACCATTGGACTTAGAGGGTCCGAGATGGTAAAAGTACACTAACAATTTGTTAATTTTGGACAAGGGGTATTTTGGTCGTTTACCCCTTCATGCGTCTTCATTTTTCGGGACCCAGCCTCGAAAAATGGACCCTACCATCAGTCTTAGAATGTTTGAAATAGTAAAAATTCACTATTTATTTATTAAATTTGGACTTCGTTTGACTTGTTTAGGGAGAAGGGCATTTTGGTCATTTTTGACATAATTTAGGGTCTCAAATTTTTCGGGACTCCATCTCATGTCGAGGACCTCACCAATGGACTCAGAAGGTCCGAGATAGTAAGAATATACTAATAACTTGTTGATTTTGGTCAAGGGGTATTTTAGTCATTTACCTCTTTACGTGTCTTTATTTTTCGGGCCCCGTCTCGTAAAACGGACCCTACCATTAGTCTCAGAATATTTGAAATAGTAAAAATTCACTATTCATACGTCTGATTTGGACTTTATTTGCCCTATTAATGACCCAAGGGCATAATAGAAATTTTCTTTTATTTATTAAATAATTAAATTAATTATTTAATTATTTAATTATTTTTCCAGGGGCTTAATTGCATAATTTTTCCAAAAATTGGGCCACAGTGTAAATCCGTAGAATTTCTGGGGTCAAACCGTAATTAAGAAAAGGTTTGGTTTATTTGGTTTTGAATAAATAAGAAAACCAGTGGGTTCAGTCATATTTAAAGTGAACCGGTCCGGTTTTAATTGAACCAATCCGGTTTGGTTGGTTTGAAACGTAATGCTGACGTCAGCCCTAACTATTTTAAAATTTAAAATTTTAAATCTCCAAACGTCACCGTTTAGATAAACCCATAACCGGATTTGACCCGAACCCGTAACCGACCCGTAGACCGACCCGACCCGAACAGTGTCGTCTTCCCCATGAGGGTCGACACTGTTCATCATAAACCCTACTTTTTACAGTCGGTATTTCGTGGTGTTTTACACATCTATTTCTTCTGTTTTCCTTCCCAATCGTTTCCTAAGACCCTAAAACAAGTTTTAGCATCGATTTGGGGCTTCGAATATGGCTCAAGTGCTCGGTTTAGGTCGCGATAACCAGACCTGTACATGGGTCGTTCATGCTCATTTCTTGGTGATTTTTTTTTTTGTGAGGTTTAGCTTGTTTTGATCCCCTCTTCATGGGGATTCAGTTTTCGTTCATAGGGGTAGGTTTAGAAGCAAGTTTGTGAGGTTTGTTTTGGAAACCCGAAACTGTAACTCGATATTTGAAGGTCGATTCTTTTGAGTTTTGATCGCGGATATGGGTTTTTGACATGTTTGAGGAGTCTAGTTGAGGTTCCAATCAACCAAATTGGGTTTGGGGAAGCTTGATTCAGACCTGCTTCAAGTAAGGTCTCCCATGGCCGAAGCTTCTGGGTCTATGTGTTTTAGGTGGTCTAAGGCCGAAATTTCATTCCTAATCTTGTCTAAACATGTTATACATGTCATATATACAATATGAAAGCTTAAAACAGTTCATTCTTAGAGAAATTCTAGAGAGAGAGCAAAACGATAATTTTACATTCTTACCTTTTTCCTCACTGTTTTCACCTTCTTTTTGCTCAGTTTCTCTCTCTATTCTCTTCAGTTCCTTCCTCTGTCTCTTTCTTTTCCTTTTGCTTGGACGAATGGTGTGTGTGTGTGTATGAAATGTGCATATGTGTATATGACAAATGCTTGATCATTGTCCTTCCTGATCTTCCCACCTACTGGTTTACCTTGCTTGTGGCAGCATCCCTAAGGGTGTCCTCCTACTGTTTTGGGGCAGGCCAATTGTGTGGCCGTGTATGTGTGTGTTGTTTTGGTTTTGTATATATATATATATATATATATATATATATATACCATGTATTTGCACCACACATTCACACTTCTCTCAACCACTCACTGATCATACCATGCCCACCACTGTTTACTTTTTCCTTTTCTCCCCCAAATCATCCATTCTTCATTTATTCATATATATATAATTACATATATGCACACATGCTTAGTTACATCTATGTATACACATTTCCCCTCACTAATATATTATATACTTTTAAAACCTTATATCCAATAAGAACTTTTCTTATATTTAATTTAAATAATTAATTTAATAATTATTTAATTTTCTTAAGCACAAGATTTACCCAATTTTCTTAACCTCGTAAAATGTGCCGCATGACCCGACATTCTCGGGTCGGGGTGTTACACTATCATTGGCTTCAGAATATCTGAAATAGTAAGGATACACTATTCATTTATTAAATTTGGACTTTGTTTGACTTGTTTATGGGGCAGGGGCATTTTGGTCATTTTGACATTTTTTAGGGGTCTCAAATTTTTCGGGACCTCATCTCATGTCGTGGACCTCACCAATGGGCTCAGGGGGTCCAAGATAGTAAGGTTACATATATAACTTATAATTTTTGGACAACGGGCCATTTCGGAGTAATTAATTTAATTAATTTCATTTAATTAAATTAATTTATAACATGTAATATATATATTATTAAAGGGGAATAAGTGACAGGTTGAATAGGGTGGCACGCTGGCCAGCGTGTCACCTCCCTCCCCATACGTCCCACGTTCGAATCCTGTAAGGCGCAATTGCGCCCTTTTTAATTTTTGGATTTAATTAATTATAATATATATATATATATATATATATATATATATATATATATCGTGTTCGTAAATGGACACACGCATATGCGTGGCCGAGTGGAAAAGAATGCGTGGGGCGCGTGAGGTCAGGGGTTCGAACCCCACCGATCGCAGTTTCCTCCCTTTTTCTTTAAAATTTAACCGTATATATATATATATATATATATATATATATATATATATACATACCTAAGGCCCAAAACGACGTTGCCTCATTAATGCGGTGGCAAGCCCAGAGGCTGCCACCTGTCTGAGTCAACCCAGCCCCATTTTTAAAACCGAGTCAACCCGTCATCGTCTTCCCCAAGCGACCGACTGAAAAACCCTAATTCCCGAAATCCTTTTCTTCCTATTTCGTGAGTTTCTACTCCACCAATCACTACTGTTTTGGTCCCAAATTATCCCTAAGGTTTATACAAATCGATTGGCATTCATTTTGAGCTTTAAAACTCCTTCATCTATTCGGTTTTGGACATGATAATCCGAACTGTTATTTCGGTCGTATAGGTTCATTTCTTGTTGGTTTTTCTTGATATTTGGCTTGTTACGATCCCCTCTTCATGGGGATTCATATCTTGTTCCTAAACATCGATTTAAACTAAGTTTTAAAAGGGTTAGGGTGTAACCCGTAACCTGCAACTAAACATTTGAGGGTCATTTCTTGAGCTTCAAGGTCGCGTACATAGGTCTTTAAGACACCCTTGGTGTCTATTTGGGGTTCCAAAAATCCAAACGTGATTTAGTCACCACGGTTTCAGACCTGCTTGAGCAAGGTCCATCCATGGCCGTAGCTTATGGGTCGTGTAATTTTAGGTGTTTTTAAGTTAAATTTTCATGCTTGTTATGATTAGAATGTGTTCTAGACATCATATATATCAAATGGAAGCTTTAAATCAGTTTGTATGTAGAGAAATTCTAGAGAGGGAATTTTGACAGTTTTGAACATTCTCACCTTTTTGGTTGGGGCTTTCCTCCTTTTCTCTCTGATTTCCTTTCTCTTCTTCTCCTTCAGTTCCCTTCTTTTGGTTTCTTTCGTGAGAGATCAACATGCACTGCATGTTTGGCTTTTAAAGCAAGGGTAGCCAACCTCTCTCTCTCTACAGCTATCTCTCTCTCTCTCTACATTCTGAATTCTAGCCCTACACAGCTCTCCCATCTCATTAATTTTTACTTTTTCTTTTTCAACTTTGCATTTAATTTCATAAGATATTTATACATATATATATACATATATATACATATACACATATATATCCAAGACACACACACACACCAGCCGACACACACACACACATTCACACTTGTTAACTTTTTACTTTTTAACTTTTTCATATTTCTTTCATTTAATATATATATATATATATATACATATATATACATTTTACTAATACATATAAATATCCATTTTCCTATAATTAATTAATTGATTTAATAATTAATTAATTATATATATAATTTATTTTCTTCGTAATACGTGCCATGTGACCCGGTATCCCGGGTCGGGATATTACAATGGATGACAAGACATTACATGAAAAAGAGTAAGTGTAGACATCTAATCACATTCTAATTAATATCCATGCCTCGTGATAATTAGTAATAGTAGGTTAAGTAGCTTTGAGTAATGTTTTAGAGCACATGTCTCTGTACACATGGTGCACATATGTTTACATGGATGTGAAACTCATGTAAATATTATGAAGACGATCCCACACTTATGTGAGTATATGTGCATCATATGTGCACAAACACATGTGCTACCAAATATTATTCAGTAGCTTTTTTATAACTGAATTTAGATTGGTTTTATAATTTGATAATTTAGGCAAGAAAATCTTAATAAATTGAGTACCAAAAATTGTGTCCTAACAATAGCCAAAATGTAATAACTTCTAATCTCTCAATAAAATATAAACTTTATCCAATAATTTTCAAAACCCTTGTAATTAGGGGTGCACAAAATAACCGAGAACTGGACAACCGGCCCAACCGAACCCAACCGAACCCGATTTTAATGAGTTCAGGTTGGTTTGGGTCAAAGTGAGTTCGGGTTAGAGAACCGAAAAATTGGGTTGGTTCGTGTTACCCGACCCAACCCGAGAACTGAAACCATAATTTTTTTTTTATCAATTCTTTTTGTTTCAATTTTTTTTTTTAAAAAATCTTGAAAGATTTATGGACCAATCATCATAGCCTCTTTAATTTACTTTTATATTTGCATCACAAAAAATATACTCCAAATTTCTCTTCCCTCTTGCATTCCCTCACCCAACTTAATGGGTTAAAAAAAAAGGATAGAAAATATGATTTTAAGTTTACAAATTTTGTTTTAATTATTTAATGTAGTAGTGAGTACTTTATTTTTTGGTATTATGATTTTAAGTCACAAATCGACGAGACAGTAATAAATCAAATACATTTGTTAAGAAATTTTTTTTGTAAATTAAGTTATTAATTTTCTTTTTAAAAATCATTATTATAGCAATTTTTTTTTATTGTCAAAATGTCATAAATACTTAGATGACTTAATTTTCATTGCATATATATATATGTATATATTTATATCAAGAGTTAATTTTTTATTTTTGGTTTCTATAAAAAAAAAAAAACTACCCGACCCGACCCGACCCGACCCGAGTCTAATAGTTCATGATTCCGATTCTATTTTTTTTAGAATTGTGTAAAGTTGGATTGATTCCGATTTTGCTGTAACCTGACCCAATCTAGCCCATATGCACCTCTACTTGTAATGTAATGGATGAGTTTCCAAGGGCTAGTTGAGACAAAAAGACTTGAGGGTTATTACATGGAGGTGTAGCATATAAATCTCATCTTACATGGTGCACGTAGAAACTTATCATATATATATATATATATATATATTAATTAGTATAAATTGAAAGAGATTTATCCAAACATTTGTAAGGAGTCTTGCTAAAATAAGAAATATATATATGCATTCAGATATATTTTTACTTGTTTTAACTCAAATTTGAATGCCCAAATAGAATTTGGTGCATTCCAAAAACACAAGGCTTCCTTTTGGTTTCACCTCAGCGGAGTTGTTTTGATATTTGTGGTGTTTGTCCGATTTAACACTTAAGTTTTCAATGGACAATGACGTTAGCCAGTGGCCTTAGGCAACAAATCAATAGTCAATGTGAGAAGTAGTGATCTCATCTCACTTGTTGGAGAGAGGAAACTTGAGAACCACCTTTTCTAGCAAGATAGCGAGCAATCACACAGTAGTGAACACTAACCGAAAGTGCCCAGAGCCCCTAAAGAATCTCTTATGAAATATGTCCCCAAAATAATAAGTGGATCATTGCTTTTGAAGATAATAACACATCCCTTCTATTAGACTAAAATAAGTAAACTCTGACTCCAAAGCAAGCACTATATATCATTTGAGAACCCCAAAAATCTTCTGCTTATGGTTCAAATCTAATTTCACATGAGAGAACTTCAAGACAATTAATATTTTCTTATATAAAATAGTTTCTTAATATTTAATTTTCATAGAATAGATGAATAATATTCGATGTTTGATTTTTAAGAGAGTTGGATTCATGAATTGACATAGGTGGTGGGAATCGAATTTTATGCTTAGGTAAATCAAATCTAATGACCAAATATGAATCTCATTAATTAAATCAGATCATTGTATAAAATTTGTGAATAAAAAAGTTATTTTTATTTAGGTGACTTGAAATCTTTAACTTGCTTGGCACTATGATGCTGCTGCTGTACCCACGTGTCAGAATCGTCATCACCGATCAGAACTTCGCCACGTCAGCAACCGCAACTCTTCGATATCGGTTGTTCTAAACGGCAGTCAACGGACCGATAAAAGCATCGCGAAAATAAACTAGTCTAAAGACTAAAGAGCTGCCAATTATTCGGAACATTGTAAAAGGTTCAACACAGTGTGAAACAGAGTCTATGCTATATACTGCTCTTTTTGATTGCTCTTTGGAGTTGTTTTCCGATCAATTTTTGGTGGTATTCAGGGTATGGGGAGGATGGGAGGTGGTGGGAAAAGTTACTCGGCTAATCCAAATGATTACAAGCTTCTAGAAGAGGTTGGTTATGGTGCCAGCGCTACTGTGTATAGGGCGATCTATCTTCCTTTCAATGAAGTTGTGGCCGTTAAGTGTTTGGATCTCGATCGCTGTAATAGCAATCTGGTTCGACTCCATTTCTTCATTCAATTCCATTCTGTTATTCTTATATATGAATTGCTTCGGTGTTGCTTATGTATAATTGACTACAGTACAAGCTGAATTACATAGATTTGAGATGTGGTTTTGTCTATGATTTGATTCTGATTCCTGATTCCTGATTTGATTTCATTGTTGAGCTCGTGATGCATGCCGTGGTTTTGATCTGTTTGACTCATGCTTTGTGCTTTTTGTTTTGTATACAGTTGTGTATTCTTCTTTCGATTCATGTAGTCAGAACATACTGAGAATTGCGACCACAGGATTACTGAAATTTTCATTTTCTTGTGCAAG
Organism: Nyssa sinensis; assembly: GCA_008638375.1. Classification (NCBI taxonomy): domain Eukaryota; kingdom Viridiplantae; phylum Streptophyta; class Magnoliopsida; order Cornales; family Nyssaceae; genus Nyssa; species Nyssa sinensis. The sequence continues at coordinate 30,614,504 of CM018046.1, forward strand.
TGATTGGTGAGAGTGTGGAGTTTTGATTTTCTGAATTTGGACGCCTGAATCACTGACTTTTAGTGTCCCGAATGGACACTTTGTGTGCATTTTAAGGGGGCGGATTGATTATTATAATGGAAACATTAATAATTTTTTTTTCTGGAGCATGGAGTCAGTCAGAGAAGCATTGAATGTGTTTTTGAAGTGTAGTGTAAAAGCAATCAACCAAAAAGGCCAGTAATTTAATTTGGGGGAATCAGATTAGGAATAGAAATTCTATAACTAGGTTCGTTGCTTTGTTAAGATGGTATTTTCTGTCACTTGGCAGTTAACATCCACCAAATAGAATACTTCTTTTTTTTTTTTTTTGACGGAAGCAATGAGTTATTACAATCAATTAACTCAATAATTACATTATATCAATGAACTCAACTAAACTAAAAGCACACAATCTAACAGTACCAGAAGCTTATCAAATATGGGTCCTGGACACACAAATCAGCCCAACCCATGACCGGGTGGAAATAATGCTCACATCCTCCTAATGAGGGAAGTGAGACTTGAACCCATTGCCTCGTCCTCATGAGGATGACATGACGGCCAACTAGGCTAGCCGGAGTTGGTTCCACCAAATCGAATACTGATAAACATTTACTTGTCTTTGTAGTTGGAAGCTTCAAGTTTATTAACATTTCATTTTTTTATTAATATTTCATACTTAATGTAGAGGAATGCCTTAGAATTCAAAAGCTTCCATGCAAATTGAAAATATAAAATAGGATTTAATAACCTTGAAATTTCAAAGTGCAAAGGGAGATCCATGTTTGCACAAGATTGCTGACCGTGGTCTCCTCTTTAACCCATGTTTGCAATTGGAACTTTCAAGGTTGTTAAATCCTATTTTTAATTTTCAATTTGCATGCTTAATGTGGAGAGATTACGTAGAATTCAGAAGTTCCAATGAGTTCTTTGGTTTAAGTAGAAATACATGTAACGAATTGCTAACAATGCTCTCTACCCCTCCTCTTTCCCCGTTCCTTTTTTCCTTAAAATTCAAAATATCCAATAATGCTATGTCATTACTGAACCTTGGGTTGTCAATGCGGTGAGTTTTATGTTCTGTCCATCAACAGTTAACACCCACCAAATAGAATACCTGTGAACATTTACTCACTTGTCTTTGTAGTTGACACCAATGAAATAGTATACCTATGAACCTTTACATACCTGTCTTTGTAGTTTTAAACTTCAAGTTCATTAAAATTCTTTTTTTTTTTGGTTTTTATCAAAGTGTTTAAAGGAGTGAACAATAACTTATTGCTTCTCCCTCCGTCCATCCCTCAAAAGCAAGCCTTTGCATTGCTTTATTCACATTTTTGGTCTTCCTTTGAATTCTAGTATTGTAGCAGGCTTCCACCCTTTTAAACTACCAATTGTTCCAAAACTTTAGGTTATTAGAGAATGTGCCAACATTGTATTTGAAGCTCTCAAAACTTTCTTTCACTTGCTGTCCTAGACCCGCATGTCGAGAGACAAAGAAACTACAAATAAGCGTGGAGTAGAATAGAGTGCAAATTTGCATAAACAAACTAAATGGAAAATAAATGCAAATGAAGAGATTTGAACCTAAGACCTTTCATAACCAAGGTTCAAATACTATGTTAAACCACAAACTCATTTGAAAACTTAAGCTATTAGAGAATGGGCCAATCATGTACATCAAGCTCTCAGCACACCCATTTCTATTGTTCATACTACTACCACCTGGCTTGATTGACGAGATAGCCTACCATAGATCATTGTTAATTGGACTCGCCATTCATTTTGATGTCTATGCCACAGGTCGACCACTCAATCTTAGGTTGACTCAATTGACCCAATCTAGGTTGTGAAAATCATAATTAGCTAAAGTATTACAAAATAATAAAAAGAGGTAAGCTTGTTGGTAAAGGTTCAACTCTAGTATATAAGATGTCAAGGACCACCAGGTGTTAGCTTGAGTGGTATCTCCTCCTGTCCTCCACCTCCCAGTTAAGAGGTTGAGTGTGTTAGCTTGAGTGGTATCTCCTTCGCCTCCCAATTAAGAGGTTGAGTGTTCAAGTCTCAATTAGAACAAGCGGGTGTGTGTCCTACCTATCCAAAAAAAAAAAAAAAGGTTAGGGACTTAAGGGTTCAATTCCACCTTGGTGAAAACATTAAACATGTTTCTAATATGATAAAGCATTCCAGTTCTGTGGTGTTACGAGGACCGACCTGACTGGTCACTGGTCCTAGAGGCCAATTGTCCCCTTTTGGTAACAAACTTCTGAATGTGAAAATCAGCAGGTATTTGATGGGAGACTTATTCTTTAATTGTGCCACTATAAAATCTGATGATGTCAAAATGATAATTTAGGCAACCACTTAAATGTGCAATAGGAGGTCGTGCCTTATTAAATAATCATAATATAATATACCAATTTATTTACCCTCTCATGTAATAAATGCATTAGAATTTAATTGTTATCCTTTTAATCTGAAGTCCCGATTGTTCCATAGATTTCCTGCAGTCTCCATATATATGTTATATTAAGCAACCACATTTATACTGTGCCTGTTTTCACATATTTTAACTGCTTTATTTCTGATAACACTGTATGCTGCTTTGTGTTGTTTATCTCCGACATTATTATTCTTGGTTTTTTAACTGCCCATGTCCTTGCTTAAATATTGGGCCTGCTAAATGGATTTGAGTTTGTATAAAAGGACTTCGTAAATTTAAGCAATAAATGGTTAATAATTCAGGCCTTACAACAGAAATGCATTGTCCTGTGGTTGTGGTTCCTTTTTTTTTTTTTAATGAATCTAATGAAGTATGATTCTCTAGAGTGCTTTATTTGAAGGACAGTGCTCTTTTGCAGGATGACATTCGTAGGGAGGCTCAAACAATGAGTTTGATAGATCATCCTAATGTAATAAAGGCATATTGTTCATTTGTTGTTGACCGATACCTTTGGGTGGTCATGCCGTTCATGGCTGAGGGTTCTTGTCTACACCTCATGAAGATAGCATATCAGGATGGATTTGAAGAGTCTGCTATTTGTTCTATTCTAAAAGAAACCCTTAAGGCATTGGAGTACCTGCATAGACATGGACACATCCACCGTGATGTTAAGGTCAGTTGAATTTGCAGCGACTTTTTTGTTCTTTCTTGTATTTTTTTCCTTTCTAACTCAGCAGGTTGGCTAGGTTGGAATTTGGGTTGTTTTAACATTTGTTTTTGCAGGCTGGAAACATATTACTTGCTAGTACTGGGGTGGTAAAGCTTGCTGACTTTGGTGTTTCAGCTTGCACGTTTGACAGAGGTGATAGACAACGCTCAAGAAATACATTTGTAGGAACTCCATGCTGGTGAGATATATTGACAAAGAAGTCCTTTTTTCTCTTTGTACTGTACAAATGCTGGCTTTTTTTGTCTTTCTTTATGCTTATGAGATTTTTATTTTCTTCTGATCTATAGGATGGCACCTGAGGTGTTACAGCCAGGAAGTGGATATGATTTCAAGTGAGTATTTTTTTCCATCACTGGAAATATCATTTTACTAGTTTGAAGTTCTACTGATATGCCTCCTTACCAATGTTTGAGATGACTGTTGACCCAAATTGTGGGAGGGCACAACTGAAATATACTTTATTTTCAAGATTTTGTAGTCTCCAAATAATCTTCATCAATTTTCAAATTAGAGTAGTTGATTGTTTTATTTCATCAAAACTGTATTTTCAATTTGACAAGCACCAGATCATTAATTGCTCCTTTTGAAGATCAGTAAAAGGGAACCTTTGATTCAGAAAAAAATGAAGGAAAATGAATGCAAAATAAAATGGAATTCATTAGTTAGTATGGGATTTAAGTGTTTGTTTAATTCACTTCTACCATATATAGTTAGGTTTCATTACAACTTGCATGAACTGGAGTTGGGATGCTTTATCGTAGCAACTCCATATCCACGACAATGTGAAGTGAGGTGTCAAGGAGTATGAAATTTCGAAGTTTTGGATTGGTTGAAATTAGCACATTGCTGATTGTGAAATCCCTCTCTTCATGATTGGGTTGTTCCTTTTATAAATTTTGAAGTTTTGGTTTGGTTACAATCTTTGCCTCAAAAAGCTTGCCATTACCTTTCCCAATCTCGACATCTCTACTTTGGACGAGATAGACGTGCTTCCGGATGAGCTTGAAGATGATGATGTTGAAACCAATGAAGCTGACCCAACAGAAACCCTTACTGATAATCCAAATATCTTTAGGCCATGATGCCCTCCTTTTTCTTTTTTCTTTTTTATTGTAATGTCATGCTTACACTACTGAAAGGAATTTTCTGAACTTGTACTATTCTCCCAATTGTATAATTGTGGTAATGGGCTGCAGTACTTCATGTTCCTTCAGTTTAGGTTGTGGAATGCCAAATTTCAACCTGTGGCACTTTAAGGTTTTTAGAACTTTCTGAGCTGTAACATCTCAAGGCTTTGGGGCCTATAAAATTATCAGCTTGGAAACAAAGAATCACAACCTGTGACATTTGTAAGTACAATTTACAAGATTCTTAGGCCTTTCCGAGCTGTGACATCTTGAGGCCTGGAGGCCTATAGAATTTTTAGCTCGGAAATATAGAATTACGACTTGTGACCCTTGTAAGTAAAATTTACAAGATTTTTAGGTCTTCCTAAGCTGTGTGACATCTTGAGACCCTGAGGCCTATAAAATTTTTAGCTTGGAAATATAGAATTACAACACGTGACACTTGCAAGTAAAATTTACAAGTTTTTAAGGCCTTTCTGAGCTGTGACATCTTGAGGCCCTAAGGCCTATAGAAGTTTTAGCTTGGAAATATAGAATTATGACCTGTGACACTTGTAAGTAAAATTTGCAAGATTTGTAGGCATTTAAACTTGTCTTTTTATTAATAATACTCTCGCAAGCAAGGTTTTAAATAACGGTCGTGGCCGCCGCAACGGTAAGGGTCATGGCTGCCGCAACGTTAACGGTTGCGGTGATGTGCCGCAACGGTAACAGTTGCAGTGATGCAGAGGCGAAGGGGTAACGGGCGTAACGTGACGGATTCAGCTATCGGGAGCATAATTTTTTTTCCCCCTCTCACAACCTCTTAAAAATACATTGATATGCATGTTTTTATCATAAATTTTCATATATTTCTTTTTATAGTGATTTTTAATGAATCTCATTAATTTTATAAAGATGATTTTATATGAAAAATAAAATATATATTAAATTTTAAGTCACTACCAATAAGAAAAGTATACTTATTGAAGTCCAAAAATTAAACAAATAAATTGTTATTAGTATTTCACATACCAAACAAATATTAATTTTAAAGTAGTCTAAATAAGATATTTATTTTATTAAGCTCTCAATAACAAAATTAAAAAAGATAACGAAAAAGAAAAGAAAAAAAAACAAAGTAGTCCCAAAAAGGGGACCCGAGTCACCCGACACATCATCAAAGAAAATGGGGAAATAAGTCCCAGCAATGGGACTGCCACACAGTATCAAAGGACAAAGAAAAATTGCAAAACAGGCCCACAGTTGGACTGCCCCATGACTGGCACATCATCAAATAAAAAAAAAGCATTTGAAGAAGAGTTTGAAGAATTAGGATAAAGAGAGGCTCTAAGCTTCTAAAAGATCTTGGTCAAAACAATGGTCGGGTCAAAGAAGCAAGTTGTAACGTGATAAGAATAAAGAATAAGAGAGAAGCTTCAAGACTATCACATCTGGTGGTAGAAGAAGATGGAGGAGAAGAGGAACGAGGCTGAAAATGTACGTGTAAATGGCAGTTTTGGAATGGTTTGACTTGGGATCGGTGAGAGTTACAGATCACACTATTTTTTTTCTCTCTTCTCCTCTTTTCATTTTTCCCCTCTTGGAATCTGGACAACTCTCTCTTCCATAAATTGCTTCAATTAAAACACAAAGATGGTGGCACCCAACCAGAGGGGTAACAGACCATAATGGCCGTTACAACATTGCAATGGGCTGTTACAGACATTACAATGGCGTAATAGGCCATTACGGTACAATAACGAATATTACGATGGTGAAATCCAATCCCTCCAAGATAGTAGGGTGTAACGGGTGTGGAAGGTAACGCAACCGTTACGTTACGTAACGACTGCTATTTCAAACCTTGCTCTCAAGTGCTCTACATTCCAGGGCCCAGCTACACATTTTTTGAGCCATGTCTTCCAACCAACATATCGTAGGTCTAAACATTTTGAATATTTTATACTAACCCTCCCAATTGGGAGCTAATTTTCTTGATCCTAGCTCGTTGTGTTCAGGAATACTCTCCTGAGTACTAGGTCCCCAATTTGGAAATTCCTCGGTTTGACTATCTTGTTGAATAGCTTTGACACCCTTTGCTGGTAAGCTGTCATCTTTATCTGAGCTTATTCCCTTTTCTCTCCCAAGAGATTGAGGTTTTCCTTTAGGCCTTCCTCATTCAAGATTGGGTTATACATTTATGAGAGAAGGCATTCTGATTTCAATAGGTTTCACAGCCTCGTACCCAAGATTGAGATAAAATGGTTACTAAAACATTCAGGCCAATACGACCTCGAAACGGTCTCTTAGCCTTAAAATTTTTTATTTTTTTTATTCCATAGCTAATTACATTAAATTGATATTCATGCCTATAATCATTTTGGCTATTATTTATATTACTTGTTGTAGTTTTATTCAAATTAAATGATACTTCTTATTAGTTTGACTTTAAAAAATTTATATAAAATAATAAAACATTTTCTTGGGTGTTATTTGAAAGAAATATATATTTTTAGGTATTAAAAAATTGAAAAATACTAGTAAAAAATATTAAAATGTAATAAATTGTATTCAAGATATGCATATTAGTGATTTTTAAGAGATTTGCTAATATTTGAAAAAATTCACGGTTGTAGTTTTCGATTCCCGCTACGGATGACCCGATACTTCAGATATCGTTACACTACGACTGTGTCGTATCCCGCAACTACGATTTGAATCCATGCTTGAGAGTTTTTAGCTTAGGTTACCTTTTTTTATGCTGAAACACTTAAATGTTGTCTGCAACTGTTTGATCAAGTCCACATACTTCTACATCGTGACGTCCTTGACCGCAAAATTTCCAGTCACACTGACAATTAGTTGAGATTTTGTGTAAGACTTGAGATGTTCTGCTCCGTATTCCTTTTGCCATTTTTAACTCACAGACGTGTGCTTTATACTTTGCTTCATTATTTGAAGCTCAAAACCCAAGACTAACATCCCTTTCCAAAATAATGCCTTTTGGGGTTTGAAGGACGATTCCAAGCCTAACCCCCTTTTCACTTGAGGAGTTGTCTGTGTACAGGACCCATAGCTTTTTCTCCAACATTTCTCCTTTTTGGGACTAAGTCGGTTTGGTAAACTCAGTCACAAAATCAACTAGGGCTTGAGCCTTGACTATCGGTCTTGGGACAGATTGGATGTCGAATTCTCCCAACTCAATAACCCACTTTGTTAGCCGTCCGGAGAGTTCTGGTTTGTGAAGCACTGCCCAAAGTGGGTATGAGATCAGTACAACGATAGTATGAGCTTGGAAATAGGGCCTTAGTTTTTGGGCAGAAATCACAAGAGCATTGGTTAATTTCTCCAAATCTGGATAGTTCTCCTCTGCTCCTTGAAGTGCCTTGCTCACGTATGATATTAGTCTTGGGATCCCTTTATCTTCCTTAGTCAAGGTTGAACTTACCGCTTTTTTGATACGGCAAGATACCAAGAAAGTATTTCTTCTGGGACCGGATTGGAGAGGAGCTCTGGGACCCAAGGTATCCCTTTAGTTACTAGAAAGCCTACTCGCATTCTTGGGTCTAATCCAAAGTTTATTTCCCTTTAAAGCCTTGAAGAATGACAAACACCTGTAGATTAAACGGCTCAGGGTAGCAATCCTTCTGTTAAGGCCCTGAATTTCTTTTTTTGTTTGTGGGGACTTGATCTCTTGAAGGGCTTTTATTTGTTCTGGATCTGCTTCCATCGCTCTTTGAGATATAATGAAGCCTAGGAAGTTGCCTTTAGATATTTTGAAGGTGCATTTGTTAGGGTTGAGCTTCATTCTATATCTCTTCAAAATCTCAAAGGTTTGTGTTAGGTGTCGGTAATATTCCTCCTTCCTCTTGCTCTTCACTAACATATTGTCGATGTAGGCTTCCATAGTATTACCGATTTGGTAGTGGAACATTTGTTTACTAACCTTTGATTAGTTGTTCCAACATTTTTTATCCCAAAAGGCATAACCTTATAGCAATAGAGTTCGCGCTCCGAGATGAAGGCCGTTTTCTCCTGATCTTCTAGATGCATTTGGATTTGGTTGTACTCAAAATAGGTATCCATAAAGTTCAATAGCTCATGACCAAGAGTAGCATCGATGAGTTGATCAATCCGAGGAGTAGGCAAACTATCTTTAGGATAGCCTTTGTTCAAATTAGTGTAGTCAGTACAAACTTTCCACTTGCCATTCTTCTTTCTGGACAGTGCTGTATTGGTCCACTAGTTGGGGTAGAAGACCTCCCTAACAATTCTGGCATTCGGGCGCCTTTGTACTTCGCCATTGATAATCTTATGATGCTTTGATGCGAAAGACCTCTTTTTATGACAAACTTAGGGATAGTCTGGATCTACCATGAGCCTGTGAGACATAATTTAGGGATCCACCCCTTCCTTATGGGTGTTCGAGGCAAAAACTGTCCAAGTTATCCTTTAAGAAAGCCAACAGGGCCTCCCTTAGGTCATGATCAAGAGCTAACCCTAACTACAACACCTTCTATGGATCTTGGGGGTCAATCTTTACCTTATGGATCTCTTCGTTGGCTTGGATTGAACTTTCTCTACCCCTCGGACTAAGCGGTTCGTCAATTTCCAAAGAGGTTTGCTCCTCTTCTCCTAGGTCCAGTTTCAAAAACTTTTTGCCCTTGACCTGGATTCGTCATTGCTATTTGGGAACCATTCCTTTGAGGGCGATTGCATGACACTCTCACAAGGTGTACTGGCAGCCTTCAATCATGACCACCTTGTCCCCAATGACATATTTCAAGGATTGATGGTAGGTTTAGGTGATGACTTGCATGTCATGGATCCACGACCTTCCCACAATCATATTATAAGGCAACTTCGCCTCAATTATCATCAGCTTAGTTATTAAGGTCTCTAATCTTCCCCCCAACCGATAGTCATTAGAAGCTTGATTACCCCTGTTGGGGACCTCAAATCCCTATTAAATTTGTCAATAAGAGCTGTTGTTGGTAGCATTTCTTTTGTATCAATCCCGAGCTATTTGAATGGGGCTTTAAATAATACATTTGTCGAGCTGCCTGTGTCAACAAGAACTTTTGTAACCGCAAAGGTAGCTAGTTTTAGTGTGATTATTAACGAATCATTGTGAGGGTAATGGATTCCCTCCAGGTCTGATTCTGTGAAAGAAATTTGAGGCACTTATCTTTGTTTCTTTTCAATAGCATGAGTAAATATTGAAAGGGGTTAGGACTTGGCTTCCCAAGCTTACTGTTTACGAGCTCTATTTGATACTCCTACTCTAGAGTTATCAGCATGCAACACGTATATAACGTGTTAGGTGATTATCATGCTCCCGATGTCAATAGGCCATCCACCTTTGAGGTTGATTGTCCTTTTGCTTGTCGGGATGAGCTCTCCTCTAAACGTACTTCTATAGTCTTCCTCTTTGAATGAGATTTTCAATTTCTTGCTTCAGCATCTTGCATTCGTTTGTAGGATGCCCATGATCTCTATGGAATTTGCAATATTTATTTTTATTCCTTCTCTCGGGATCCCCCTTTAACCGTTCGAGATTGGATCTCATGGAGAATGCGCCTTAATGGCGTGTTGAGGGGGGTATACACGTCAGCTCTTTTAGCAGAGGAGTTCTGTTGTAACTTGCGATCTCCTCTTTCTGGACTTTTCTTTCTATTCTTTTCTTTTTTTGCTGGCTTTCTGGGGATTTTCTCTTCCCTCTGGGGTTGCTCCTTCTTCTTTGCTTTAAGTAGTAGCCTGGACATATGTGATCGAGGACTCCTGGTGAGGACAATCCCTAAATCTTCTGGGAAGCAAGCCAAAAGTAAGGGCGGCAACTTTGAATCTATCCTCAGTTCCATCCACTGAGGTGAGCTTGATATTGAACTTGGCAATGAAGTTTCTTAGGGTTTCTCCTTTTCCTTGCTTCAAGGTCGAAAGGAATTCTGGTCCTTTCTGGAGTCTCCTGCTGGTGATAAATCTATTGACAAATTTTAGATGCAGATTTTTGAAAAATGGGACAGACCTTGGGGACAAACGATGAAACTACTCTAGGGTTGACCTTTTAAGGCTAGATACGAAAGACCTGCACATCAAAGTGTCAGACCCTCCATGCATAGCCATAGTGTGGTGGAAATGGGATAGGTGATTTGCAGGATCAAACTTCCCATCATACAGCTCAAACTTTGAAAGTATGAACTTTTTGGGATGCTTTTCCAACATAATTTCAGTTATGAATGGGGTCCTTGGCATGGTTTTAAATAATGGCCGTTACGTTACATATTGGCCATTACGCATCGGTTTTTTTGTTCCATAACTAATCACACTAAATTGATTTCATGCTTATAATTATTTTTTGTTATTATTTATACTACTTCTTGTAATGTTATTGAAATTAAATTATATTTCTTATTAGTTTTATTTTAAAAAATTCCTATAAAATAATAAAATATCTTCTTAAGTATTATTTATAAGAAAAGTTTTTTTAGGTGTTAGAAAATTGAAAGATAATAGTAAAAAATATTAAAATGTGATCGTTGTAGTAAATATATGCGTATCGGCGTCTTTTAAGAAATTTGCTAATGTTTGTAAAAAATCGCGGTTGTGGTTTCTGATTTCCATTACGAATGACCCTGTATTTCCGATATCGTTACACCACGACCGCGACTGCGATTTAAATCCATGGTCCTTCGCATTCTGAATAAAGCATACAAGTGTTGTTTGTCAAATCGCTGAGGTACTTTCCCTCTTGACCTTGCCTTATTCACATCTTGGGATTCTGCCGGTCAATTTGTCCCTTGCCGATGTGATTCGATGCACTGTTGAGATTGGGACAGATGAGCTGAAGCATGCCCCTGAGTTCCTTGTATCTGAGATTGGTTCCCATTGTCACTGATCCGTTCATCGTGCAACGGTGGGGATGGAGGTGGTGTAGGTATGCGCTGTTGATTCTGCACCACCGCAGCCACCTCTTGGTTTAAAGTGTCTATATTTTGGGCAAAGTGGCCATCCTCCTTTCCATAGGATTAGTGACAGGTCTTCTCCCACTACTTCGTCCAATTGAGGTTTGAGAATGCTGAGGGGGTTGATTCTTCCTAGGGCCAAGTTTCGGTGCCATAGGAACTATGAATTGAGAACGGCTGTATAAACAAAATAGTTGTTCCCATTGACGACGCCAAACTGTTGAGGTCAAAAACATGATCAAGTCTGGTATGAATCACTGCAAGACAAGTGAAGTAAGTATCACCAGTGGGGCTTTGATGATGACCGCTCCGACGATCAAGTCAATCACATGCCTTGCTAAGAAATTGTATTGAATTGATCAATCTGAATTTCGGATCATACCTTCTCCTTTTTGTAGGGAGTCAATCGCTTGTCACTTGCTATTGGAATGTGAGATCTTCGGGATTATTAGTTATCTCGTGTATTGGCAGTTTCCTACAAATCCTCTGGTGATAGTTATCTTCTTTTGTACCTGCTGTCTATCCTTCAGATTGGAATGTTCCGGCCTGTGGGGTATAGTATTTATTGCCAAAGCCCTGGCCTTTCCGATCCTCAGCTCTTCATCAGGGAATTGATGTGGCATGGGGCCCATTTTGCACCTAATTGATGCCGCATCCCATTTTCCCAGGGCGGCATATTTATGGCATATCAATGACCTTTTTTGCAGCTCTTCAATCTTCAACACATTGGTATGCATTTTGCTTGGCTTGAACTTAGACATGACCTAGACACTTTATAGCTCTGAGTTTGTCTAACAGAATTGCCAACACTCACAAAACGTAGCTTTGACTTTACACTTCTACTAGTGGTATTTTCCATATCTTTTTATGCTCAAGTTGAGGAACTACTTGGACGAAGAAAGACATCAAGTATTTGACACATGTTACGTGTGCATGTGTTGCGCAGACAGTAACATATGATTTTCAAACTTTGAAGTATGAGTGATGATTGATGGATAATCATGATGACAGTTTCTCCCATTATTTGTTGTTGTTGAATAGAAAGAGTTTGTTAATGTAATATCTGCATGGTTATTCCAAGTTTACCTGTGAACTAAGATGACACAGACAGGAAGCATAAGGAATGCTATACAAAGTTTTAAATCTCACCTATCTTGTCATTGTTTTACAGAGCCGACATTTGGTCATTTGGAATTACTGCACTGGAGTTGGCTCACGGTCATGCACCCTTTTCAAAATACCCCCCAATGAAGGTATATACTTTACCTATGAGGATTCAACAAAGTGTACACACAGATGCGGTATGTGCTCAGGAAGGCTTTCATGGCAGCTACTGTACTGAAACCTCGTAACTTATGTTTTACTTCTTTCCTGCAATAGGTTCTCCTAATGACCATACAGAATGCCCCTCCTGGACTTGATTATGACCGGGATAAAAGGTTTTCTAAGGTATCAGTGTTCTTTTCAGCTCTCGTGTGTCTGGGACAACTATATGTTGTTCATAAGTACATGAAATAATTTTGAACATTAAATAAAGTCTGCAATGATACCTGGTCTACAAGTTGGTCAAAAGGCTGAAGTATAGTTGTTAGTTGCATTGTATTTGTTTATAAGTTGATATTCTAATTAAAGTATTTCCAGTTGTGAACAGTCTTTTAAAGAAATGGTTGCAATGTGCTTGGTGAAAGATCAAACAAAGAGGCCAACTGCTGAAAAATTGTTAAAACACTCCTTTTTCAAGCATGCTAAGCCTCCGGAGCTTTCTGTAAAGAAACTCTTTGCTGACCTACCACCACTATGGGATCGCGTGAAAGCTCTCCAGGCATGCTGTCATAGTTATATGATGTGGTATTCATGCTTTTGCTTGTCTTTGTATATTTGTGTAATAAACTTACAAATATTATGCAGCTTAAAGATGCTGCACAACTTGCTTTGAAGAAAATGCCTTCAGCAGAACAAGAAGCAATATCGCAGGTTAGAGACAGTGCCCAAAGTAATTGTTTGGTTAAAATTGTTTTCTTATCTGTTCGAGTTTCATTAATTTTTCTGGTATTCCCATGTTATTGTACTAGTTGATAGAATATCTTTTGGGCAACTCTCCGACCTACAGAAATTTGCACCTCTCATATATGGACAAGATTATTGCGAATAACAATTTTGGCCATAAATGACTTCTCTTATTATACATGTCTATAAATTTCTTATGCGCAACATTCTGAATGGAGAAACTTGCAAGTCTGTTAAGGACTGAAAAATTCAGATCTGCTGCAGTTTATAATATTGGTAATGCTACTAGCAGAAACAATACTAATGTGAAACAATACTAATGTAAGTCAATGTAGCTTTAAAAGCGAGTGTAATGTGACATGTTTTTACCCCTTGTGAGTAGTGTGCATGGAATAAATATTCAGCCATGACGTAACGTACCGGTTGTTACATAATGGATTTTTCAGGTAGTGAAACCAATAAGCGCCAATAAATCAGTTTGGAAAAAATTTCACAACGTAATGGATGTTACCTAACTGTTGTGGGCCATTATATGTCTGTTATGAGGCATTACGATTACGACCCTATATTGTAACTTGGGTATAAAAGAAAGGTTTTGAGCTCATGTTTTTAGCCTCTCTCCGATTCAATCTCATCTCCAAGCCTCTATAACTAATTTAAAAGTCTAGATCTGTTGATTTTGAGTTAACGTATCATGGTTTCAAGCTTGTACAAGATCATCTAAGGTTGGATTTTCAAACATACAGTTATGGTTTGTTCATATTCTTTAAATCTGCTCAGTTTGGATTTAGATCTACCTATTTGGAGTTTGGATCATATGATTTGGAACTTGGGCCTTGTGACTTGGTTGTTAGATTTTGATTTTCAAAGGTTAGGCTTACAGTGGGTGGTTTATAGCTTCAAGTTTGAGTTTTTGGATAAGTAAAAAAAAAATTATAAAAGAAAAATGCCAGAGCGGGTCTAATTCATTTACAAAGAAGAACAAAACAGAGCTTTAGTTAAGCTCCTATTGTACAATTCAAACACTTCAATAAATCAATAAAGGAATGAATCGAGCTTGGATAGACCTTGGTCTTCGAAAAACTGAAGTGTCAAGTAAAAATTTCTTTAGTCTATGCACAAACTCCTAAGCATTGTCAAAAGCGCATTGATTTTGCTCTCGCCATAAGCAACACAATAAACAATGTGGAGCAATAGGCCAAACTCTACTCAACCTCTTAGACAGAGAACAATAACTCAACTAGGCATAACCCAATGAACACCAAATAAACCAAAAAGCATAGTCCAAAGCTCCTAAGAAACCCCACAACGAAGAAGGTGGTTCATATAATCCCATGCCTGTTGACACATATAACAACAAATTAGGTAAAACCTTTCCTTGTTTGCACAAATTCATTAATGTCAAAATGGCCTCCAACATGGCTGTCCACAAAATGGAGACCTTTGAAGGCGCCTTAACTTTCCAAACACCCTTCCATGGAAATCAGGATCTCCTGCATCAGAAAACCTTCTGTAGTTGGATTGAACACTAAAACTACCATGTTTCTCCAAACTCCATCATATAGTATCCACTCCACACCCTGAAAGCAAAAAGAATAAAGCATCCCAAAATATTTCACATACTCTAGTTTACAGTCTTGGAAAGCTTGAGAGAAGTTAGGATAAAACCACTTCCCTTTCATAGAATTGAAAAAACTCCCCCACCAAAGCCTCCTTGTTGGTAGTGATTCTGTAAAATTCAAGGACCTAATCTTCAAGACCACATCACCCAAAACGGAAATCTACGCCCATCACCTACCACAAAATTCATAAAAGCAATCCCAACCTTTTCTAATCCCTTGCCACAACCCAACCCCATGAGGAAAGGATCTCTTACGTGAAATCCACCCTTATTGGAAATACTAAACTTGTTCACAACCACCTGCCATCACAAACTATTACTCTCATTACACAACCTCCAAAGCTACTTAGCTATTGACAAAGGGATCTTATACCCAGTCTCCTATCGTGCAAAGGAACACAAACCATTTCCAAGGTATACCATTGAAGCTTCTCCAACCTGCTGGCCGCTGACGGTAGAATAGTGAAAAGAGACATAAAATGGGTCAGTAGACATGACTGTGTGCTCTTATTCAAAATCAAGCAACCACCTTTGGACAAATAAATTTGTTTCCGACCAACCTCCTTTCAAACCTCTATACCACCTATTTCTATACTGATGTTGCTTATATGGATCCCCCAAAGGCAGCCCCAAATAAACTAGTAGAAAGAAAATTTATCTTACACCTAAGTGTGCCCAGGCAGCCCAATAATACCTTCAACTTTTCTGTAGTTATAATCTCACTCTTTGCATTATTAACACGCAACGCTGTAAGTGTCTAAAAACAATCAAAATACTCTAATTCTAATCTGCCCCCGCAAAATACACCTGTCACCAGTAAGGAAAAGATGATAGAGGCCTTCCTTCTGTCATATCAGTTTGAAATCAAAATACGTTACGACTGCCAACAACCTACTCGGTGCTTCCATAACCAAAATGAACAACCAAGGTACCATGGGATCTCCCTATTGTAAACCCTTTGAGCATGACTCAATTAGATGTGAAAATTGTGGATCATGTAGTAATGGACTAAATTACTATCTAGTGATATTTTTATAGTAATTGAGGTATTGTAGAAATTAGAATTCTTGAACCCATAATTATTTACATTTTTATGAATAGATGATGGACTTATAATTGCATTTCTAGTTATTATTTATATTAGTTAGCGACTTAGTGCATTGTTACTCATAATAGATGATATTTCCTTATTAGTTTGAATTAAAAAAATCAATGTAAAATCTAATAAGATAAGTAAAACATTTTACTAGATATTATAAAATTGAAAAAAAAGTAAAAAATATTGCTTACCAAAAACAAATTTAATTAAAAATACTAACATGTGACAAACTTGTTCGAACCACCTATATCAGTGACTTTTAAGGGGTTAACTAATGAAAAAAAAATTTCATGGTAATGGTTTTTGATTTTATATTTGATAGATACTCTTGATACCTTACATTGCAACCAATATATATCCCGATACTATGATTCAAAACACTTAATTCATAAACTTTTCATTTGTTTTTAAAATTAGGAATTGACAAATTATATAAAACTAGTAAAACATAATAAAAGATAGAAGGAAGAAGAATAAATGGCAATTTTTTTTTTGGAATGTAACAAATGATTGAAATTTTGGCCTTTTCTTTTGTATTTATCCTCCATATGACATTTTCTTCAGTGCCTCCAAGCTTTCTATACTTGCCTTGCTCTGTCTTCTAAGCTGCACCTCATTAATAAAAGATGATTGGAGTGAGACTAGATATTTATGCTAGGTAAGGGTTCATTTTCTCTGGTATATTAGTAGAGGCTTTTCCATTGATGATTTAGGAATGATTTGACGAATGGGAGGACTAGTTGACACAGTAAGCTTGTAAAAACTTTCTTAAGCGCGCAATAGCCATGGAACTACGATTTAATTTTTTGCCTATGAATTATTTCAGATGGTTGGATGGATCAGATACCCACAATTTTCTATTCAAATACCTCCATATTGTAACGTGCAATAATAGAAAGTTTTGCAGTGTGTGCTTGTTCAAAGTAGTTTTAGCTGTATAACTTAACATCAGTAACCTGCGAAGGTGTGTTCTCTAGTGGAATATTGGGAGATATGATGCTGCTCAAGTTAGTGGAATTGCCAGATTTTTCATCCACTAATGCTTGTACATGCTAAAATCAATGAGATACCTTTATTTTGTTAGCCGGACCTCTAGTTCTACACTCTTGTGAATATCCTCAGCAACCACACTGAGTTGGTTTTGAACACTATCAAAGACTTGAACAACAGTTTGTTTTGAGCAGTATAAAAGACTCAAACGATTGGTCTACATAGACTGAGGGACAATACAGTAAAAATTGATGACTGCTGGCTCCCCATTATGCAAAATTATCCACCTGCTCTCTTTGGATTGATTGAGCACTCAAAACTATACTGCCATAGTGCCCCTTACGCATTATCAGTCCAGATTGTGCCTTTCATTTGGCCCAAAAGTTTCTAAACTATTCGAAGCAAACTGATTGAATGAGGAAATTATCCAAGAATTTTAATCACGGGCCCTTAATCCATATCAAAATATCCAAAACGGTAGAAAGTTCCAAGAAGAGAGGATTAGTCTTTTACAGTTAGATTCAAGGATTTTCAAATAACAGGGTTTATCTGTGTGTACATATGTCGATATGTGCAGCAAAGTTGTTGACATTTAAAAACCTTTTTCCCTGTGCAATTTGTTCTTGCCAATTAATTTATTAATTCCACTCTATAACCACTATTGCATCAGCAGTATAGACAGTGACATTATCACCTTCCTTTTTCTGATTGCAATCCATACTCAAACTCGTTCTCCTAACTACACTGACATGTGAAGAAGAAGCTGTGTTTTGAAAAAGTGCAGTCACCTACAAAGCAAGAAATAAAGAAAGAAAGAAAGAAAAAGAAAAAGAAGAATAAAAAATTGAATACTTTGTTTTTATTTTTGTTCTATTTCCTTATGCTTTGTTCTTCGCAGGATTTCTCATCAGTCTTCTGCATATATTCTTCTTGCTTCTAATAATATTCTCTCTTAGTTTCTTATCACATATACAAAAATAATAATAACAATGTATGGAGGCAGAAGTACTCTCACTGATGGGATTTGGTACATGCACTGGCTATGCCTGCACTGTCAACACTCCAAACAGATGTTTACTTGATATGCACTAGAGATGGTGATCAGGTGCTAGTGTTCTTTATGACTTTGTGGAGTCTTGTCATCTAAATACCTAACATCGTTAGTGTCATATGCATTTCTTGCATCAAACAAAAATTAAATAGATTGAACAAACTTGGGGATTAGTGAGCAAGTAGAATCTAGAAATAATACCATTTCCTGCTTTCTTACTTCCTCTTTGTCATCTTTTCTGGTGGTAATTTCTCACTTTCCCTATCAGAGTGAGTACCAGCGAGGTGTTAGTGCCTGGAATTTTGATATTGAGGATTTAAAAGTCCAAGCATCACTGGTATGTATGTCAGGTTTTAATATTTTTCAGTTGTCTAAATACTTTATCTGAAGATTTTGATCATCTTGAAGTTTGCTTCTTAAGCTTAGTAGTGAATCTGCAATGACTTCTTCCTCCTTTCTGGCAGGTGCAAGATGATGACGAAATGCAAGAGAACAGAGAGGAGGAAGAAAGCATGAGATCATTTATTAATAATGTGGTCATTGAATTCTTTTGTCTTTAAGATTTTTATTTTACTTCTAAAGCTCTCTTATACCCAGATTGGATTCTGTCTCTTAATAATTTATTTATGTCTCTTATGTCTAAATCACTGGCAGAATGCATATAATTCAAGATCTAGTTTGGGGAAATCCATTTCCACAAATGAAATTGTTTGCAGGTAAATATTCTATGGTCTGTTATCAGCATTCACATACTTGCTGCTCCATTATGTTCATGGTTATTGTGCCCGTCATCATATTTATTGTTAAATAAATTACAATATTTTCATGTCTTTCAAATCTAGTTAATAATTTGAAGAAGGCAAAATTCATGGAATTAATATACTTGTGACTGTGAGGATGAGTAACGAAAAATATTATTTTATCAAAGTTATTTGTGTTAGTGTGCCATATGGTTCACTTCAGAACCATATAGAATAAATAAATAAATAAATAATTTCAGAACAAGGTGCACCTTTTGGGATGATTCTATACTTTCCAGTTCAAATGATTAGAATGTTAGAAACCTAAGGCAGATATATCCACTACATGAAGTATCTTTAAAATATTAATTCTGATGATTTGAGATAATTCTGAGGTATATGTACCAGTTCAACGAGACATGCGACCAATCTGCATATTCTAGCCCAACTGCTAACAATGGACTAGTATGGGTTCATGGGAAGTAATATTTCCCATGATGGATGGAATTGGCTGTAATGTTTTCGATGACAGATGTTATCATATAACTGTGGTGGCAATTACCTTTAAGGAAGTAAATAGCTGATTTAGTGGTTTCTTAGATATCCAAGATTTCTTTTTTTTTTTTTAAAGTAAAAAAAATTGGTAAACTAGAAATGAATATACAAAGGGGGAGAGGAGATCAAAGTGAGGCGAAAAACCCTAGAGAAAAGAACAAGGATTATCAATTACGATGAAGAGACTTCAATCTCTGGAAGCATCTCATAAGCGTCTTAGGTAAATGTATTTTGAAGATATTTTACAAAAGCAAGGAAGTGACTGCTATTACTCTGAAAAAGGTTGACAAATTGTACTGCTACCATGTAGCTTAACCAATTTTAATGGGAAAATAGTATTATAAACATATTTCTTTCATATGGTGCCTAGGAAATTTGGCTTGACTTGTATTTGTCCTGGACATGCATCATTCAACCTATATTGTAAATTTCCTAATCTCTTTCATGGGCCGAATCTCATTTATACCTTTCTGTTTCCAAGACCATGTTTATGCTGTGTTCTGCATGAGACAGGTTTCTTTGACTTATTTCCTTTTCTTGCTGTTTCTTTATATTCTTAACTGTAGTGTCTTGCTTGTGATTTTTTTTGAGACAAGGCTTATGATTCTGGTGAATTTTGTTGGGATAACCATGGCTTCCATTTGCATTTATGTCAGAACTGGACAGTGTTTCTTTTAGTCCTTACAGGGAAGTACATATTTCAGGGAATTTAGTTGATGCAAATTGAAAAAACTCCTCCATGTTCTATATTTTATGGCCACCCTGAACATCTTAGAATCAGCATATAAGACTTGAACTATTGGTACTCTTCTAGGCTGTAGGCACAAGATTCATGTGCTTTCCTTGATTGGGTTTTGTTCTGTTGGGGCTGTTCGACTCCTGAATTGATTAATTTTTCGACAGCATTTTTAGCATGCTTATGATCATCACCTAGTTTTGGTACCCATTCAGTTACACTTGCAGATAACATTGTGTTTATTCTATTATAAAGCACATGTTTTTGCAAAATAGTTTACAAAATATAAAATTCAGTTACACTTGCAGATAACATCGTGTATATTCTATTATAAAGCACACCTTTTTGCAAAATATAACATGATCAAGGAGTTTGGATTATGGTCGCATATTGGGTTGTTGATTAAAAATTCTTTCCCAGCTACATAATCCTTTTTAAAAAAAATTGATTCTTGTATCAATAAACTGGCTTCAATGTAGATTTATTTCTTCTCTAGCATTGATAAGTAATGAGGTATGAGAATCAAAGAATTCCCCCCCCCCCCCCCCCCCTTAAAAGTCTTACATGGATCTGTAACTGCTTAAGTTCCAAAATATGTTCTATTTTCCCTCCATCTTTAGTGCAGGGATGGCTAATAGTAATATCATCTATGATCAATCACGCTTTGCTTTGTTCTTACCATGCTTATTCTCTTGTTGTCATAGTTCTCTAAAATGGTGGGCAACTTGTTGCAATTATCTGCTCACATTTTTTAAACTTCGGCTCTTTCTCGTTGTTAGATTTCTATTTGTGGTCTGTGCATGTGCTTGGTTCATGTTTTCTAAGTGAAGTTTGTCTTTGACTTTGTTCATTTCTACTCAATTTTCTCTTTGAGATATACCTTTTTTTTTTTTTCCTGATTTCAGTGAACAAACAAGTGGTGATGAACTTCCCCAAGCTGAGTGCTTGAGCAAAAAGGGAAAAAATTTGGAAAGTGATTTACGAGAGTGTGGAAATCAAGGGAAAATTGGTGTTGAAAAAAATGGATCAAGAACTGAGCTGCTACCATCAACCTCAGAAAAGGATGCTGTGCAAGCCAAGACCAATACTCCATCAGGGAGAAGTCGCCAGACACAGAGTGGGCCACTCATGCCTGGTATTGTGCTAAGTCATTCAATGTCAGAAAGGGGGCGTAACTTTGAAAGGTTCATCCTAGTTCATTACTTTCTTTTTTTTGTCTATATATATTCGGTAAGTTTATCTGTCTATATTATGTTGAATTGTCTGAAATTGTGCTCTCTCTCTCTCTCTCTCTCTTTTGTCTCTTTGATAAGTCAGTTGTCTAAAATTATGTTGAAATTGAAAGTAAGAACAAAATTGGTTTTCAGTCAAGCGAAGTAGGACGAATTATCTGACTACTCTGTTTGTCTTACTATCATTTTATTCTCAAATGAGGTGTTTTTGCACCACAATCAGGTGGCCAGTGATTCTGATAATTTAATTGTGCAATATCACTCAAGTAATAACGATTGCAACATAATCTCTCTGATGTACAGTTTTTTTTTTTGGGAGTAATTGTTAATTTGTGTAGGTTACAACCTTTGACTATCGATCTTGAATGAAGTGCCCAAACATTTTAGAATGAGGAAACATTCTGTCAATTACTTTAGGATGGATAAATGGCAGACCAAGTGTACGAGGCTCCTGCTACTGCAGGGTTTGGGGAATGTTAGATGTACTCAACCTTTCTTTCAGATGGGTCCAAGACAAAAAAAATTATATATGGTTTGTGCAATATGAATTTGAATGTGTAATAAGTTGGTTTGTCATGTGTTGGGGGAAGGAAATCAATTCAAATTAGGTTATTGAACTTCATCGAAGTTCTCTACGTGATTTGATAGGTCTCATGCTGGCTTGGTTTAGATCAGTGACTCTGTGTTTTGACATTGTTTTCATGGGCAGGTCCATATTGTGGTACTGGTTGATGGGTTACATTTGTAATTTGGAAACAATTTTCAATCTTTTTTACTTTCAGGGAAAAAGAACATCTGATTATGAATAAGAGTGTGCGTCCTTCTTGTTTGATCTGTTTTATCCCTAGTTATCATACTGTAATGGAGTATAAGACAGAGAGACACATGAAGGAAAAAAATTGATCTGCCCTCAACTTGATTGGCCTCCAAACTATATTAACAATGACCTTCAATTCACTCATTACCATTTATGACTTGTGTATACTCTGGGGTAACTGCTTGGGATGCAGAATTTGCTTCATATATATATATATATATTGGCATGCTAGTTAAACTCTGGTAATATGAATGCTAAGAGTGAAAATTCGGTAAGAATTCTGTAAGTTTTTGGATGTTAAAATCCACCGTATTTTCCTTTAGCGTGAGACAAAATAGAAGTTCAATATTTTCTTGATTTGTTGGGAGACAAATGCTGTGAATTTTTGTTTCTGTTTTTCCTCAAAGATAAAACATGTTCCTAAGGTATAGGTACATGTAATCAACAAGACCATTACGTCATCCTTTTTTATTTCATTTCTTGGAGCCACACGAGCTTTTATCAATTGCTATTGCAATATACTCGGACTGAATTTTAGGTGTTCGCTCAGGCTTAGATTTCGTTTACTATCAGGTGTGAGATTGAAAACCAACTGCCTGCTGAGAAAGTTCAACGTGAAGTACGAAGAGCCCCCAGCTTTAGTGGTCCCCTGATGCTCCCAAACCGAGCTTCAGCAAATAGTTTATCAGCTCCCATAAAATCTTCAGGAGGTAATGAATTTGTTTAATTTTCAAGAACTCCCAATTACCACCACCAGTGCTACTACTCTCATGAAAATAGAGTTGTTAACTGTTTTATGGAAGGCGTTTATTATGTGATGTGTCACATGAAGGAAGATTATCAGCTAATAAAAATTGTGGCATTAATATCTTCTTTTTTTCTCGAATAGGATTTAGAGATTCTTTGGAGGACAAGTCAAAGGCTAATCTCGTGCAAATAAAAGGGCGATTCTCAGTGACTTCAGAAAATGTAGATCTTGTAAAGGTACAGCTCTATTCTTTTGTTAGTTTCTTTTATGTAATGATGGCTGCTGACTTAAACGTGTATCCTAGGATATTCCATTATCTACAGTTCCTCGACAATCTTCACAGGTAAGTAGCCAATGTGCAAAATTTTCAAATAATTTCATTTGGATGTCCAGTTCTTGATGTTATATTTATGTGATTCTTAGGGGTCACCAATGAGGAAGTCTGCCAGCGTTGGAGACTGGATATTTGATCCCAAACAAATGGTTTGTGTACTGACCTCAGATTTCTGTATGATACATTTCTGTTAGAAGTATATATATTTTCGGTGTAACCACTACCTTCCTCCTCTTCTCCCCCCCCCCCCCCTCTTCTTTTTTCCAATATCTTAAAATAATCATTAGAGAAATTAAAATGAATATAAAATATTTTTTTATAGGAAGCAAAAGAGGTGGTATGACTTTTGTTTGTGATGTGCACGCGTGTTGCAGAGTCACTAGTTTGAGACTTGGCAGACTGGTGGCTGTAACTTCTGAATAATTAAATGAATGGATCGAACATATAATACTACACTGCAGTGATATGATATTATATCCTGTTTCAAGTGTTCATCTCATAATCATTTGACGGCCTATTTGCAGAATGGACGTTAACATTTAATGTTGTTAAAGAGCACAAGTGAAAGATTTTCTGTGTCTTTTTCTTCTTTCTTTTCCCTGTACTCATTGCACTCTATAATGTAACCTTCGATGCCATATTACCGATTGTTTTTCAGCCTAGTCGGTCACCTAAGGAAATTAGCAACAGTAATGTACCTACATCACTTCTCATGCCCCACCTTCAGAACCTTTTCCAGCAGACATCAATTCAACAGGTAAAGCAGGATTGCTTTTCAATTTATAGAAGTCTTATTTTGATTTTGTAAATGAAAGTTGCCTTGAGAACTTAAATTTAGAACCAATCTTCCTTATTATAGTTGCTATTGTAATATCAGGATCTCATTATGAATTTGTTGAATAGCTTGCAACCGGTTGAGGTAGTAGATGGTGAGTGGAAGGCCCAGTATTATAACATTTTATGCATATACATTTGTTTATATTGGTAACATATGATGTGTATACATTAGTGAAAGAGATTCGGAACAAGTTAGATTTAATTACCCTGATTTTGTTACAGCTTCTCAAAATGGAAAATTGCTCCCATTACCTCGCAGTCCAGAAAATAACGGAAGTGTAAGTACATTTTCCACCCTGTATTCTTGCTTAGTTTACTTCAGTGCTCAAATCCATCCTTTCTTCAGAGGCATCTCTTTGGGGGAGCAAGTGCTCATACTTGGTCCAGTCTTTCATCAAATGTATAGTTCCCATGTTTTGGCCTGTCCTCAAGATCAGTGGAATATATACAATGAATAGTGCATCTCTATGTATCTCAAGACTATGCTCTTTTTAGCATAAATTATTGGGTTCAAGTTTGTGAATACTTGGGAAGATCTTACATCTGTACTCTCCTCTCTTATTGTTGTTACTATGTTTAACAACACTTTCACTTTGTGCTGTCTGTTCTATTTTTGTCTTGCACATCTTGATGTCATAATTTCATGTTAACTCCTCTATCATGTGTATGATGTGGTATCCTCTATTAGACACTATCCCGCAGTCTCTTCCGCGCTATGCTTTCCCCCTTATCTTGAGATGAAAAAATCACTATAGAATTGTTCAGTTCATTGTTTGTTTGATGGATTTTCTGGTCACACTATTGATTTTATAACTGACCTGTAAAAATTCTATTCAGTGGTTTGTGATTTATTTCTGATATCTGGTTGCCTTGATTAAGTCATAATAATGATATTTTTTCATGTAGACAGTTGTGCTTAATATATCATGATAAATCATATATAAGTTATTCTTACTCTTATTATTTTATTGTTCGCTCATTTTGACAGGTTGAATCAGCGGTTTCTGAAAGGGAGCGTTTACTGCTTGGCAAGATTTCTGAGCTTGAAGCTAGGTTAATCAACAAAATTGAATTTAAATAGTGCTGTTGAATTTTCTTATAACTTCCGCATGGAAAATTCATTGAATGCTCTCTCTCTCTAATCAGGATGATTAACTTGAATGACGAGTTGGATGCTGAAAAATTAAAATACAAACAAGTGAGTTGCTTTGGGAGTCTTAATTTAGTTTTGTTTGCGCTTTGTGGATCAGTTCTCTTGGACTCTGAAGTTAGCTCTAATATGGTCATTTTCAAAATGAGATAATAGATCAATAAGATAGCTGTGTGTGGTGAAGAAAGTTATCTGGGTTGGTTATTAATTGGGGAGATCAAATATATTAAAAAAAAAAAAGTGGATCTTGCTCCTAGCCATGCTTCTATTGGCTCCTTGTATTGTTAACTTTTTTGGGGTGGGGATTCATATGAGGAACGTGTTGGCTCCTTGGATTGTTAACTTTTCATCACACATCTTAACATTTTCATCATTGTTTGGATGCTACTTGCAGTTGCAACAGCAGCTAAATGCCATGTCTGGTCGTGATGAAGATGCAGACAGAAGAGAAGGGGATGCTTGAATATTACAAGATTGTGATAGAAGTGTACAGTGAGAGTGTATATTCAGGTGAAAGTACAAATCCATTTTTTTTACGATCCCTTTCCTCTCTGCTGATCAGGGGTCCATTCCCTTGAGTTCTTTTTTTTTTTTTTGGGTTTAAATCCCCTTTCTCCTTTCATTAACCCTCCTTTTGGTGCCGTTGATAAAATAGAGAGAAGCAGAGGCCAGCATTCATGTATGTGGAATCGTTCTCTTCTCTGCGTTGAATAAGCTTTCCAAAGAAGATTCCAGCCTGAAATGATAAATAAGCAAAAATAATCAGAAAATGAAGATAGCATTTCTTTTCGTTTATTTGGGACAAACGGAAAAGAGGTCCTCCCTGTGCAGAGTCATGTGGTTGCCCCCCTAGTCGGTAATTGACGAGAGGCAGAAGAAAGTTATGGCGGGTTGTTTAATTTGTGTATCCTATGTAACTCATATTTATCATGTTTAAATTTGAAAATAACATCAAACTATTATTTTGTTAATAGCTAATTAGTATGAGGCTCTCTCTCTCTCTCTCTCTCTCTCTCTCTCTCTCTCTCTCTCATTATCAGTCTGCACTGCATCATGATGACATGTCAATATCTCATTTTGTACTATATGAAATCATAAAATGTTGTACGTCATATACAATTTTATTACATTATTTTTGAGAATTTGTTTTATAAAGAAAATATTCGTAAAGAAATAGTAATAGTTTTTGCTCCAATTTTGCTTCTTAATATCATTTTTTTTTTTGAATTATGTTGGAATTTTAATTGTTCATGTCTCGAATCGATTTTGAGTGAATATTTAATCAAGTTGAATTCAAATAGCATCTTTTTTTATATAACACAATAATTGATCTTTTAATAATTAATATTGAATTAGTTAATATTCTTTATTAATAAATAATTATTTAAAGAACTAATTTTGTTCTGTGATGAATAATTAATAATTGATTATTTAACAAGGAAATTATTTCTTGAAAAACTCTTTATATTGTTACTTATTAGAATAAAAAAATGCATATGCTTATGTGTGTGTGTGTTAGAAAAATTACTACAAACATTAAGTTTTAAGTAAAAAAAGGAAATTTAGAGTTTTATTACAATTTAAATTAAATTTTATATATATTTTTTAAGAAAAATTTGAAAAATGTTCGTTACTCTTAAAAATATGTATGCATGTATGTTTGGAAGAGCCATAAGCAGGACATTACAGGAGATTGCCCTACAAAAGTTAAATACATTGTAGCTTCAGAAACAACAAAGGAGATCGTTTGGATGAGAAAATTTATATATGAACTTAGAGTAATTCCTTCCATTGAATTACTAGTATCCCTATATTGTGATAATAATGGGACAATAACTCAAGTCAAAGAACCGAGGTCTCATCAGAAGTTCAAACATATTCAACATTGTTTCCATATAATTAAAGAAATCATCGGAAGGGGTGATGTTACAATACAAAGATAGCTTTGGCGAATAATATTGTAGATTTACTCATCAAAGCCTTAACACAACAACGTTTAGATCATCATCTTGAGAAAATGGACAAAATGTTTGTATTATGGATTATATTTTTGGGATCTCTTGTAGAAATGAAACTCTGATGTACAATTATCTTGCACTATTGATGAAATATCATGTACTGTTATTGATGGATCAAATCGAAGGCCTTGGGGTTGGTCACATTCACCCGCATTTTGCACGGGGTGGGTGTGGGGATGTGATAGAAACCCTCATAAGGAATAAAACCCACTCTGTTACAAAAGATCTACTAATCAATAATGAAAAGATTACAAGTCTACAAAGATACAACCCTTAAATAACTAGCCTGCCACAACGTAGTGGATTACAACTAGTCTACTTGAATATTCTCATTGACAATTTTTTTTTTTCTTAATTAGGCTTTTATAACAGCAACACTATCCACAATCTAAAAATTCATCACTGCAATAGTGTGCAACTTCCTATGCAATAGAAGTACATCCCTATCCTTAATATATGGACCTGCCTGCGTGTACTACTTGACACTAGGCATATAGATTTTAAACACACAAGGTACAAAACCTTCTAGAGAATTAATTATATGAAAGAAAAGTCAATATAAAAATCTCTCAATATAACTCTATGCTTCAAGAGGCCAGGATTCTCTTTATATCTCACAAAACACCCTATTTATAATATAAAAAAATTCATGCAAACCTTAATCCTAATTAGAATAAGTATTAGCAAGTCACGTCCAACAAGTGCACAAATTTTCTCACATGCATTCAGATAAGGTGTTCCATTCAAATGTGTCTTAATCTACGTTTGGATTGGTCAAGTACTAAAATTTTGCTTTGGATTTATGATGACATTTTATCAATTTTTTCAATAACTATTTCTATAATATCAAAATATGTTTAAAAACACTCTTCTTAGTCATTCCCATAAGTAAACTTAGCTTATAGTCAAAACTAAACCATACTTAAAGTCATTTTAACCATTATAAAGTTCATATCTAAACTTAAACTCAATTCTAAGATTTAGTACCTAAGTGTAATACATGATATGCATAAACACACACCTTGAATTGTATACTTCTTTAAACTTTGACAGACTTGTGAGGCTTTTTGAGTCTTCACTGTAAGACTAACAATAATCCACATGACTCAGTCATGACTTAACAATTACTCATCTAAAGAAATAAATCTTTTGGAAAAGAATTGCCAATACAAAATTGTATAATTTTTCAAATAATCACCCCCTTCGGCAATTCTTGACAAAACATAAATAAGAAAAGTACAACTCTTAAACCCATTACATTTTGTCAAGCTAAAAGAAAAAAAAAAACTTGTAGAACCTTAGATCACTTGTAAAGATACCTGCATACCAAAACTTAAACAAGACATTAAACGCACATGTGGTAGATAAAAAATAACAATAAAATAATCCTATACATCATATATAAGCAAGGAAACTCATCCATCATATATATATATATATATATCATAAAAGTATAATGGATTTCTACCTTTAGAAATATTAAAATAATAATTCTTCCCCTTAATATCAAAATACGTACTTTCAATAACTCATCCTTACACTTACAATCTCTAAAATCATATTGTAAAAAATATTGTCACTCCTCCCTTTTGTCATGATTGGCAAAGATTAGAAATATGGCATATAAAAGTACTAATGGAATGTTCACTAGATGATCAACTACCAAGAGAAATATGAGGAGTTTCAAAGTTATCAAAGCCTTCACAACATTAGAGAATAAACAAATAGTAACTCTTATGCAAATGTTGGGGGTAAAATAATACATCTGGTCATGACAATTCATTTAGAATTAGGTAATTACTAATAACACACCACAAGTTCTAGATTTTAGCATAAACGCCCAGCAAACCAATTAGAATGTGTTATACCACATCTTAAAGCACACTCAAACATCTCATTAATTTATATTTTCAAAGCTCAGGTTTAACCAAAATGTTTGAATATCATTATCAAAATACTTGAGAATTTTCGTGAATTATACAAATATCTTTCTTTGTTGTTTCTTGCTATTAAAGAATAACTATTTTGTTCAGTTTTAAAGGCAATATGCAAGAACTTTAGCCAAGTACATTGAACTATTAATTATTTATAAAATCCTCAGCACTTCACTATTTATTAAAATTGTTACTCACATTCTTCTTCTTCTTCTTCTATTTTTGCCTTTAAGATTGGGGATTTAATCATAGCTCTAAAATTAACAACGTTTCAATCATATGAACTAGTTTGTACATGATAATGCCTTAAAATAATAGACCTATGATTGATGGGACATTACTTGTCAACTCTTTCTCTTTCCAATTTAAACCGTTTTCTCTCTCTCTCTCTCTCTCTCTCTCTCTCTCTCTCTCCTTCAATATATATATTACTATTTTTCTACAAGAATATGTAAGAGTGTGTGCATTTGAGATAGTGTGAGTGTGTGAGAGTTTATTTGTGTGTGTTTTGTGTACATTACCAACACAGAAGAAGTATGGAAGGAGTGTTTGGCACACATTTAATATTAGAGTTTGGCACAATTATAACACCCCGATCCGATTATCGGGAATTAAGTCACTAATTTAATATTAGAGACTTTATGAAGCAAAATAGAAATTATGGGAAATTAAACCAAGATAATAAAGACTACAAAGAATACAAGTAAACGAGAAGAAAAAATAAAAACAAAAAACAAGGGAGAATGGGATAAAATATGCCAAATGCCAAACAATGCATAAGAAGATAAAGATTCGACAAAGGGCCAAAAGTGTTGGCCAAGGGACTTGAACCCAAGACCAAAATAGGAGGGAAAAACTTATACCCAAAAAGTAAACCAGGTGAGCTACAAGCACTTTTATGCTATATATCTCATAAGATATATGTATATACAATATTAAACCCCATTCCACCATCTATCACAACCAATCAGAATACATGCAACACCTCACTTATTATATATGAATATATATATATATATATGTATATTGCGTATGAGAGGGGGATAGAATGGTGTGTGTGTGCATATGTGTGAACGGATAAAGAGAGAGGGAGAGAGAAAGAGAGAGAATTGTAGAGAGAGTGAGAGTGTAATATCCCGACCCGGGATACATCACATATACCGAGGTAAGTCGGTTATATAGTGTAACTTGAACGGTAAGATATGTATATCATGGTAGTTCATGAAAATGTAAGACTGGAAACTGTAAATGATGGAAATGAATGATCAAGGCTGGGTAGCACCCGAGCCCCACAGGGCATTGCATCGTAATGCGTGCATGCATGTATTCCCATGCATGCATACGTGAACATAGATTCGTAGCTCGAATAAAATGAATGTATGTAAATATGATTAAAAGTGGATTTATATCCCTACACGTACATGTATATACATGTACAAAAAGGTGTATTTTATGTGTATATATATGTATATAATATAATGTATTATACATGTATTTATGTATATATGTATATATATGTATATGTATAAGAAATAAAAAGGAAAAGAAAAAGGGGAAAGGGGAAACTGCCAAGGGCAGTATGTAGGTGCACTGCATGTGAGGGTGTGTGTGTGTGATATATATATAAAATGATATATGTATATATGTGTCCACAACAAGTCTCCCAAGCCATTTAATGCAAAAGTTGCATTTGGCAGAGAAGAACACAGAACCTAGGTCAAGAAAAGGGGCCATAGAAGGGGGAGTAACCGAGAGAGAGAAAGAGAAAGAGGGAGAGAGGCGGTGGAGCCTTTCTCTTTATAAATGTTTATACGGGTGTGAGTTAAGAGACAAAAAGGAGACCAAGACTGAGAGAGACATTGTCAAGGGACTCAGGAGCAGAAACAAAGAGGTTTGGAGGGTCACAGGTGAGCTTAAAACCGAAACCCAGGTAAGTGATTTAAGTTCAGTTTTTACGATTTAAATCATGAATGTTTGATCTAAAGTTAGGGTCTTGATAAGCATGATTTTAGCTTTTAAATGCAAAAAGAATGATAGAAAACGGTTGAGAAACCAAGGAGAGAAACTGAGTTGCAGGTTGATGAATAATCTCGGGTTTCATGAAAACCTAGGATTAAAACTTGTTTTAAGTTGCTAGAAACAACCTACACAAATGTAGAAACACACTAGAAGCATTTTAGAGCCAAAAATAGTGACCAAAACGCCATGAAAATAGAAAATATCACTTGGCCGGAGAATCGGCCGGAGATGTTTAAACCCCTATTCGTGAAGATGGGGAGGGATTCGATGGAAACCGAGAGTGGATTTGAAATCCTTGGAAAAAATGGGATAAAATGGCATTTAAAATGGCTTAAAAACTGACCGAAATTAAGTGACCAGTCGCCGAAGAAGGTGACTGTGCACCACCGGAACCCTACCGGAGTTCTAGGGGAGACGACCGGAAAGTCGTGGGACTATCGGGTTAGATCTAGACCGGATCCGGGTTCGGATCAGGTCGGTACCCGACCGGATATGAAATGGGTAAGTGAAACTGTGTCGTTTGGGTTTTAATTTAAATGGATTTGGGCTTGTTTGGTTACACGGATAGTAAATTGAAATTGGGTTTTGAGGTTAACCGAAAGTGGGATAGGATAGGAACCAGGATATTGGAATCCGATTCTTGAATTAAACTGAACCGTTTGGTTCAGGGGAAGGGCAAACCGGTTTAGGGTTTTTGGGTCTGAACCAACTGGTTCAGACCGCAGCTTTTGAAAATTGTGAACCGGCCCCAAATGTTTTAAGAAATTCCACTAAGGCCCAAACAGGAAAAAATTAATAAAATATTAATTTTTCAAAAATGCCCTTATTCCAAATATAGGTCAAACGAAGTCCAAACGATACAAATGAATAGTCAAAACTTATTATCTCAGGACGTTCTGAGTCCAATGGTGGGGTCCATTTTACGAGACGGAGCCCCGAAAGATAAAATACCAGTAAAAGTGCAAAATGACCATTTTGCCCTTTTTAGTACAAAAGTCCAAATGGAATTCTGCGAAAGCCTAAACCAACTTTCTTCGGCATTCCGGACTCAATGGTAAAGTCTAAAATAGTATTTGAAATACTTATGATAGAAAGGCATAAAATTTGATGAATAGCATTTATTCTGAAACGTATTCACTGATATATAGGAAACTCGAAAGGCAAAGATACACTCACGAATTTCTGAGATAGAATCACGATAGAGGTAAGTGGATCACTCTCTCTTACATGTGGTGTTTCCACAAGCCAAGTTTATTCTTTTACTGCCAAACTCGTACTCTTGAATGTATTGATATCCCTGTGTTCCACAATTCGATATTTTTCTATCTTGTGGACACTTGATTGATTGATGTATCATTGTTATCATGTTTCACTGTGCTTTGAAAGCACACATGTTATTGCTATCCACAATGTGATATTGTTCTATCTTGTGGACATTGATTGATTTCTATATCATTGTTATCATGTTAAACCGTGCCTTGAAAGGCCTACTATTGTATCCTCATTGAATGAATGATATTCTATTTTTATATTCTATGGAATTACTATGATCATGACATGTTTATGGACACGGGAGTTGTGCTCAGTCACAACACCCATCTGATGCTATCTGATTGAATGGGACCTACGGGTCAAGTCTGTGAACGGACAAAATGGCAAATTACTAGAATTGACTGGGGGGTATGCCGGGCCCCAAAAGATCGAGGGTCTGTCGAGCCCTGAAACAGAATAACAGCATCTCTTATGATTGACAGAACTTGATTGTTGAATGGCACTATTCCTTATGATTCTTCAAGTCTCGAAGGACTTGCATTGATTGATTTGATTGTGATCGGTTCATTGTGGTAGTACTTCATTGTTGTTATATTTTCATTTTACACTATTACTTTTGATTGTGTATTGTGATTACTTTTCATTGGCCCTCGTGGCAATTGTTTCCATTGGCCCTCGTGGCAATTATTTTCATTGGCTATCACAGCATCTCCTTCCTTATGATTGGCTATCATTATCTGACTCATGGATTCATATTGATCATCGATACCAGTGTTGGAAATCTGTTTTACTTACTGAGCTTTGTAGCTCATTCCACCCCATTTACCCCCCATTTCAAGTGATGACGCTGTGAGACCCCAGTAGGAGTCTGAGAGCGTAGGGGGACATTTTGAAGTATTATATCAGTCTATGTTAGTTCTCCCATGTATTCACCACCCCCGGGTGCTGGTTACGTTTAGTTCTCATTTTGTCTTATGTAGAACTATGTCATGTATTTAATAGACTTCCGCTGTTTAATTTATTTAAAAGACTTCCGCTGGATTACTGTGATTGATAAAGACTTCCGCTATTCATTGTTTAAATTTTTAGTACATTGCATATTAGTACTATGATACAGGAATGGAAAAAGTAGGGACGGCCTTCGGGTCGGCCTCGCGACACGAGATCCGCATAGGGTGGGTTTCGGGTCGTGACAAAGAGACTTGCTGAGAGAAAGTGAAGAAGAAGAAGAAGAAAGAAGAAATTAGAAGCAAGGAGGGAGAGAGAGAAGCAGTAGAGAGAGAAGAAAACTGAAGAGAGAGAGAGGTAATTTCTCTCTCTAGGAAATTTTGGTATAGCTTCTATTTTCTGATTTTATATATGCATGCATGTGTCTTATGTTGTCGAGGAAGGAAAATAGAAGAAAAATGAAGAATTTGGAAGCTTGAAAACCCTAAAAACCCAAATTTGTGAAAAATAGAGTTTTTATACAAACGTGATTAAAGCTTGAAACTAACTACATAGCTCAAAAGAGCATTGAAATTGGATCATTCTGCAACTTAAATTGATTAAAATGGTCACGAGACCAAGGAGAATGGTTAAGTTACAGGTACTGTAAAGATTTGAAAAATTAGGGTAAATTTTTCATTTTTGCCGGTAGGGCACTATTCATGTACTGTTTGCTGGTAGGACGCTATACATGTATCATTTAGGCATAAGTCATGTTTAGAAACA
The DNA here is from genome assembly GCA_008638375.1 of Nyssa sinensis. Lineage (NCBI taxonomy): Eukaryota > Viridiplantae > Streptophyta > Magnoliopsida > Cornales > Nyssaceae > Nyssa > Nyssa sinensis. The sequence goes on from CM018046.1 coordinate 30,648,642, forward strand.
TAATTTGAGTATAAAATAGAAGAGAAAAATTCTTATAATGTTAAAATACACATCTTGTGAAAATTTGAGCCTAATCGGAGTGAGTTTGAAAAATTGGACCAAAAGGGCATCCGAGGTGGCCCGGGTGGGTCCAGTTGAAATTGCCAACGGACGAAAATAAATTTTTTGAAAAATTCTCATTTAAAATAATTTTAAGAACTTTGGTTAAAGAAAAATTTTTAATTGAGGTGTTTCGAGACGGGTTGTAGTGTAACGGGGTCTTGGATTCATTAAGGGCAAAAGGGTCTTTTAGCCCCTTTGCCCCTTTACTATAAATACAGCCCCTTAGTGTATTTTTTGTTTCCAAAATTTGGTCTGAGAATGTAGCAGAGGTCGTGCATGGGAGAAAAGTGAAGAAAAACTTAGGGTTTTCAAAGTTCAAGCCACCAAAACACATCCCTAGGCTAGGATTCTTGCAAAACTTCCTTCTAGGAAGTTATTCCCCATGCCAAGGACTACATTCTCACTAATCGATTCAGCTACACAGCGAAAAAAACTCCCTAGGGTTGAGAAAAACCCTTTTAGGTATGATATCTTGCTAAGTTAGGAATAGATTTAAGTTTCCTTGCCTCTTTATGAGTTGATTGCATGATTTGTATCTTTATTTGCTATTAGAAAGTCACTTAGGATATAGTTGCTTTGAAAACCTAGAGTTAGTTGTTTGTGTGCTTATGTGTTCTTTGAGTTCTTTGATGATTTATTACTATAATTAAGATGTACCTTGCATATGTGTTTAAATTATTACATGGTGGCTTATATTCATGTGGATAGGCTTTGTGTTTTGGAAGATATGATGGTTAATGCATTAAAGCTTGGTGTGATTATGCCTTCTTTGAGAATTAGTAAAATTATGTACATGTGACTTGAACATGGGTCTAAATTGATTGTGTATAATATATGTTCATGTGAAAGATGTTGTGTGATTTGAAAGTTGGAGTTTACTTTATGAATGATGCATGATTTAAGGTGTAGGTCGAATGTTTGATAAAATGCTTCATTGAGATTGCATAGAAAAATCAAGGCATGTTGGCATGGTGTAAACCTTTGGAAACATTGTGTGGGTTGAACACTTGGTGCTATGCATTATGAAAGTGTAGATCCTATGGTGAAAAATCCAAAGTTGGCCATCAGTACTCGCGGGTTGACGGGAACGAACTGTGAAGCGAGACATACGATAGTACTCGCGGGCTGACGGGGAAGGACTGTGAAGTGAGACATGGGTGTAACATAGAGTTGCATGTGTGTGTGTCATGCATGTTGACATTGCATAGCATTGAGGGATTGGAGGGTTATAGCTTCTAAATGTACACTTGCACATGCCACGCCTTAAATTTTGTTCCTTGCATGAGCATTATGTCATACCAGTAGTTGAGTTGATCTCTCGTGGGATATCATATTACAGATGAGGCTCCCAGTACTTGAGACTTGATGAAGTGTTGAAGAGTGGAGGATAAATGGACCATAGAGGATTTTTGGCCCTTAGGGCATATTTTAAGTTATATAAGGGCATAAGCCCTATGCCATATGAAATGAATTTGTAGAAATTTTGTGTATTATGAAAACAATGGACAAGACCTTATATATTGTAATGAATATGAATTTTGTGACCTTTAACTCAAGTACATGTGAATGTATGATGAATTTTATAATTAAATGATGTATATTTAACTTTATGAGATTGTGGCCATTAAGTGAGGATGGAATGTACAAACCCTTCATTGTATGATGTATCATGAATATTAGGTGGGAAAAAAACTTTGAAAACAAAGGGGGTTATGTGAAAATTTTGGGAAATTAAAGTATTTGTTAGGTGTGTAAAACACCCTTTAAATAAGTGGGAAAGGTGTCAAAAAGAGAGGGTTTAAAAACCTTGAAGAAGTGGGCTAAGATTGGGGAAAAAGTAGCCTCCAAAACTTGGGAAAAAAACTTGGAAAATAGAGAAAATCAACTGCTGGATAGAGAAATTCATTCGCAGCCGATACAGTAAACCTATAGGAAAATGAAAAAGATCGGGTTGCGGTCGCTACAGTAGCACGGCCTAGCCCTGTCGCGTGCCTAGCCGCGAGCCCCAAGCATGTGCCCGCGCCCCGTGCGTTCCTTGCGCGCTATGCCAACCTGCCCCTACGCGCCCCACGGCCATGCGCGTGGCCTGCCTGCTGCCTTGTCCCTGTGTGCCCAACCTGACAGCCCATGACACCTTCCCTTTGGCCACTTTTTTGAGCTATGTTTGGGCACCCTTTTGGACCATGGTTGGGCACCCTATTGGGCCATGTTTGGCCAACCTTTGGGCCATGTTTGGCCACCCTTTGGGGCCATTTTTGGACACTTTTTTGGGCCATGTTTGGCCACCCTATTGAGCTATGTTTGGCCACTCTCATGGGCCATGTTTGGCCACTTCCTTAAACCAATTTTGGTGGACCTTTTGACCTATTCTTGGCCCATGCCTTAGGGCATTTGGGACCCATTTGGGCCATTATTTCGAGGCATACTTAGTGACATTTTGGGACTATTTTGGAGACCATTTCTAAACATGACTTAGACCTATTTTGAATAGTGATTTGTGGAGATATTTAATTGGCATTAGAAAACCATTTTGGTTAAGCCCAATAACAAGTTTTCATTTCAAATCTTAGAGAAATATGGGGGAATAAATACATAATCAACCGAATCCATTAAATTGTCTTTCATTTATTTTTCTTATTTCATTTCACTCACTCCCTGGGTTTGTGAAAATTTGGGGCATGACAACGTGGTATCAGAGCTTAGGTTCGAATACCTAAGGACAATGGGAAGAGTTTAGACCTCAAGTTATTTGGGCCAGTTTGGGTGGTATGTTTTATGTGCACTTGTTGCATTGGTGTGCGAGGTTATGCAGTATACTTGATTTCCCGATTGACTGGGAGCATGTGAATTGTTTAATATAATGGTTGACTAAGATTATAAACAAATATCTATGTGATAAACCCTATATTTTATGGGATAGGTCGTATGGCTAGTTGTTTATGAGATAAGTTGTGCACCTAGTTATCTATATGGTAGGTCGTCTGCCTAGTTGTTTATGAGAAAGGCTGTGGACCTAGTCATCTACCTGGTCGGTTGTGTTTTCATATATATATATATGTGTGTATATTCTTAGGACGGGCTATATACTTGCGTGCTTATGTGATAGGCTACGTGTTAGCTGTTGACTGTTGCTTGTTGATTTTATATATGTATGCTAGGTTAGTACCCGATATTCATAGGTTATAGTACTATGACTATGATATTTATACAGACTGGATTGGTCTCAAGTCTTATGTTACAGTTGATGGATGGCGCCCCATCAGCCAGTAACAAAATGAGTTGTGATCCATGAAGGGTTATTACCTAGCTATAAATGTAAGAAATAATGAAAGAATTATAGAATTTTAAATGACTAAATGCCAATAAGGTAGAAAACCATAAATTAAAAGACACATAAGACCTTAGGATGTTAAAATAGGAATTGAGACTTGTGGAGATTCTTGTGTATGGGCTGGACAGTGGATACTCAGAGTGTTTGTATCTAAAATTTTAGGGATGTTCTTGTGTTAAACTCTCTTGTGGAGAGATGTATTACTTTTGGATAGCATTCACTTAGGGTTGAGTATTGGTAAGCTAGTTGGACACTAGCATAAATTGAGTATGTGTGTATTGTATTGTTTAAATGAATTCTTTTTTTCTCTTTCCTTGCAAAAGATTGTGTTGAACTAGAAAAAAAATAATGATAATAATAATAATAATAATAATGAATAAATGATTGTGTTGTTTAATATAGAGTATAAATTGTGAATGAAATGGTTAGGTCAAACTTATGGGGATTAGGATTGCAAATTTTTGTTTAACATGTAATTGGGATGGATTGGTTGTTTGCTTTCTGGGTGAGTATAGATTGCTACAGGGGGAGAGTTATAATGTGTACTCCTAAGGGAGATAGCTTTTATTTCATGAGGGATCAAGGGAATTTCTTAGTTCCACCCTTATATGACTCCAGAAGTTGGGGAGGTCATAGTTACATGTTGGCTAGTTTGATAGCAAATGGGAGTGGGACTATAGAGAGTGTATTATTGCCAGTAATTGATGAGTTTTCAAATATCTTTCCGGATGACTTGACTAGTCTACCGCCGAGACGAGAGATAGAGTTCACGATAGAGCTTATGTGATATCCCGACCCGGGATACAACACGTTTACCGAGGCAAGTCGACTGAATAGCATAACCTGAGCTGTCTTAAACTCTATGTCACAATAATTATGGAACTGAACTTAGTTTAAAAAAGATAAATGTTTTGCTTAGGATGGCTAGTGTTGGGTAACACCCGAACAACTCAGAACTATACCTCGAAAAGCATGCATGCATACGTACGTACACATGCATAGTTCACGAAATATTAGTGTATGTATACACGACTAAAAATACAATTATATGTATTTATATGGTTATAAATACATGTATAAGAATATGTATTTGATGTGTATATTTTATATATATATGTAATATACATGTATTTATGTATATATGTATATGTGTAATAATAAAAAGGAAAAGAAAACAAGAAAGGGAGGGAAAATATCAGTGTATGCATCACTATGTGTGTGTGTATGCATCACTGTGTGTGTATGTGTGTTTGGGAACCACACCAACCGACTTGGTGAAGTGGTGTGTGTGTTTATGTAATATACGTATATATGTATATATATATATATATATATATGATGGTACGTGGATGGAGGAGGAAAAATGGGCGGTTCTCTGCAGTCAAGACTGACTGCAAGAGAGAGAGAGAGATAAGGCAGAGAGAGAAGAGGCGGTGGTGTGTCATGTAAGACATATGTCTCTCTATATATATGTATACGGGTTTGTGAGTTGAGAGGTTAGAAAAGAAAGGGAAGGGTCAGGAACTGAAGGGGAGAAGAAGAGAGAGAGATTGATTCAGAAACAGAGAGATTTGGAGGGTCACAGTAAGCTAAAATCCGAACACCCAGGTAAGTAATTTAAGTTCTGTTTTTACAATTTAGAGCATGAAGCTTATATATATTTGTAGGGACTAAATCAGCATGAAATATAGAACTAAATGCAAAAAGAATGATAGCAAACGGTTAAGAAATCAAGGAGAAAAACGGAGTTGCAGGTGTTATGGATAATCTCGGGTTCATGAAAATATAGGCTTAAAACTTGTTGTAAGCTTCTAAAAACAACCTACTTAAATGCAGAAACACATTAGAAGAATTATAGGGCCAAAACAGTTGAGAAACAAACATGAAATAGAGAAAGAGCAGTTGGCCGGAACCACTGTTTTCTCTATTTCGTGAGGAATCAGTGGGTTAAATTGAAAACCAAAAGTGGATTCGAGATCTCCATGGAAAAATAGAGAGAATTGCATTGAGCTAGGTCAAAAAAATTGATCGAATTTAGGTTGCCGTCACCGGAGAAGGTGACGGAACCCTAATACAGGCTCACCGGAGCTTCGGGGAAGACGACCGTGAAGTCGTGGGGCTATTCGGGTTAAAAGGAAACGGATCCGGGTTCGGATCGGGTCGGTACCCCACCGGATATGAAATGGGTAAGTGAAATTGTGTCGTTTGGGTTTTTGATTTAAATGGATTTGGGCTTGTTTGGTTACACGGATAGTAAATTGAAATTGGGTTTGGGGTTATCCAAACCAAGGATGGGATAGGAAAACAGGGTTATTGAAATCCGGTTCCTGAATTAAACTGAACCGTTTGGTTCAGGGGAGGGGCAGATCGGTTTAGGGTTTTTAGTTCTGAACCAACTGGTTCAGACCGTAGGTTTTGGAAATTATGAACCGGCCCCAAATGTTTTAAGAAATTCCACTAAGGCCCAAACAGGAAAAATTAATAAAATATTAATTTTTACAAAAATGCCCCTATTTCAAAAATAGGTCAAACGAAGTCCAAACGATGCAAATGAATAGTCAAAACTTATTATCTCGGACGTTCTGAGTCCAATAGTGGGCTCTGTTTTACGAGATGGGACCCCGAAGGATAAAATACCGTAAAAGTGCAAATTGACCATTTTGCCCTTTTTAATACAAAAGTCCAAATGGAATTCTGCGAAAGCCTAAACCGACTTTCTTCGGCATTCCGGACTCAATGGGAAAGTCTAAATTAGTATTTGAAATATTTATGATAGAAAGGCATAAAATTTGATGAATAACATTTATTCTAAAACGTATTCACTGATATATAGGAAACTCCAAAGGCAAGGGTACACTCACGGATTTCTGAGATAGAATCACGATAGAGGTAAGTGGATCACTTTCTCTTCCATATGGTATCCCCAAGCCAAGTTTATTCTTTGCTACCAAACTTGTACTCTTGAAAGTATTTCATGTTATTGCTATCCACAATGTGATATTGTTCTATCTTGTGGACATTGATTTACTATTGTACCATTATTATCATATTGAACCATGCCTTGAAAGGCTTACTGTTATGCTTTACTGTATATATGATATTCCATTTTCATACTCCTATGGAATCACAAATGATCATGCTATGTTATAAATGCTGGAGTTGTGCTCAGTCACAACATCCATCCGATGCTTCTGTGACAAACTAGTCCGTGAACGGACATGTGGCAAAAGATGTGAGTTTAATTGAGAGGTATGCCGGGCCTCGAAATACGAGAGGGACTGCCATCCCCTACTACAGATTATAAGCATCTCAATTGGATTATTGTTATGGATATATTATTGAATGGTTACTGTTTCTTATGGATTACTGTTTCTTATGGATTATCTTACATTGTTCATTGGTTTGATTGTGATCGTTTTATTGTGGCAGTACTTTTATTGTGACAAGTTATTGTTGAGAAATCTTTATCACTGCTTATTCATTTCCCTTGATTGTATATTGTGACCGCACTGTTCATTGGCCACTATGGCAACCGTTCTCATTGGCTATCACAGCACCTTACTTTTTATGATTGGCTATCATATTTTTATTCATGGATTCATGTTCTTTATAATCATCGATACCAGTGTCGGAGATCTGGTTTACTTGCTGAGCTTCATAGCTCATTCCACCCCACTTACCCCCCATTTCAGGTGATGACGTTGCGAGACCCCAGTAGGAGTCTGAGAGCGTAGGGGGAGATTTTGAAGTACTGTATCAGTCTATGTTAGTTCTCCCATGTATTCACCACCCCCGGGTGCTGGTTACGTTTAGTTCTCATTTTGTTTTATGTAGAACTATGTCATGTAATTAATAGACTTCTGCTATTTAATTTATTTTAAAAGACTTCCGCTGGATTACTGTAATTGATTAAGACTTTCGCTGTTCATTTTTTAAAATTTTTAGTACATTGCATATTAGTACTATGATACAGGAATGGAAAAAGTAGGGATGGCCTTCGGGTCGGCCCCGCGACACGAGATCCGCATAGGGTGGGTTTCGGGTCATGACAGCTTATCCCAAGCATTGTGCCTATTTCCATTCCACCTTACCGTATGGCTCCACCTGAGTTAAGAGAGCTGAAGGAGCAGTTGACTGATTTACAGAGTAAGGGTTTTATCCGTCCTAGTGCTTCGCCGTGGGGTGCTTCGGCATTGTTCGGGAAGAAAAAGGATGGGACATTACATTTGGGTGTGGATTATAGGAGACTGAACTGGGTTACTATCAAGAATAAGTACCTGTTACCGAGGATAGATAACTTGTTTGACCAGCTTAGGGGTTCAAGATGTTTCTTGAAGATAGATCTTCGATCTGGGTATCATTAGTTGAGAGTACGGGAGGAGGATGTGGCGAAGACATCTTTTTGCACTCATTATGGCCATTATGAGTTTGTAGTTATGCCATTCGGTGTGACGAATGCCCCAACGACATGCATGAACTTGATGCATCGCATTTTTAGCCCTTATTTAGATCAGTTTGTCATGGTATTTGTTGATGAAATTTTGATTTATTCACCTTCTGAGGATGAACATGCTTTTACTTACAGAATGTATTACAGATTTTGAGGGAGCATCATTTGTTTGCTAAGTTTTTGAAGTGTGAGTTTTGGCTTCAAGATGTATAGTTTCTAGGCCATGTTGTGTCAGGTAGTGGGGTAGCCATGGATCCTTCTAAGATTGATGCTGTTATGAGTTGGGAAAGGCTAAAGAATGTGTTTAAGATTCAGAGTTTCTTAGGATTGGCCGGATACTACCGTCGATTTGTAGAGGGATTTTCTCGTCTTGCCGCGCCGATAACTCGTTTGACACGTAAGGGCATTAGATTTGAGTGGACAGATGACTGTGAGCATTCATTTCAGGAGTTGAAGAGGAGGCTGACTTCAACACCTGTCCTGATTATACCTGAGGGAGGTATTGGCTATAGCGTTTATTGTGATGCTTCACGAGAATAACTAGGTTGTGTGTTAATGCAGGAGGGTAGGGTGGTAGCCTATGGTTCTCACGAGTTGAAGAATCATGAGCATAACTATCCTACACATGATTTGGAGTTAGCTGTTGTCATTTTTGCACTTAAGAGTTGGCCACATTACTTATATGGGGAAAGGTTTGAGGTGTTCTCAGATCACAAGAGCCTTAGATACATTTTCACGTAGAAGGACTTGAACCTTCGGCAGAGGAGATGGATGGGGTATATGGAGGACTATGACTTTGACCTTCAGTACCATCTTGGGAAGGCCAATGTCGTAGCGGATGCACTTAGTAGGAGACCGAGGAGTGCAATTGCTAGCATCGCCATTAGGGAGTGGGAGATGATGGGAGATATTGGTGAGTTTGACTTAGACTTTGTCGAGTCTAGGGGACATGCCACACTATTCAGTATGTGTGCACAGCCTATATTGTTGAGCAGGGTCATTGAGGCATAATTACAAGACACAGAGGCAGAGCAGATTCGAGCACGAGTTGCTAGTACCGAGGGCTTTGAGGGGTGGACAGTTCATTCCGACCATAGCCTGAGGTATATGGGTAGAGTTTTTGTTCCAGAGTCTTTTAAGACTGATGTTCTAAGAGATTTCCATCATTCACGTCTAGCAGTGCACCCAAGGGGCACTAAGATGTACCATGATTTACGTCGCCAGTATTGGTAGACGGGGATAAAGGGAGATGTAGTACAGTTTGCATCGAGATGTCTCACGTGCTAGCAGGTTAAGGTTGAGCACCAGAGACCTGAGGGTTTATTACAGCCATTGCTAGTGGCCGGGTGGAATTGGGAGTTTGTTACTATGGATTTTGTGATGGGTCTTCCGAGGTCACCTGTGTCACGACCCAGAATCCGGCCTCCACGGATTAAGGATCGCGACCGCCACGCTTCAGCCCAGGGGCCGTCGGGTAAGGCTTCATATGAGCAACGATGTTGAATGGCGGTGCGAAAGGGCCAGGACTGGCGAATTGTGGAAGCGTGAAAAACTTTTTCTTTTCGCACGCTCGCTAGGTACCGTTGCTTCTTCTTCTTCTTCTTCTTCTTCTTCAGAGTGGTAATTAATTAACATACATTCAGAGCATACTAAAAATTTAAAGTTTTACATAACACATATCTGTTTTCCCTTCGGGCTTAAGTACATAATTGTCCCACAATTACGACAACAAAATTTGACCGACTATAGGTCCTAATACTTCCAAAAATGTCTCCAGATCATAATGGGGCTACCAATAACCACTCCTTAAATTGGGCAAGACTCCCATCCATCATCATTACCTGAAAAATGTTGGGGAATGGGGTGAGCTTCAAAAGCCCAGTGAGTAATTCCCGTACTTTGTCATGGGTTTCAACTGGTAGTGGATTAGTTATAAGAGAGGGTTCATATAAACATACACTACCAATTATTCATATACTTCAAATACAGAAGACAGAGTTCTTCAAAAAGATAGCGTGAAGAATACAAGGCATTCAAGTTACGCATGTAATTCAATGATCGCAGGATACAAGAGTTCTTCAAATCACATAGCATGATGCATTTTTGAAACATTCAATAAAGCATTTAATATGCAACAAAGTTCATAAATATGTGCGGAGTGGTCATTTGAAGGCCAAAGAAATAATTTGAAATCTTTTCCATAAAAGTAGGAGGATGCAAATTTCTTCTTCTTTAAAACATGGGGTTATGAAAAACCCGATTCAGATAAATGGGGGTTTAAAAACTTGCTGCCATTTCTGAAAACATTGTCATCTTTTCACTTTGATTAGGTGGAAATCTGTTTCGAACCAGATTCCAGTTTTACTTCTCGTGGAGATATTTCATGCTTGGGGGATCAAATCCTGCTACTGGGCATTCTTCATGTCAATTAAGTTCCGAAGGAATCTCAATATCATTACTTGGTGCTTATGCACAATTATCTTGTAAAAATATAACTTCTTCATGAAATGATTTTTTATGAGCATTTAAGAACATAACTTCTTCATTGGATGCTTTTCAAAGAGCATCAAAATATGGCTTCTTCAATTAAATGCTTTCATGAGCATTGAAAACATGATTTCTTCAAATATAAGCTTTTCATGAGCGGTTGAAACATGACCTTTCAAATAGATGTTTTTTACGAGTATAAAAACATGGCTTCAATAAAAGAATGAATTTTCCTGTGTATTTAAAACATGGATAATTTAACGGAGTTTTTAAATACTTGGAGGACAATACTTGAAATATTTTAGCACATGAGCTTCAGGAATTTAAATCACGATGTACAGGAATTTATTAAAGCATAGATGAAAACATTTAATTCAAGAGGCATTTAATAAAATTGACATTTCCATGGTCATGTAGAAAATAAATGTATCAACTGTCAGCAATATCAAGAAGTGAATTTTGCATGCCATGTTAGAATTTATAATTAAAACAATAGAATATTGAAATATAAAGCATATAAATACGAGAGTTTAGAATTTGAAATACAGCCGATATAAAAACACTTCAGAACATTTGAACTTAAACTTTTTCAGAATCCATAGAGATTAAAAACCTCCATTTCAAAGTACAAGATTACTCACCTTGTTCTCCTAGGTCAATACTACTGGTGGGCTTTCCCTTTCCCTTTGAAACTCCTAAAAATCAAATTCATCAAGACTTCAATTAATTCCTCATTTATTTCAAATTATCTCTAAATTGATGCTCTTCATTTAATCTTAGACCCTGACGTAACCTAATTTCCTAGGATTGGTCTTATCGGTCTACTTGTGGTAACTTAATAAGTTTTATTTTTCACGTGACTTATTTTTCAATACCTATTTTGGTATTTTGGACCTCACTGTTGGATTCGGAACATCGAAGAAAGTCAATTTAGGCCTTCTTGAATTTTTATTTAGCTTCGGTATATTTAGGGAAAAAATGGTAATTTATTATTCTCGCCCCAGGACCCTATCGTGGTCCTCAGAATATTCCACATATCTTATACGTAAATTTTTAAGTCTTTTGGACTCCATTTGGTATCTGCTTTTGATCATAAGGACACATCGGTCATTTCTCATTTTGTACGTTGACTGTTCCGGAGTCTTATTTAGCTCCTAAATTTTCATAATTACGCTTATGACAGTAAAATTTTGGCCTTTACTTGTATTTCTCATACTCAGGGGTATTTTGGTTATTTATATTTTATGGCATTCTGACCCCGAATCATTATTTAGTCATATATACGAGTTCACAATTATTTGGGCTTCTATTGGTATCAATTTCGTCCAATTTGGACTTCATTTGGGTTTCGTATTGTATTAAGGGCAATTTGGTAATTTCATATGTTGTGTAGCTAAATTTTTCAGGACCACAGTTCATAAAATTGGCCTCACCATTAGGTCCAGAATGTCCGACATGGTTAATTAGACTATCTTTCATGTTTATTTGGCCATGGGTATCATTAGGGGCAATACAATCATTTACCATTTGTGTTTTTATTTTTATTTTTTGGGACTTAATTTCTCAAACTGGACTCCACCATTGAGTCCGGAGTACCCGAAATAGTAGAAATACACTATTCATTTATTTTATTTGGACTTCGTTTGACTCATTTAGTGTCCAAGGGTAAAATAGAAATTTTACTCAATTAATAAAATAATAAAATAAATTATTTTATTAATTATTTATTTTTCTAGGGGCTCATTTGAATTTTTCTTTTAAAAATATAGGCCAAAATAGAAATATTCAAAACAGTTGGGGTCAAATGAAATTTCAGAATTTCTTGGGGGCCAAATGCAATCTTTAAAATATTTAAAATAAACCAAAAGGTTTATTTTATTCATAAGTGAATTGGTCTAGGATTTCACTGGACCAACCGGTTTGGCCGGTTCAATGTGTAATGCTGACGTCATGATGATGTCAGCCCTAAATTTTAAAATTTAAAATCTTCTTAATCAAACGGCGTAGTTTCACTTAAACCCATTTATGCGACGGGTCGGGTCCCGACCCGAACCCAAACCCGACCCACGCATTGTTCATCTTCTTCCTTTCTCCGCCCCCGTGTTGCCCTAATTCCCGTTTTATTTCTCCTTCAATTTCGTAATGTTTTAGGATGCTTTACTCTCTGTTCTTGGTTGATTCAAGTTCCTGGGTGTCCTAGCAACACCTTGGCATCCATTTGAGAGCTCGATTTGAGCTCACAATCGCGTTTAAGGGTTCGGCAGTCAAGACCTGCAACTCGGTCGTACATGCCCATTTTTGGGCCAAAACTCTTGGGATTTCCTCTGTTGTGATCTATTCATCATGAGGTTCAAGCCCCCATTCTCAAGTTTCAGTTTTGGTGTCGATTTGTGAGATTGATGTTCAAGACCCGAACCTACAACTCAGGTTTTGAGGCTCGTTTCTAAGCCATTTGGTTTGGTTTTGGTGGCAATGGAAACCTTATATCCCCTAGTTTAAGGCCTATTATATAAGAATCTGTTTCCATTAAGTAAGTTCAGACTGACCTTGAGGTTGGTTGTCAATGGCGGTTAGGGTTTGGGTCACTGCTTTTTAGGCTGTCTGACTATCCTAACTTGGTTTCTTGTTACCCATTGTAACACCCCGACCTTGATTAATTAATAATTAGTTTGCTAATTATTAATGAGAGCCGACATAAAGAATAATTAAAAAGTTAATCGGGAACCTTATAATGGTCATGATAGACCGTTAAAATAATTAAGCACATCAGAAATGTGGGCGTAGTGTCCTCACCTAATTACCAATTAATTAGGTGAAATGATGTTATTTTAACACTGTGGAAAATCGAATTATCAAACTATGATGGCCACAAATAAATAATAACTGATACGAGGCCTTTGATAACGAGGCTAACCAAAGTACGAAACCCTCAGGAGAAACTGTTTCGTAAAAAGAACACTAGAAAAGAAAATATAACGTAAATAGCCAAAACGGAATTCTGCGCCAACCAAACAGGGCCTAAGCCCAAAATGTGAAAAAATGCCCAAAAGTGAGGCCAAGGGGATTTGAACCCTTGACCAAGTGGGGCAAGACTTTATGCACCCAAAAAATTACCAAGTAGGCTGCTAGCATCCTTGTGTCTAGATATGCAACAAATTGTATTTGAACCCAATTCAGCCAAGGCCACCTCCCAAATTGGCCAATGGCCATGCATGCAAATCCTTCATCATTAGCTCACATTATCTCCTTTCAACTCCTACATCACTCATATGATCCCACCAAATTCTGATATACATGCATCTATACATATATAGGTGTATATGTATGAGAATGCTATAGTGTATATATATGTATACCACATAACCTGACCCTCTAAAAATCAATGTGCTGCAGACGTGAGTGAGTGATTTTCTGTGTGTTGTGTGGGTGTTAGAGAGAGAGAGAGAAGAGTGAGAGAGAGGGGAGCATTGTGTGTGAGAGGAAGATTTATATACATGTGTGTGTGTGCATGTAAGTGTCACCCAAGTGCACGTGAAGGAGTCTGGGCAACCTTGAAGGGCATTGAGAGGACCTGAACCAAGCCAAGAAGAGAATAGCCCACTATCAAGTGGTATAAACCTCAAACTGCCTTATTTTCTTTGGTTAAATTTTAGTACAGTTGTTATATTGTTGAGCTTATTAAATTGCATGCATGATGTTTAGAATAAGAAACCTTGTTTAAGGCGTGAAATTAGAGCCCTGAAACAGCCTAGAACACTAAACCCATATACAAACCGCCATGGATGGACCTTAGAGGTGCAGGTCTGAAAACATCCACACCGAATCAAGTTTGGGTTGTCAAGACCTCAAATAGAGACCATTGGTGTTCCAAAACCACTTAGATGCAATCAAAAACCTCAAAATAAGGCCTCCAAAACTTGAGTTGCAGGTTTCGGCCATGAAACCCAGTTCCTGTTCTGGACTCCTAAACCCACTTTTGAAGATGAGAACGTAAACCCCATGAAAAATAAATCATCCTAGAAGAAACCTCATGGAATTTGACTCAAATATGAGCCTATGGAGTCAAGTTGCAGGTTCGGGTATCCAGGGTTAGACCAAATGATTGGGTTAGTTTTAATGTGTCAAATGAATGCCAATAGATTGGCCGAGCCTTTAGGAAGTATTTCACCTAAGAGCAGAGGTAACAAGAGATTAAAAATACATGAAATTGGAAAAAAAGAAACCCAGAAAATTAGGGCAATAGTGCTGAAATTGGTGAAGAAGATGACGAGTTGACTCGTTGTCTTAAGTAGAGTCAGACAAGTTAACTCGGGAAACGTGTAGAGAGGCGGGATGGCCACCACATTATTGGAACGACAACGTTTTAAGTTAGGTTTTAAGTTTTAAATGTTAGGGCTGACGTCATCATGACGTCAGCATTACATGTTGAACCGGTCCAAACCGGTTGGTTTAGTAAAAACCTGACCAGTTCACTTAAGAACGAACTGAACCTACTGGTTCAGACCGGAAGTTTGAAAAATTAGATTTTGAACCCCAGAACTTCTGGAAAATTATACTGTGACCCAACCAAAATTTAATTAATATTAAATTAATAATGTTTAAATAAGAATTATTTCAAAAATATCCCTAAGTTAAAAACAGGTCAAACGAAGTCCAAATAAAGTAAACAAATACTGTATTTTAACTATTTTAGACGTTCTGGACCCAATGGGGGGGTCTATTTCACAAGACGGGACTCCAAAAAAATAAGACACATCAAAATGTAAATTACCAAACTGCCTTTGACATGCCTAAAAGCCAAATGGAAGTCCGGGAAAGTCTAAATTGACTTTCTTCGAGGTTCTGGATTCAATGGTGAGGTCCGTGTTATGAAATGAAGTACAAAAAAA
Source organism: Nyssa sinensis (assembly GCA_008638375.1). Classification (NCBI taxonomy): domain Eukaryota; kingdom Viridiplantae; phylum Streptophyta; class Magnoliopsida; order Cornales; family Nyssaceae; genus Nyssa; species Nyssa sinensis. The sequence continues at coordinate 30,663,901 of CM018046.1, forward strand.
TTTGACACGTAAATATGTAAAGTATAAAATCAAACCTTATGAGTTAATAAAGCTACTAGAAGAGTATACGTTAAGAGGATAACGCTTAGGATAAAAGTTAGGATTTAATACGATCTAAGCATAAATTAAGAGCATCAATAGGGATACTTGAAGTACACATGAAGTTAATAGATTGTTTATGAATTGTTCTTAGGAACTACGAAGGGGAAAGGAAAGGCACCGTTGTAGAGCCAGCCTAAAAGTATAAGGTGAGTAACCCTGCATTTGAAGTGGAGATTTAACTCCATGGATTTGAAGATGTTTTAAACTTCAAAATATCTGAAGCATTGAGTGTTAAATTCAATATTTCATGATTCCTATTTTAAAATATTCCGTTCTTATAAATCTTATTGTGACATGCTCAATGAATGATTTCTTTTACAGTCGTTTCCTAAAATATTTAACATGTCTGTATATCTTGAAATTTCTTATCCTAAGGTTTGAAGATTTCATCATGAAGTCATGAGCATCTTGTAGTAAGTGTTCATCAAAGTATTATGAAAATTTATGTAATAAATGTATTTAAATGCAACTATAAAATGTGCATAAGCACCACGGATTTTATGGGTTTCTATGAATAAAAACCTGGTAACAGGATCTAATCCCCCAGGCAATGAGATATCTCCACGTAAAATAAAACGGGAGTCTGGTTCGAAACAGATTCCACCTAATCAAAGAGAAAAGATGACAAAGGCTTTTGAAAATGGAAGAAGGTTTTACCCCCATTTTCACTATGCATAGTGATATGTTTTGAAGTGCATAAACTCTATTTAAGGAAATTTATATTTAGCTTGAATACTTTAAATGTTTCAAAGCTATCTTTATGAAAAGTGCATGTATTCTATGTTCAAAGTATACGAGCAATTGGTAGTGAGTATTTTATAAACTCTCATGTGCGAAACCACTGCCAATTGAAACCCATGACAGATGATGGAATTACTCACTAGGCTTCTTGAAGCTCACCCCATCTCTCTAACATTTTTCAGGTATTGACGATGAATGGGAGCCTTGCTCCATTTTGGGATGACGATTAGTGGCTCCGTTATGAGCATGGACTTTTGGAAGTATTAGAATTTGCAGTTGGGTAGATTTTGATGTAGTAGGTTTTGAACAAATGTGTACTTAAGCCCGTGAGGCAATCCAATATGTAATATGTATAAAACTTTAGAATTTTATTTATGCTCTGAATGTATATTGATGTGTACCGCTATAAAGAGCGGCAGTACTGGGCGAATGTGCAAAAGATTTAAATAAAGAAAGAAAAGAAAAAGTTTTTCACGCTTCCGCAATCACAGCCGCACCGCTGTCCGATTCTGTTGCTTATGTGAGCCTTGCCCTAAAGCCTCGGCCGAAGGGTGGCGGTCGCGATACGAGATCCGCACAGGGTGGGTTTCGGGTCGTGACACCCACCTTCACATGATGCACTGATTTAAAGTCATGCATGTCAAAAGAAAACCCAAAACAGTTGTATGCATGAATAAATTCTAGAGAGAGAGAAAGAAGAAATTGGTGAGTTGGAATTTTTACCCTACAGTGGATTGCCCCCTCTTCTTCTTCTTGTTTGGATCGTGATTTCCTTTAGGTCAGGCAACCTCTTCTTCTTCCTTCTTCCTTTTTCACTCACTCTCTCTCTCTCTAACTCACTTTCTCTCTCTAGGTTTCTCTCTTTAGTTGGCTTACACTCATCTCACAAATCTAATTTTCTGATTTTGGATTTCACATACGCAACATAGATATAATATCACATATATTTTATTAGTTTCATTTTAAAAAGAATTCTTTTGGTTGCATGAAAGGCCATTGGCCAATTTGGGAGGTGGGGCCTTGTTACTTTATACATATATACATATAATTTACAATATAAGACACAATTAGGCGGGCATCCCAATTGGCTACTTTTTGGACTTTAAGACTTTGCCCATTTTGGGTCAAGGGTTCGACACCCATTAGCCTTAATTTGGGGCTTATTTTTCGTATTTTGTGCTTATGCCTTGTTTGGCATTTAATTTATTTATTTTAAATTTTTGCATTATTTCCTCTTTGTGATTTTAAATTAAATATTTACTTTTTCATGTACCGATTTTATAAATCGTAGTCGTATTTCATTATCCTCGGAATTGACCTCCTTATTTAAGATCTCGAAACTATTGAAATTATCGTTTGTTTCCCGATTAAATTTTCTTAATTATTCTATTACGGGTCACTAATTAATAATTAGTGGCTTAATTATTATTTAATCTGGTCGGGGTGTTACAACCTAGAGGTCACGATGCAGTTTGGGTTATTGTGGACAGGTTGATGAAGTTCGTACATTTCCTACCGATTAGAGCGACTGATTCAACGGATGTTCTCAGTAGGTTGTATATTTGACATAGTACGACTACATGGGATTCCTATTTCCATTGTTTCAGACCGAGATCCACGTTTCACTGCACGGTTTTGGCAGAGTCTTCAGACAGTTTTGGTGACTCAGCTACTGTTTAGTACTGCTTTCCATCCTTAGACTGACGGTCAGTCAGAGCGTACTATTCAGATCCTTGACGATATACTTAGAGCCTATGTTATGGATTTCTAGGGTAGTTGGGAAGATCATCTTGCTCTAGTAGAGTTTGCTTACAACAACAGCTATCAGTCTAGTATTGAGATGGCACCTTTTGAGGGGTTATATGGTAGGCCGTGTCGTTCACGGGTATGTTGGACTGAGGTAGGAGAGACAACTGCTTTAGGGCCTGACATAGTCGGTGAGACCACGGAGAAGATATAGGTGATTAGACAACATCTGTTGATAGCATAGAGCCACCAAAAAAGTTATAGGAGGCAATGACCTCTATCGTTTGATGTTGGGGGACATGTGTTCCTTAAGGTAGCCCCACGACAGGGATTGAGGAGATTCGTACGTAGCGGGAAACTATCACCATGGTTTATAGGGCCATTTGAGATCCTTGAGAAGGTTGGTGAGGTGGCCTATAAGTTGGCATTACCACTACAGTTATCCGGGGTTCATGATGTCTTTCATGTGTCAATGTTGAGGAAGTTTGAGCCAGACCTTTCACATGTGCTAGATTAGGTATATCTTTAAGTGGAGGGTGATGTTTCTTATGATGAGAGACTCGTAGAGATATTGGACTTGAGGGACCAGGTTTTACGGGGTAAGACCATCCCTTTGGTCAAGGTTCTTTGGAGCCATCATAGGGACGAGGAGGCTACTTAGGAGCGTGAGGGTGAGTTCGCGTTAGGTATCCAGAGTTGTTTATTCATAGAGGTACATTTCTAAATTTCAGGATGAGATTTTTTAAGGGGGAAAGGATGTAAAGATCTGAAAAATCAGGGTTAATTTTTCATTTTTGCCAGTAAGGCACTATTCATCACTGTTTATTAGTAGGGCGCTATACATACATCATTTAGGCATAAGTCACGTTTAGGAGCATAATTTGAGTATACCATAGAAGAGAAACATGCTTACAATGTTAAAATACACCTCTTGTAAAACTTTGAGCGAAATCGGAGTTAGTTTGAAAAATTGGACCAAAAGGGCATCCTAGGTTGGTGGGTACGGCCGAAACCGCCAACGGGCGAAAATAAATTTTTTAGAAAATTCTCATTTAAAATAATTTTAAGAAATTTGGTTAAAGCAAAATATTGAATTGAGGCGTTTCGGGACGGGTTGTAGTGTAATGGGGTCCCGGATTCATTAAGGGCAAAAGGGTCATTTTGCCCCTTTATCCCTTTACTATAAATATAGCCCCTTAGTGTATTTTGTTTCAAAATTTGGTCTAAGAATACAGCGGTGGTCAGTGCATGGGAGAAAAGTGAAGAAAAACTTAGGGTTTTCAAAGTTCAAGCCACCAAAACACATCCCTAGGCTAGGATTCTTGCAAGACTTCTTTCTAGGAAGTTGTTCCCCATGCCAAGGAATAAATTCTCACCAATCGGTTTGGCTGCACAGCAAACACAACTCCCTAGGGTTGAGAAAAATCCTTTTAGGTATGATATCTTGCTAAGTTTGGAATAGATTTAAGTTTCCTTGCCTCTTTATGAGTTGATTGCATGATTTGTATCTTTATTTGCTATTAGAAAGTCACTTACGATGTAGTTGCTTAGAAAATATAGAGTTGGTTGTTTGTGTGCTTATGTGTTCTTTGAGTTCTTTGATGATTTATTACTATGATGAAGATGTACCTTGCATATGTGTTTAAATTATTACATGGTGGCTTATATTCCTATGGATAGGCTTTGTGTTTTGGAAGATATGGTGGTTAATGCATTAAAGCTTGGTGTGATTATGCCTTCTTTGAAAATTAGTAAAATTGTGTACATGTGACTTGAACATGAGTCTAAATTGATTGTGTATAGTATATGTTCATATGGAAGATGTTGTGTGATTTGAAAGTTGGAGTTTACTTTATGAATGATGCATGATTTAAGGTGTAGGCCGAATGTTTGATAAAATGCTTCATTGAGATTGCATAGAAAAATCAAGGCATATTGGCATGGTGTAAACCTTTGGAAACATTGTGTGGGTTGAACACTTGGTGCTATGCATTATGAAGGTGTAGATCCTATGGTGAGAAACCCAAAATTGGCCATCAGTACTCGCGGGTTGACGAGGACAGGACCGTGAAGCGATTTAAAAAAAAAGTTAGCAAAAATTGGTCAAATTGGAAAAATGCAAAAAATAAATAAATAAAAGGGATTGTTTCATCATTTTGAAAAAAAACAATTGATAGAAAAAATGTGTCTGTATATTTTCAGGTAAAGTAGGGGAGGTTAGTGTAATTTTAGAAACCTCAAGAGAGGTCAGTGTAATTTACCCTAGTCTTTTATACTTAGTTACATTCAATTTTTTAAATTTCATATTATCTCATTGTCGATTCATGTGCACATTTTTCCCATGAGATGGGACTTGTTGAAGCGAGGGATCAAATTAATTTTATGTTTGACCTTTAATAAGCCCATGGCTAGAAAGATTCCCTTGGAATGGTTTAGAAAAAGGACAAAAATATCACACATGAGTTTACATTGTTTTTCAATAAAAATAAAGCGCGAGGAAAGGGCTGCAAATGGTATAGTGCAAATGCTATCAAAGGAGTTGGTGTACCTTTGAAAAGAATTGCCTACTTAGTTGTCATGACCCGAAACCCACCCTATGTAGATCTTTTGTCGCGGGGCTGGCCCAATGGCCGTCCTTATTTTTTTCATTCTTTTACCAATGATAATAATAAAAAATGTAAACATAACATTAAAGTGTGGAAGCCTTATTACAAATGTTGTTCAAAGACTGAAATTAAAACTGACAATAAACTAAACATGAACCACTCTTAGGTGGTGAGTACATGGGAGAGACTATATCATTCTATTGTGCTCCTCATTTGTCTCTTTACGCTCCTGACCTCTTATTGTGGTTCTGTAGCATTCTCACCTAAAAAATATAATGAATGGAATGAGCTAACAAAGCTCGGTAAGTAAAAGCCTATCTCAAATACGGGTTAGGGATTACATAGGAAAACATGAATTCAAGGTAACATGATAGCCAGTCATGACAACGATTGCAATTAACAGTAAAGTACCACAAGGCCAATGAACAGTAAAGCCTAATAACAAGTGTGAGTAATAGTGTAGCATGGATATGGATAAAGCACAATAATCACAATCAATATGAATACTGTCACAATAAAATGGTCATAGTCAAGTCCAATTAATGACTAAACGGTCATCATTTCAATGCACACAAAATACCCTCATAACTCCCTAGGTAAGAACACCCTTATCACCCTGTGTCCGATCATAGATTTGACTCGTAGGTCCCATCAATCGGCCTGTAGGTCCAGTCAATCGATAAAAACACCCCTATCACCATTTGTCCCTTCACAGTCTCGACCCGTAGGTCCTGCCAACTAAGAAAGCAATCAGATGGATATTATGACTGAGCAAAAATCTGACATTCAATTATAAATTAAGATTCTATCGTGATTCTATAAGAAGTGCATAAGGTATGAATGGCATGATTCTATAAGAAGCACATAAGGTAAACGTCAATCAATAAGTCGTTCAAAGTGCAGTACATCATAGCAATAATGAGGTAACAATCAATAGGCAACCACCAGATAGGACAATATCAATGGTGGGATAACAATAGCGGTTACATACACGAGTACAAAGTTTTGGCAAGAATAGAAATGAGGTGGCTTGGAAAACCACGTATAAGAGATAGAAGTTTACTTACCTCATCAATGCGTCTTAGTATTCCATGACCTTCCCTTTCCCTTTCTAGTCTCCTATATATCAGTAAACACATTTTAGTTTTAATGTCATTTATCAAATTTATGCCTCATTATCATGAATATCTCTTTTACTAATTTCGGCTTTTACGATTTCCAATTTAAACTAGTTTACCCAAGGGCAAAATGATCTTTTATATGTCTCTATTTTCTGGGTTCTATTTTCACAATTTGGACTTCACCGTTGAGTCCAGAAGGTTTAAAATAATAAAAACCCACAATTTACTTAATTCAATCGGAGTTCGTTTGACCCACCTTCGACTTAGGGGTATTTTGATCATTTTGGTGTTCTATGGGTATTTTATTTTTTGGGACTTCGTCTCGTAAAATGGACCTCACCATTGAATCCAGAAGGTCAAAAATAGTAAGTTTACACTATTTGTTGGACTAATTTGTGTGTCATAATTTAATTCAAATTTATTTAATTTCCTTAATTATTTAATTTACTTAATTGTGTCTAATATAAAGCAAAATAAACCACATGTGCCTCAGTGGCACAGTGGTCCATCCTTCCCAGTCTTTCCCCTTGGTCATGGGTTCAAGTCACAAGGCATGCAACCCTTGTGGGACTTCCTTTTTTTATTTTTGTCATTTCCTGTACACTTATAAGTCAAACAATGGATAACTTCTCCTTCAAAACCAAACACCCCCCAAACTCAAATTTAAAACTTGACCCATAAAGTAACAGTGTTGGGCAGCCCTCTGAATGGGTGGGTCAGTTTGGACCCGACCCGGTTTGGCCCAAATCAAGGAACAAAATCTTAGCTGCACAACCCTCTCCCCCAGCGCATGGCCGGACACCTCTTCGTCAACGATGATTTGCCGACGATGGATTTTCTTGCGTTTTTCATTGGGGTTCATACCAAGAGGTCATGGGTAACACAAATCTACCCTCGGTTTTTCAATCGGTGTGCCGGATCTCCACCAAAATAGGGAAAATCGCAGCTCCACTAGAGCTGTACGATTTTCCGGCCAGCCCATTTTTCTTCCCTTTTTCCACATTTTTCTTCACCGTTTTGATCGAATTTTGATCCTATAAATCTCTTGCACCTAAGAGGATAATTTCCCCATGATTTAAACAAAGTTTCATGCTCAAAATCATTCAAACCAATTAAATTTTCAAAACCTGCACATGCTGATTTCTCTCTCATTTCTAACTTATTTTCCTTCATTTTTTTTTTAAAAATGATCCTCTTTCCATGCTCCTAAAGTCCCTACATTCAAATCTATACTTTGTGCTCAAAATTTCAAAAGACAGAATTGATCCAACTTACCGTTTCGAGTCATGCGTAGTCTCGATCTCCCTACCTGTTTCACTCTTCTTCTTTGTTTCCACTTCTGTTCCCCTCCCCCCCACGCTTCAGTTTCAATTTGGTTTTCTTGTTCCACCCCTCCTCTGTCATCGCTTACGAATCAATATGACAATTGCCCTTTCATCTCTTGCGCCAAACGTTTCTCTTCCTCTTTTTTTTTTTTTTTTTTTTCCTGTCTCTAACACATGCATGGCATACTTTTAATTGATAACCGGCCCCCCTTTTTATTTGTCCTCTCTCTCTCCGTTTCATCTTCCTTTTCTTATTCTTTTTTTTTTCTCCTGCTTGTGCCGCACCACCCTGCTTGCTCTACTTTCTTTCTTCTTTATTTTTTTTCTTGACTTTTCCTTTTTTTTTTTGGTTATTGTAACCTCCTCCCTTCATTTACTTGTATTAATAGGATTTGTAGGTTACATATATGTAATATCCCGACCAGGGATACAACACGTATATCGAGGTAGATCGGGTCGAGTAGTGTAACATTAGTTGTAAACCGAGCTGTTTAAGCTCTGCACCAGGGTATTTTATGGAACTGTATGATTTTGGAATATCAATGGGTTATTTAGAATAGCCAATACCGAGAAACACTGTCATGACCCGAAACCCACCTTATATGGATCTCGTGTCGCGGGGCTGACCCTAAGGTCGTCCCTACTTTTTCCATTCCTGTATCATAGCACTAATATGCAAAGTACTAAAATCTTAAAACAATAACAGCAGAAGTCTTATCAATATCTATAATCAGCAGAAGTCTTACAGTACATAATGTCAGCGGAAGTCTTTACAATACAATAATATGGTTCTACAGTATACAAAATAAAAACCAGACGTAACGAGCACCCCTGGGTGGTGAATACATGGTAGAACTAAACATAGACTGGTACAGTTCTTCAAAATGTCCTCCTACGCTCTCAGACTCCTACTGGGGTCTCGCGGCGTCAGTACCTGAAATGGGGGTAAGTAGGGTAGAATGAGCTACGAGAGCTCAGCAAGTAAATACAGATCTCTGACACTGGTATAAGAATATAATAAAAGAGATGCTGTGATAGTTAATGAGAACAGTTGCCATAAGGGCCAATAAACAATAAGTCACAATGTATAATCAAGAGTAATGGATATAACATTGTCATGGAATTCTCAACGATAATATAACAAGAAGAATGTACTGCCACAATAAAACGATTACAATCGACCAATAAAGAAGGTTTTCTCAATGTAAGATAAATCATAAGGAATAGTGCTATTCAATAATATAGTCATATCAATCCCTAAGAGATGCTTTTATTCTGTGTCAGAGCTTGACACGCCCTCAGTCCTTGGGGCCCGGCATACCCCCCTCAGTGCATTCCAGTGCATGGCCATATGTCCGTTCACAGACTCGACCCATAGGTCTCTAGTGTATTAAAAAGCATCAGATGGATATTGGGACTGAGCACAAATCCGGTCTACAAAAACATTTCATGATCATATGTGATTCCATAAGAGTATAAAAATGGAATATCAAATATACAATGGAACATAACAATAGGATTATCAAAGCATGGTTCAACATGATAACAACGATATAGCAGTCAATCAATGTCCACAAGATAGAACAATATCACATTGTGGAAACAATAACATCAGGTACGTTCAGGAGTACAAGTTTGGCAGTAAAAGAATAAACTTGGCTTGGAAACACCACATGGAAGAGAAAAGGTATCTACTTACCTTTAAATATGTGTTCCTAAATCAGTATCCCCTGCGTTTGCCCTTCCCTTTCGAGGTTTCCTATATACCAATAAACGTGTCTCAGAATTAATGCTATTCATCAAATTTATGTTATGTTATCCTAAGTATCTCTAATACTAATTTAGACCTTTCCATTGAGTCTGGAAGGTTCAGAATAGTAAAAATTCACTAGTCATTTAATTCAATCGGAGTCTATTTGACTCACCTTTGAAGTAGGGGTATTTTGATCATTTTTACAGATTTTCATTTTTTGGGACCCCGCCTCATGAAACGGACCTCACCATCGGACTCAGAATGTCTAAGATAATAAAAATTGACTAATCATTTGCCTCATTTGGACTTTGTTTGACCCCTATTCGAATTAGGGGTATTTTCATAAATTAGTAATTTTCCTGTTGGGCCTTAGTGTAATTTCTTAAAACTTCTGGGGTCCAAATGTAATTCCCAACAGTGCCGGTTTGAACCAGTGGGTTCAGAATTCGAATCCCTGAACCGGTTCAATTTCCACTGAACCGATCGATTCAGTCTAATCCTGAGAACCGGAACAAGATAACCAACCCTCCTATCCTATCCCTAGATTAGTTAACCCTAACCCCAATTTTAATTTCTTATGTCTGTATCCAAACAACCCCATACCATTTAAATTCAAATAAAAAATGACACAGTGTTGGCTCCGTTGTTGCGATCGGTCGGATCTTAACCCGACCCGACCCAGACTCGGTCTCATCTTAACCCGAAGAACCCCTCAATAATTCGGTCGTCTTCTCCGATGGATTTTTCGGCCATAGTCGCTCGAACAGTAACATTTCCTACGGATCTTAGTGATTTCACATCTGTTTTTCACTAGTTTTTGTACCAAATAAATTCTAGGATTCCAAGAAACATTTTAGGACTAATCTTGGCCCCGATCTCCACTAGTTTCCGACACCCATTTCTAGTTCTCCAGTGTTGCACCGGCGAAGGATAATTGGCCATAAATGGCCATTTTTTTGACCGTTTAAGGTGATTGAAAGTGTTTTGGAATCCTGGAGAAATTTTTTATTCATATTATGGTTCAAATTTTCATTTGGTTATACTTATGTCTAATCACCATTTCTAACAGTAAAACCCAGTTCTGTTTGTCTTGTTTTTCTTCCTTGTTTCAAGTCCTACTAATTCAGTAATCAATTCTGTAATTATATGGAGTAAAATTAAAGAGGCGAAGACTGTAATAGGTTACCTGTTCTTAGCCGAGTTGGCTTCCAAACTGTTCCAAATCCGTTTCTCCTCTTTCTCTCTCTATATCCTGTGTTCTTCCTTTCTTGCGATTCAGTTTCTCCCTTTCTTTTACTTTCTTTTTTTTCTCTCTTAATTTCTTTCCCTTTGTATTTCCTCCATAACCGACTCACAGTCGGTGGCTTTTGCCAGCTTGTATAAATTGCATGCCCCTCTTGTTGCATGTAACTTACACGCACGCACACCTGCACACTTGGCTTCCTCTTGACCGATTTCCAATCGGTGGCTTTGCCACCTGCCCCACATTGCATGCCCACACGACACTCATCTGACACCCTATTTCTTTTTATTCCTTATATTTATACACATAAATATATATTACATATATATTTATATATAAAGTAAACAATCTGCTATATATATATGTATATATATAGCCGTATAGATATATATATATATATATATAAAACTATATTCATACATTATGTACGTATACATGTATATACATTTAATTATGTGCGTGCATGCCTTACGAGATTCAATGTCGGGTTGTTCGGGTGTCGCTCGGCACTAGTTATACTACTACGCAAACTATTCGCAATTCATAATTATACCGTTGCATAAAATACCATGACATAAAGCTTAAAACAGTTCAGGTTACAATCGGTGTTACGTTACTCAACCGGTTCTACCTCAGTGTACGTGTCTTATCCAGGGTCGGGATATTACAAACACCCGAGCACCCCAGGACCCAGCATCGAAATGCATGCACGTGCATATTTCATGGATGCGTAATATATCTAAATTGAGTGTATGTACGTACGTATAAAAATATGTATATAAGTGTATAAATGAACGTATGTTTACGTGTGTAATTATGTATGAATATACGTGTATAAGTACGGTATTGTATAATATATATATATATATGTATGTATAAAATGTAAATACAAGAAAAGAAGGGGCAGCATGTGTGACCAGTGTGTGATCAATGTACATAGGTAGCAGTGTGTATGTGTCACTGTGTGAATGTGTATATGTCACTGTGTGGGAGTTGTGTGAAGGAAGTGAAGGCAGCAAGGTTGCCGACACCAAGGGCAAATAGGAGTGCAGTTGTGTGTGTATATATATATATATATATATATAGTGCATGTGTGTGTGATGGATACGTGAGTGATAGAAAAGAGTGGGGCGGTAGAGTGCAGTCAAAGATGGCTGTAAGAAAGGGAGTAAGAGAGAGAGATTCTAGGCACTATGAGAGAAATTCTCTTATAAATACTGAAGTAAGGATGAAGGAAAATTTAGAAACTGAGGCAACAAAGAAGAGGTTTAAAGGGTTTAGAAGTGGAGACCAAGTGGCTTAGGAGAAGCTGCACCAAAAAAATCAGAAAATATAGGTGAGTTAGATATGGTTTTGTTTTTAATTTTAAGAGCATGATAATTAGTTTGAATGTTAGGGTCTGAACCAACATGAAATATAGAGTAAATTGGAAAAAGAATCAACCAAAATAGTGCCATGAAGAGGCAGAAAACCCTAGTTGCAGGTTTGAATGATAATACGGGTTTCATAAATTTTGTGCTTAAAACATCGTTTAAATGTTGGGAAAATAATCCCTATTGATGCAGGAAACATTTAGGGTAAAAATGAGGTGGAAACCGTGGTCTAGAAGTTAAGAAAATAGAGGGGTAAACTCGGCCGAAAAATCGGCCGGAGATGTTTGACTTCCTATTCGCAAGGATTGAGAGAATTTTAAAGGGAAATGATGGTGGGTCTGTGATCTCCATGGAAGGGGCTATAAAACGGCATTGAAACAGGGGCAAAATAAGGTCGGGACTGGGTTGCCGTCACCAGAGATGGTGACGGAACCCTACTGGTTCTCACCGGAAAGACGGGGAAGGGATGGTGAACAGTGGGGCATGCGACGTCGTTTAGGTTAAGGGTTTTTTTTTAAATTTAAAGGGGGAAGGGGACTGTTTAGTCACGGGTGTAGGAAATCAATTGGGTTTTAATTCGGAACAAGGGTATCCTATTCGTGAATAAGTGACTTAGCCACTGTTTGGTTTAAAAGAAATAAGAAAAAGATAATGGGGGCTGCTGCCCTAGAGACTCGAACATGGGACAAAGGGGAGAGATGGGATACACGGACCACTGAGCCATGGGCTCACGTGTGGTCATATAGCCATTAATTATATATATATATATATATATATTACATAGTAAATAAAATCAGGAAAATGAAAAAGGGCATAGCCCAGGGAATCGAACCGTGAACTTGGAGTGTGGATGAAGCGCGTGTAACCAGTTGGACAAGACAATCTCATGCCAACTTATCCCACAAATATATATATATATATTATATTAAATAAATAAATTTAATTAATTAAATTTAATAATAGCGAAATAGCCCGTTGTCCAATTTAAACAAGTTAATAGTGTATTTTTATTATCCTTGGACCTTCTGAGTCCAATGGTGAGGTCTGTCTCGTGAGACGAGGTCCCAAAAAATAAAGACCCGTAGAAACACTAAATGACCAAAATACCCCTACTGCTACCCGAACCTAAATGGAATTCCACAAAAGCCTAAACCGATTTTCTTCGGTATTCCAGACTCAATGGTAGAGTCTAAATTAGTATTAGAGATACTTATGATAGCAAGGCATAAAATTTGATGAATAACATTTATTCTGAGACGGATCTGTTGACATATAGGGAACTCGAAAGGGAAAGGCAAACTCACGGAATACTGATCTAGGACTGCATTTAAAGGTAAGTAAATTCCCTTTCTGTTCCATGTGGTGTTTCCAAGACAAGTTATTCTATTCTACTGCCGAAATTGTATTCATGAACACACCAAATATTCTTGTTTTCCACAAGGTGATATTGATCTATCTTGTGGACATTGATTGACTATTATATCATTGTTATCATGTTGAACCATGCCTTGAAAGGCCTATTGCTATATTTTACTGTATACTTGATATTCCATTTTTATATTCTATAGAATCACATATGATCATGATATGTTTATATACCGGATTTGTGCTCAGACACTATATCTATATGATGCTTTCTGATACACTAGAGAGACCTACAGGTCACGTCCGTGAACGGACATATGGCAATACATTGGAATTCACTGGGGGGTATGCCGGGCCCCAAAAGACCGAGGGTGTGCCAAGCCCTGACACAGAATAAATGCATCTCTTATTTGATTGTTTGACTATGACTGTTGAGTTATACCATCCCTTATGATATCTATATTGAGAGACATTTGCTTATTGATTTGATTGTGATCAGTTTATTGTGACAGTACATTCTTGTTGTTATATTATCATTGAGAGTTCCATGTTGATGTTATATCCATTACTCCTGACTGTACATTTTGACCCATTGCTCATTGGCCATCATGGCAACTGTCTATATTGGCTATCACAACATCTTACTTTTTATGATTGGCTATCATATTCTTATTCATGGATTCATATTCTTTTATGATCACCAATACTAGTGTCGGAGATCTGTATTTACTTGCTGAGCTTTTGTAACTCATTCCACCTTACTTACCACCTTTCAGGTAGCGACGCTACAAAACCCCAGTAGGAGTCTGAGAGCGTAGAAGGACATTTTGAGGAAATGCACCAGTTTATGTTTTAACTCTCCTATGTATTCACCACCCACGGGTGCTGGTTATGTCTGGTTCTTATTTTGATTATTGTGGAACCATATTATATATTGAATAGACTTTCGTTGATCATTGTATTAAAAAGACTTTCGTTGATTATTATCATTGAAAAGACTTCCGCTGATTTTTGTTTTAAATTTTAGTGCATTGCATATTAGTACTATGATACAGGAATGGAAAAAGTAGGGACGACCTTAGGGTCGGCCCCGCGACACGAGATTCGCATAGGGTGGGTTTTGGGTTGTGATAGCTTGGTATTAGAGCTATAGGTTCGATTATGATAGCTTTGGTATCAGAGCTATAGGTTCGATTATGAGTCATGGGAGATAGGACTAGAGTTAGGATTGATAGATAAGACTAACATTTTGTTGACTATTACCTTACACATTGACTAGTCATCTCATTGGTTATCTTCACTAGTTATCTTTATAGACATGGTTAACACGAGGTAGAATCCGTTGCCTATAGATCATTTAAATCAATCAGAGAGATTGATGAAGAGCGTCATTGAGTCTCTACCACGGATTCAGGCCAGTACTAGTCAGCTGGTACGACAGGAGCAGCCTATCAACACAGGTGGCAATATAAGTGATCGACAAGCGAACGAGTGAGACTCCACATATTTAAACGAGCGGTTCCAGAAAATGAGACCCCCGACATTTGACGGCACGAGAGGAGCCACTGTAGCTGAGGAGTGGATGTTAGAGATGAACAGGATTTACGATATCCTGATATGCACTGAAGTTCAGAAGGTAACCTATGCCACATATATGCTCAAAGGAATGACACATAAATGGTGGATGATTGAGAAGGCCAGAGAGCCAGGCATGGACTGGCAACGAATAAGAAGTACTTTTCCCAAGAGGTACGGAACCAGAGAGTTATTGAGTTCATGGTACTGCAGTAGGGGACGATGACTGTAGAGCAGTATGAGGCCACATTTACTGAGTTGGCCAGGTTTGCTCCAAGTGCTATCAATAGCGAGGATCTGAAAGCTCGCAAGTTCAAGGAAGGACTGAGGTGGTCTATCAAGGATAGACTGAGATCCAATCGACTTACTACTTACGATGATGTAGTAGAGACAACTCGAATCATAGAGAAGAGTGGCGAGGAATTCGAAAAAAGACGAGGGAACCAGAAACAAGGAGGTAACTAGAATAGGAGGCAAGGGCCTTCTTCTTCTGGACAGGGATCTACATTTACCAGACCTGGAGCTGTATCACAGGCAATAGGGTTCGATCAGAGGAGAAAGGGCAACACTAGAGGGGGTGTAACCAAATGCCCCCGTTGCGAGAAGATCCATAAAGGCTAGTGCCTCAAGGATTGCAACACTTGCTACTACTGTGGCCAGGAGGGACATTTTGCGAGAGAGTGCCCCTAGAAGGGTCAGTCCACGACAAACACTACTTTAGTTAAAGCTCCAGCACCTGGAGCAGCAGCACCTAGACCCCCGACCCATAGGAGTGGACAAGGGAACGTCCAGCAGCAGGCAGGACGAGTTTTCTCCATCTTACCAGGCGACGTGCAGGCTACAACTTCCGTAGTCGCACGTACTCTTTTAGTATGCTCACAGCTTGCTCATGTTTTATTTGACACTAGATCCACACAATCATTTATATCCCCTACATATGCTGCTAGATTGAAAATAGTGACAGAACCCTTGGGATATTCACCGAGTGTTTCTGTACCATCGGGGAAATCATTGTTGAGGGATACTATGTATAGAAATTGTGGGATACAGATTGGGGATGCATGTTAAATTGCTAACCTTATAACATTAGGAATTTGTGGGTTTGATGTTATTCTTGGAATGGATTGGTTAGCCGCCAATCATGCCACGATAAACTGTGTGGCCAAACGAGTTCTCATACAGAACCCCTAATTTTCGACAGTTGATTCTGAGGGGACAGGGGTGGCTTCTCCACCCCACTTTGTTTCCTCTATCCAGGCTAGGCATCTGTTTCGCAAGGGATGCCACAGGTTCTTATGCAGTGTACAAGACACTGACCCTCAGCAGCCTGAGTTAGAGAAGATTTCCATCGCTAGGGCATTTCCCGAGGTATTTCTGGATGATATTCCAAGGATGCCCATAGATAGGGAGATTGAGTTTTGCATCGATGTACTGCCAAGCACTGCACCGATATCCAAGACACCATATAGGATGGCATCAGCAAAATTGAAGGAGCTGAAGCTCCAGTTACAGGGGTTATTGGACAAGGGTTTTATACGACCCAGCTTGTCACCATGGGGTGCACCTGTATTGTTTGTGAAGAAGAATGATGGAACCATGAGGTTGTGTATTAACTATCGAGAGCTGAACAAGGTTACCATCAGGAACAGATATCCACTACCCTAGAGTAGATGATCTGTTTGACCAATTGAAAGGAGCTTAGGTGTTCTCGAAGATTGACCTTGTAATATCCCGACCCGGGATACGTCACGTGTACCGAGGTAAGTCGATCAAATAATGTAACTTGAACGGTAAGATATGTATATCATGGTATTTCATGGAAATGAATGACTGGAAACTATAAATGGTTGAAATGTATAACAAGTGCTGGGCAACATCCGAGCACCCTAGGACATTGCATCGTAATGCATGCACGCACGTATTTCCATGCATGCCCATGTTTCACGGACACGTAATATACCAAAAATCAGTGTATGCATGCACTGTCATAAATGAATATATATGCACGTATATGGATATACTCTCACGTATAAGATATGTATTTTATATGTGTATAAATAACTACATATAGTATAATGTATATTATGTATATATATATATATGTATATGTATACATAATACATGTATAAATATAAAGGGAAATATCAAAGAAAAGACAAAGGAAAAGGAGGGGGGGCTGCACATGCATAGTGACCCATGTATACATCACTCTGTGTGTGTGTGTCTCGGTTGGGTGAGGTGTGTGTGTGTGTGTGTGTGTGATGTGTATAATATAATATATATATATGTGTGTGTACATCACAAGTCTCCCAAGCCAATAAATGCAAAGTTGCATTTGGCAGAGGGAATACCAGAACCTAAGTCAAGAAAAGGGGCCATAGAAGGAGGAGTAACCGAGAGAGAGAGAGGGAGAGAGAGAGAGAGAGAGAAAGAGGGAGAGAGGCGGTGGAATCTGTAATACCCCAACCCGAATTAGGGACTATTAAGTTGTTGTGTTAAAATTAGAAATCGACGCCTTTAGTAACGAGGTCGGTGTCAACCCCGACGCGCGAACTTTTAAGTAAATGTCCTGAAAAGTCAGGACGACTGTACATCACTTTCATTGCAATCACCAACATGTCGATTATGTGATAATTATAGTTTCACGTCAACTACCGATTGTTGATACGAGTATGAGAACTTGACACGTATTACGAGGATACGAAGATTAGTACCAAGATGATACATTTAAGAAAATAATTAATTTTTAAAGTAATTAATTATTTTAAATATTATTATAACAACTAATTTATATAATTAAATGCAAAAATATATATATACTATATAAATGATTATAACCTTAAATATATATATATATATAATTATACATGAATATATATATATATATATATATGAGTATGTGTATGCATGCATGCATGTATGCTAAAATATGAAATGTATGTATGGGATAAGAGGGCACGCTATTGTCCAAAGTGTACAAAGGTGAGTGGGTTTCAAAGAGAGGTGTGTGTATTACCCAAGGTGTATTAGGTTTAAACCATGTATATATACATATATATATATATGTGAGTCAAACACCACACACACACACAATTGGCCACTCAATGGCCTGCCCAACAGTGGCAATTCAGACCCACTCATGAAGAAGCCTGAAATTGGCTAACCCAAATGGAGGGGCAATCAGATTTTCCATGATTCACTTCTCCTTATACAATATGCATGGTGCTTGTACTCACACAAACACAACCATCCGAGAGTGAGGGAGAGATTGAAGGAGTTTCTAGGACATTCAGAAGTGGGAAGCAAGGAGCAAAGGAGAGAGAAACAGTTTGGAACAAGGTAAACCCACAAAACACTTGAATTTCTCTCTCTAGAATTTACCTACGTATGAATCTGTTTTAGCCTTTGATTTAGTATATATGATGATTAGGATGAATATACATGAACTAGGCATGAAAATCTCGACCTAAAACCCCTTAGAAACATAAGCCGTGTCACGACCCGAAACCCACCCTGTGCGGATCTCGGATCGCGACCGCCGCCTTCAGGCCCGAAGGCCTTAGGGCAAGGCTCACATAAGCAACAGTATCGGATGGCGGTGCGGCTTGTGGTTGCGGAAGCGTGAAAAAAAAACTTTTTCTTTTCTTTTTAAAATCTGTCGCACATCCATCCGGTACTGCCGCTCTTCATAGCAGTACATATAATAATAATAATCAGAGCATACTAAAACTTAAGGTTTTATACATAGTACATATCTGAATGCCTCGAGAGCTTAAGTACTACGGGTCCTTAGTACTTCCAAAAAGTCCTTGATCATATTTAAGCCACTAGTCGTCATCCCCAAATGGAGCAAGGCTCCCATTCATCATCGTTACCTGAAAAAAATTTAGGGAATGGGGTGAGCTTCGAAAAGCCCAATGAGTAATTCCTGCATCTGTCATGGGTTTCAATTGGCAGTGGTTTCGCACATGAGAGTTTATAAAATGCACACTACCAATTGTTCGTATATTTTAAACACACAGTACACAGAGTACACAGAGTACATGTATTTTTCATAACGGATAGCTTTGAAACAATTAAAGTATTCAAAGCTAAATAAGCATTTCGTCAAACAGAGTATATGCATTTCAAGCATATAAAGAGGCATAATAAAAATGAGGATAAAACTTGCTTTCATTTCTAAAATCATTTATCATCTTTTCACTTTTTAACTGAAGGATCCGTTTCGAACCAGACCCCAGTCTTACTTTTGAGAGATCTCGTTGCCTAGGGGATTAGATCCTACTGTCGGACATTTTTCTGAATTGAGAACCCAAAGGGTGCTCAATAACTGGTGATGCTTATGCATCATTATTATCTTACAAAACGTTAGCTTCTTCAAGAAATACTTTTTATAAGCATTTAAACACGACTTCTTCAAGAAATGCTTTTATGAGCATTTAAAACATGATGTTCTTGATAGAATCTTCACATAGTTGGAATAACATTTTAGAACAGACGACATGTCAAATACTTTCAAAGAGAATTGTAAAAAAATCATATACTGAACATATCGCAAGAGAATTATAAGAGCGGAATATTTCAACACAGGAATCATGAAATATGGAATTTAAACATTCAATGCTTCAGATATTTTGAAGTTTAAAACATCATTTAAATCATGGAGTTAAAATCTCCACTTCAAATGCAAGATTACTCACCTTGATTCCCTGGGTTTGCACTATTAGTTGGTTGTTCCCTTCCCTTTGTAGTTCCTAGAAACAATTCACAATAATCTATTAACTTCAATGTACTTCAAATAACTCCTATTGATGTTTCTAATTATGCTTAAATCGTATTACGTCCTAACGTCTTATCGTGAGTCTTATTTTATTGACTGCATCATATTTTCTCGTACTTGATTTCGTAATACGGACCTCACTGTTGAGTCCAGAACGTCGAAGAAAGTCAATTTAGACCTTCTTGGCTTTTAATTGGGCTTTGGACATGTTAGGGGCAATTTGGTAATTTGTACTTTAACGTGTCCTAATTTTTCAGGGTCCCATCTCATGAAACGGACCCCACCGTTGGGTTCAGAATGTCCAAAATAGTTAAAATACACTATTTATTTACTTTATTTGAACTTCCTTTGACTAGTTTTTGAACTAGGGGCCATTTTGTAATTTTTGTTACTTAAATATTATTAAATTAATATTAATTTATTTTAGGTTGGGCCACAGTGAAATTTCGTAACAATTCTGGGGTCAGAAGGTAATTATTTAAACTCTCGGTTTGAACCAGCCGGTTTAGTCCCAAACTAAATGAACCAGTTCGGTTCTGACTGAACCCGGCGACTGAATCCGGTTTAGACCTGCTGACGTCATGATGACGTCAGCCCTAATCTCATTTAATTAAAACCAACCAAAATGTCGCCGTTCTAATAATTCGGTGGACTTGGTCTCGTCCTGACACGTGTCCGAGTTAGCTCGGGTGACTCGATTCAACAGCGAGTCAACTCGGTCGTCTCTTTCACCAAATTAAACACTGTTGCCCTAATTCTGGGTTCCGTTTTTCTTTAATTTCGTGGATTTTGGTTCGATCATTTGCTACTGTTTTCAACCTAAAGTGTTTCTGTCATCATAGAGATCATCTTGGCATTCATTTGAGGTCATATAGGTAACCTAAATGCTCGGTTTGAGCCATGTTAGCCGAACTGAATAATTCAGCCATAAATCCCCATTTCGAAACCATTTTTAGTGTGGTTTGGTGCGACGTGATCCCTATGGCCAGAGGGTTTGATTCCTATTCTTAAAACCGAGTTTAGAACTCTAAAACTGAAACTGGGTTTAAATAATAAAACCTGCAACTAACTTTTTAGGAGTCATTTCTTGAGCTTTAATGTCACGGTTAGTGGTTTAGGACTCCTAATGAGGTCTAGTTTAAGGCCCAAGACACCAATCTAGGTTTGGTTCAACTAATTTCAGACCTGCTATGATATTTTTTTTTAAGTTTTTCTTCAAACTGAAATTCTAAAATTCTCACTTGATTCTTCATCATTTTCCTTCCTTTTTGTTGCAAATTAAAGCTCATATTATGTAGTTTAACATTTTATAGTTGCGTGCTTTAAATTCATAACGTAATGGAACAAGATTCAATCTAAATTTACTTGTTTACACTGATTGTTTTGAGAAATTCTCCTTCCTTCCGTTCCTGTTTTGCTACTCTAGTTTCTATCAGTTTCTTGCTACTGTTTGTCCACGTCTCTTTCTCTCTATTTGCCCGTTTTATTTCTTATCAATCGACCATGCAGTTAGTGGCATTGCCACCTGTTGGCATCATGCCTTGCATGGAGACCACTTGCCTTCATTACATGGTTACCGTTTGTATGAAGAACACCTCACGGTTGTTATATTACAATCACATGGCTGCCACCCGTTTTTGGATTCAGCTGCAAACAGCCCACAGATTCTCTCCCTTAATCCCTCAATTAGTTTACAATTTTCTTCTTCTGATTTCTATTTCTTGTATTTTCTTTATACCAATATATGTATACACATATATATATGTATTAGGCAGCCGTACACATGTGTTTATATATAATTGTATATCTTAAATTATAATTACATTAGTTCATATACACATATGATTTTATATTTTATATTATTGTATAGTAACACTACTATTAAATTTTTGCTTCATTTATTTACGAATGTTCATGCCCAAATTTCATGATCTTAATTAAAGATTGACGGTTATCTTGAACTTCCTATTGGAAATTCATGTATTGGGATTCAAAACTGTTTTTGTTATATAAGGCTTTTGGTCACTAATTAATAATTAGTGATTGGATGATTATTTTATTGGGTCGGGGTATTACAAGCCGTACACAAAACGGCCATGGATGACCTTGTTAAAGCAGGTCTGAACCGAGGCACACCAAACCAGATTTGGTTTATCAAAACCTAAACTAGACACTATAAGCAACCTAAAAACCCTAGTACGCGACCACGAAGCTCAAGAACTGACCCCCAACAACCGAGTTGTAGGTTACGGGTTTGGAACCCAAACCTTTAAACTCTCATTTAAATCGACATCCATGAATGGGAATTTAATCATCATGAAGAGGGGATCAAAATAAGCTCGACCTCACTAAAAATGATGAAGAAATGACCATGAACCAACGATTTATAGGTTCGGATTATCGTGGCTTAAACTGAGCTTTTGAGCTACATTCGAATCTCCAAATGAATGCCAAAACACTCCATGATGTCTTAGAAACATTTTGGAGAAGAAACAGTAAGAAAATAATTGGCCAAAATCCACGAAATAGAAGAAACATGGAAACTGTAACTAGGGCAACACGGGGGAAGAAATGAGGAAGAAGACAGTGAGTTGGCTCGGTCTGTTGAAATCTCCGTGTCGACTCGGACGCGTGGCAGCCCCTGGGCTTGCCACCGTATTAGTGGGACGACGTCGTTTTAGGGGCCTGATACATATATATATATATATATATATATATATATATATGAAACGGTTTAAGTTTAAAAGAAAAAGGGAAGGATTTGCGGTTCCTGGGGTTCGAACCCCTGACCTCACGTGCCCACGTGCATCCCTTCCACTCGGCCACGCACTCGCATGTGCCATATATGCGAACGAAATATATAAAAAATATATATATATATATAATAAATCAGAAAAAAATAAAAGGTGCATTTTGCACCTGGTGGGACTCGAACTCGGGTATATGGGGAGGGAGGTGACACGCTGGCCAGCGTGCCACCCTATTCAACCTGTCACTTATTCCCCTTTAAAAATATATATATACTACATTATAATTTAATTTAATTAAATGAAATTAATTAAATTAAATACTCCGAAATGGCCCGTTGTCCAAAAATTACAAGTTATATATGTATTCTTACTATCTCGGACCTCCTGAGTCCATTGGTGAGGATCCTCGACATGAGATGAGGTCCCGAAAAATTAAAGACACCTAAAAATGTCAAAATGACCAAAATGCCCCTGCCCCATAAATAAGTCAAATGAAGTCCAAATAAAATAATTAAACAGTGGATTCTAACTATTTCAAACATTCTGAATCTAATGGTAGGGTCCGTTTCATGAGGCGGGACTCTGAAAAATTTAGACACGTTAAGGTATAAATTACCAAAATACCCCTAACATGTCCTAAGCCGAATTAAATTCTACGAAAGCCTAAACTGACTTTCTTCGACGCTCCGGACTCAATGGTAGAGTCTATTCGACCAAAAGAAATGTCTAAAATAAAAATACATAAAATTTGATGAATAGCATCTGTCAGATGACTATAAATTAAAGTAATGCTAAAGTACTAATCTACGGCGTATACGAGGACATAACAACACATCAACCTTAGAAGAAAATTTCTAACTCATGAATTGATCTTAGGTGATAATTATGGAAAAACAACGACCCAAGTACACGATCATGACCAAGGCCCAAAGGGCCAAGGACCCAAAGCAACAGGCCTTCATGCAAGAACTGTTGCATCGTCAGAGAGTGATCGACAGGTTCGTCAGGATAGCCAAGGCGATAGAAGTCGTCTCGGTGAGCCCCTTCATTTTCAAATCACCCACCAAGGCAATGGTGGCAGAAGCTAAGAAAAAGAAGGAGGAGAAAAGGAAATTAGAAGAGGAAAGAGAGAACACGGAAACCTTAGCCGAATGGCGTTGCAGGTAATATTATTATCATTAAGTACATAAGTTACTAGATCTATAATACAGCTATAAGTCAGACCGGTATAAGAATTTAGGCTTCTCATAGTCTACACTTAGTGAGTTATGAAGTTGATTTAGCACATATGAAATTTATGGAATCTTCATAAATCTTGATAGGCTAAGGAAAGAGAAAGGTAAAGGGAAGGCGCCTCTGTAGAGCTAACCCTAAAGGACCGAGGTGAGTAATCTTGCATTTGAAGTGGGGGCTTTAACTCCACGGATTTCAACGGATGTTTTTAAGTTCAAAATATTTACCACATTGATATATCAAATTCAGTATTCATGATTTCTGTTTTCTTAAATATTCTGCCATGACATGCTTCACGATTAATTACATATTATATTCGTAAATGTTTCCTTTTCAAAATAGTTAGCATGTCTGATTTCCTCAAATATTCTGAATTTGATTATTACAAGTATTGAAGCATCATTGCAAAAGTTATACGTTACATATTTTAAATACTCATGGAAAGTATCAATATGAAGAAGTCATATGACAAATGTTTTACAAGATAATAATAAGCACATAGGTAGGTCTTGGGGTGTACGGAACTCAATGGGCCTATCGTGTGCATCAACACATAGTCAGGATTTTGGGTTATACGGAACTCAATTGACCTGTCATGTGTAATGCCTGGTAGTAGGATTTAATCCCACAGGTAATGAGATATCTCCACTTATACGTAAAATGAGAGTCTGGTTCGAAACAGATTCCACCTAATTAGAGAGAAAATATGACAAACGATTTTGGAAATGGAAGCAGGTTTTATCCCTCATTTTCACTATACATGTTTACATGATTTTAAGTTACATGTTCTGAAATACACATACTCTTTTATGGAAATATATGTTCTAGCTTGAATACCTTGAATGTTTCAAAGCTACATATTTTAAGAATGCATGTTCTCTATGTTCAAGTATACGACCAATTGGTAGTTGAGTATTTTATAAACTCTCATGTACGAAACCTCTACCAATTGAAAACCCATGACAGATGTAGGAATTACTCATTGGGCTTTTCGAAGCTCACCCCACTCCCTAACATTTTTCAGGTGATGATCAAGGTTGGACACTTGCTCAATTTGGGGAGCAATGAATGGCAACTCCAATAGGTCCTTGGAGATATTTTGGTAGTAGTAGGACCCATTATCAGTCAAACTTTTGTAATAGAAATTTTGGACAATGATGTACTTAAGCCCGAGGGGCACATGGATATGTACTATGTAGAACCTTTAGTTATTACTATTATGCTCTGATTATTATATTTATGTGTGCCGCTATGAAGAGTGGCAGTATCAGGCGGATATACGAAAGATGTTTTATTTTAAAAGAAAAGGAAAAAGTTTTTCACGCTTCCGCAACCACAGGTCGCATCGCTGTCTGATATTGTTGCTTATGTACGAGCCTTGTCCCGAGGCCCTCGGGTCTCGGGGCGGCGGTCGCGATCCGGTAATCCGCACAGGGTGGGTTTCGGGTCGTGACAGAATCTCTCTCTTTATATAGGTATATACGGGAGTGAGTTGAGAGACAAAAAGGAAACTGAGACTGAGAGGAACATTGTCAAGGAACTCAGGAGCAGAAACAGAAGGGTTTGGAGGGTCACAGTGAGCTAAAACTGAAAACCCAAGTTAGTGTTTTGAGTTCTGTTTTTATGATTTAGAGCATGAAACTTATATCTATTTATAAGGTCTAAATCAGCATGAAATATGGAACTTATTGCAAAAAAGATGAATGAAAAAGATTAAGAAATCAGTAAGAAATGTTGAGTTGCAGGTTGGAGTGATAATACGGTTTTCACGAGTTTTATGCTTAAAAGCTTAGTTTAAGTTTATGAAAATAAACCCTAATAGTGCAGAAAACGTTTAGGATGAAATTTGAGTGAAAACCATGACCTAAAAGTCACGAAAATGAAAATGAAGCTCTGACCGAAAAATCGACCGGAGATATTTAAACCCATATTCGTGAAGATCAAGACGGTCTTGATCAAAACGGAGGATGGAATCATGATCCCCATGTGGTGGGGAGTAAAACGACATTCAAAACAGGAGGAAAATCCATCGAAAACCGGTGACCTGTCGTCGGAGAAGGCGACTGTTCACCACCAGAACCCTACCGGAGTAATGGGGAAGATGACCGTGAAGTCGTGAGGCAACCGGGTTAAATTTAAACTGATCCGGGTTCGAATCGGATCGGGACCCGACCGGAAATAAGTGGGTAAGTAATACTGTGTCGTTTTATGTTTGAATTTTAAATGAATTGGACTGTTTGGTTACAGTGATAAGAAATGTGGAAATTGGGTTTGGGGTTATCCCAACCATGGATAGCATAGGAGAACTGGTTATCTTGTTCCGGTTCTCAAGATTTGACTGAACCGTTTGGTTCAGTAAGGGGGCAGACCGGTTTAGGGTTTCTGGTTGTGAACCAACTGGTTCAAACCGCAACTCTGAGAATTTGTGAACCGGCCCCAAATGTTTTAGAGAATCTCATTAAAGCCCAAACAGGAAAATTAATAAAATATTAATTTTTACAAAAATGCCCCTATTTCAAATATAGGTCAAACGAAGTCCAAACGATGCAAATGAATAGTCAAAATTTATTATTTTGGACGTTCTGAGTCCAATGGTGGGGTACGTTTTGCGAGACGGGACCCCGAAGGATAAAATAACGTAAAAGTACAAGATGACCATTTTGTCCCTTTTTAGTACAAAAGTCCAAATAGAATTCCGCGAAAGCCTAAACCGACTTTCTTCGGCATTCCGGACTCAACGGTAAGGTCTAAATTAGTGCTAGAGATGCTTATGATAGCAAGACATAAAATTTGTTGAATAGCATTAATTCTAAGACAGATTTACTGATATATAACGAATTCCAAAGGCAAGGCAAACTCACGGATTTCCTGATATAGGACTGCATTAGAGGTAAGTGGATCACTCTCTCTTACATGTGGTGTTTTCACAAGCCAAGTTTATTCTTTTACTGCCAAACTCGTACTCTTGAATGTATTGATATCCTTGTGTTCCACAATTCGATATTTTCTATCTTGTGGACATTTGATTGACTGATGTATCATTGTTATCATGTTACACTGTGCCTTGAAAGGCCTACTGTTGTATCCTTATTGAATGAATGATATTCCATTTTTATATTCTATGGAATTACTTATGATCATGACATGTTTATAAACATGGGAGTTGTGCTCAGTCACAACGTCCATCTGATGCTATCTGATTGACTGGGACCTACGGGTCAAGTCCGTGAATGGACAAATGGCAATTCACTGGAATCCACTGGGGGTATGCCGGGCCCCAAAAGATCGAGGGTTTGCCGAGCCCTGACACAGAATAACAACATCTCTTATGACTGATGGAACTTGATTGTTGAATGGCACTATCCCTTATGATTCTTCAAGTCTCGAAGGACTTGCATTGATTGATTTGATTGTGATCGGTTCATTGTGGCAGTACTTCATTGTTGTTATATTATCATTGAATTTCTTCATATTGATATTACACCCAATACTTCTTATTGTGTATTGTGATTACTGTTCATTGGCCCTCGTGGCAATTGTTTCCATTGGCTATCACAGCATCTTATTCTTATGATTGCCTATCATAATCTTATTCATGGATTCATTGATCATCGATACCAGTGTTGGAGATCTCCATTTACTTACTGAGCTTTGTAGCTCATTCCACCCCACTTACCCCCTATTTCAGGTGATGACGCTGCGAGACCCCAGTAGGAGTTTGAGAGCGTAGGGGGACATTTTGAAGTACTGTACCAGTCTATGTTAGTTCTCCCATGTATTCACCACCCCCGGGTGCTGGTTATGTTTAGTTCTCATTTTGTCTTATGTAGAACTATGTCATGTATTTAATAGACTTCCGCTATTTAATTTATTTAAAAGACTTCCGCTGGATTACTGTAATTGATAAAGACTTCCGCTGTTCATTGTTTAAAATTTTTTAGTACATTGCATATTAGTACTATGATACATGAATGGAAAAAGTAGGGATGGCCTTCGGGTCGGCCCCCGACACGAGATCCGCATAGGGTGGGTTTCGGGTCGTGACAGACCTGAGGTTCGGTTATCATCAACTGAAGGTCAGACCCGTTGACATTCAAAACACGGTATGGACACTACGAGTTTCTTGTTATGCCATTTGGGGTGACCAATGCCCCAACTGCATTCATGGATATGATGAACCGTGTGTTCAAGCCGTACTTAGATAACTTTGTGATTGTGTTCATAAACGATATCTTGGTTTACTCTAAGAACTAGGAGGAACACGAGGTACATCTAAGGAGAGTTCTACAGAAGTTAGGGGAGCAAAAGTTGTACACTAAGCTGAAGAAGTATGAGTTCTAGCTCCCTAGTATAGCATTTTTGGGATACGTGATCAACAAGGAGGGAATCTCTGTCGATTCTCAAAAGATCGAGGCAATCATTAATTGGCCTCAACCTACGAGTGTCACGAAAGTGTGGAGTTTCATGGGGTTAGTAGGCTACTATAGGAGATTTGTCAAGGACTTCTCCAAGATAGCTACGCCTATTACCCAGCTGACCAGGAAGGGTGTTCCTTTTGTTTGGACAAAGGAGCAGGAAAGGAGTTTCTAAGAGTTGCAGGAGCGTCTAGTTATAGCTGTGATATCCCGACCTGGGATACGACCCGTATATCGAGGTAAATCGACTGAATAGTGTAATGTGAGTTGTTTGAGCTCTATATCATGGTATTTCATGGAACCAAACGATTGAAGGATGTGAATGGTTTGCTTAGTATAGCTAGTGCTGAGCAACACCGAACACCTTAAGACCCAACATCGTAATGCGTTCATGCATGCATTCCCATGCACGAACATATTTCTCAGACACGTAGTACGTCTAAAATCAGTGTATGCATGCACCATTATAAATGAATTTATATGCACATGTATGGATATATTTTCATGTATAAAGATATGTATTATATATGTGTATATATGTATGAATACATGAGGCATGATGTATAGTATATATATATATATATTTATATATATACATGTATATGTAAGGAAAATATCAAGGAAAGGTAAAGGGGAAAGGGGGCTGCATGTGCACAGTGACCAGTGTGTGCATCACTGTGTGTGTGTGGGTGTGTGCTGTGCGCTCAGAGGAAGGCAAGTGGGGCTGCCAATATATGTATACATGTATGGCATAGGATGTGAGTGGATAGTGAGGATTGAATGGACGGTGAGAATGCAGTCAAGGATAATTGCAAGTAGAGAGAGAGAGGAGAGAGAAAGAAGCGGTGGGATGTATATATATATATATATATATATATATACGGGTGTGAGTTGAGAAATGGAAAACTGAGAAGTAAACAAAAAAGCTGGGACTACAAGGAGTATTATCAGGGACTAGAAACAAAAGCAAGAAGGTTTAAGGGCATAGCAACAGAAACAGAAACTGAAAACCCAAGAAAGTAGTTTAGATTTAGTTTTTTATGTTTTGGAACACAAAACTTAGATTTATTTATAGGGTCTGAATCAGCATGATCTATAGGTTAATTTGCAAAAAGAATCAGTTTAAATGGTGTTGAAATGAGATAGAAATGTTGAGTTGCAGGTTCTATGAATAGTTTCAGGTTTCATGGAAATCTGGGTTAAAGCTTGTTTTGAGTTTAAGAAAATGATCTTTAATGGTGCAGAAAACATTTAGGATAAAATTTGAGTGAAACCCATGACTTAACATTCACGAAATTGAGAGGGAAGGTTTGGCCGGAAAGTCGGCCGGAGCTATTGATCCCTATATTCGTGAAGATTAGGGAGGGTCTTGATGAAAACTGAGGTTTGGATTGAGGTCCTTGAGAGAAGAGAAAGAAGATAGCATAGAAAACAGACCAAAAAATCGATGGGAATTTGTAACCGTCACCGGAGAAGAAAACTGTACACACCAGAACCCTATCGGAAGGTCAGGGGAAGAAAAAGGAAATTGTTGTCTTGGTTCGGGTCGGGTCGTGACCCGACTGAAACAAGAACGGATATAACCGAAACGGCACAGTTTTGATAAGGTTTTTAAGTTTAAATTAGGTGTGTTTGGTAACAAGAATAATAAATTGAAATTGGGTTTGAGTTTAACCAAACCATGGATAAGGTAGACAGAGTGGATATCTTGTTCTGGTTCTCTGAATTAAACTGAACCGGTTGGTTCAGTGAAGGGTCAGACCGGTTTAGGGTTTTGCCTAGTGAACCCACTGGTTCAGACCGAAACTGTTGGAAATTTCATTTGAACCCCAGAATTTTAGGAAAATTATGCTAAGGCCCAACAGGAAATTAATAAAATATTATTTTTATTTCAAGAATACCCCTGAATCAAAAATGGGTCAAACGAAGTCCAAACGAAGAAAATGAATAGTCAATTTTTATTATTTTGAGCATTCTAGACTCAACCGTGGAGTTAGATTTATGAAAAGAAGTCCCGAGAAGTACTAAACCGTAAAAGTGCTAAAATGACCATTTTGCCCTTTTTAGTACAAATGTCCAAATAAAATTTCGCGAAAGCCTAAACCAACTTTCTTCGGCGTTTCGGACTCAATGGTAAAGTATAAATTAATGTTATAGATAGTTAAAATAGCAAGGTATAAAATTTGATGAATAGCATTAATTTTGAGACGGATCTACCGATATATAAGAAACTCGAAGGGAAAAGGCAAACTCATGGATTACTGACATAGGACTGCATTTAGAGGTAAAAAAATTCCCTTTCTCTTCCATGTGGTGTTTCCAAGCCAAGTTTATTCTATTTACTGCCAAGCTTGTACTCTTGAAGGTACCTGTTGTTATTGTTTCCACAATGTGATATTGTTCTATCTTGTGGACATTGATTGACTGTTATATCATTGTTATCATGTTGAACCATGCCTTGAACGGCCTACTGCTATGTCTTTATTGAATATATGATATTCCATTTTATACTCTTTTGGAATCACTTATGATCATGATATGTTTATGAATATGGGATTTGTGCTCAATCACAACATCCATCTGATGCTTTCTGATTGACTGGAGACCTACGGGTCTAGTCCGTGAACGGACATGTATGGCTAAGAGGAATGGTAAAAGAAGGGGGTATGCCGGGCCCCAAAAGATTGAGGGTTCTTGCCAAGCCCTGAACAGTGTAAATGCATCTCTTATATGATTGACAGGACTGTGATTATTGAGTGACACGGTTCCTTATGACTTATCTTACACTGAGAGGATATTCTTCATTGTTTTGATTGTGATCAGTTTATTCTGGCAGTATATTCATGTTGATATATTGTTATTGAAAGTTCATGTTGATGTTGTATTCATTACTCCTGATTGTACATTGTGACCTATTGTTCATTGGCCCTCAGGGCAACTGTTCTCATTGGCTATCACAGAATCTCTTTTCTTATGATTGGCTGTCATAATCTTATTCATGGATTCATATTTCACCGATACTAGTGTCAGAGATCTGTTTTTACTTGCTGAGCTCTCGTAGCTCATTCCACCCTACTTACCCCCATTTCAGGTAATGACGTTGCAAGACCCCAATAGGAGTCTGAGAGTGTAGGAGGACATTTTGAGGAACTGTACTAGTCTATGTTTAGTTCTGCCATGTATTCACCACCCACGGGTGCTGGTTATGTCTGATTCTTATTTTTGTTATTGTAGAACCATATCATGTATTGAATAAACTTCTGCTGACATTGTGTACTGAAAGACTTCCGCTGATTATGGTCATTGATAAAACTTTCGCTGTTTAGACTTCCGTTGATTATGGTCATTGATAAGACTTCCGTTGTTATTGCTTTAAGATTTTGGTACTTTGCATCTTAGTACTATGATACAGGAATGGAAAAAGTAGGGACGGCCTTAAGGTCGACCCCGCGACACGAGATCCGCATAGTGTGGGTTTCGGGTCGTGACAATAGCTCTTATATTGACAATGCTGGATGGAACCGAAGGGTTTGTGATCTATAGTGATGCCTCATTCAAAAGCTTGAGGTGTGTGTTGATGTAGAATGGAAGAGTGGTAGTTTATGCTTTATGATAGTTAAGACCCCATGAGGGGAACTATCCGACACACGATCTCGAGCTAGTAGCCATTGTCTTCGCTTTGAAAATATGGAGGCATTACTTATATGGAACTACGTACGAGATCTTCACTGACCATAAGAGCCTCAAGTATCTGGTTACACAGAAGGAGCTCAACATGAGATAGCGTTGTTGGTTAGAGTTGTTGAAGGACTACGAGGTCAGCATACAGTACCACCATGGGAAGGCAAACGTGGTAGCTGACGCTCTTTGTCGGAAGTCATTAAGGAGTTTGGCTTACCTGTTGATGATACAAACAGAGATACTGAAAAACTTGGAGGATATGGAGATAGAGATAGTTCTGCCCATATCTGAGCAATGTGTGCCAACGTCACAGTCAGTCTATCAATTGTGGACAGGATTAGAGAGCAGCAGACTCATGATGAGAAGTTAACTAAGCTTCGTCAAAAAGCTGAGATAGGTATAGACTCTGAGTTTTCAGTACGAGAGGGGATGTTATACTATTAAGGCAGGATCTGCGTACCCAATGTGCCAGAGCTCAAGAAAGAGATTTTTGATGAGGCACACAGTTTGAGATTTGCTTTGCATCCAGGGAACACCAAGATGTATTATAATGTCAAGGGTACTTATTGGTGGTCTGGGATGAAGCGTGACATAGCTAAGTACATAGCACGATGTGCCAAGTGCCAACAGGTCAAGGTAGAGCACCAGAAGCCTGGTAGACTTCTACAATCACTACCTATTCCTGAGTGGAAGTGGGAACACATCACGATAGACTTTGTGTCAGGGTTGCCAAAGACAGCAAGATGGAGTGATTCTATCTGGGTCATTGTGGACAGGTTGACCAAGACAGCTTATTTCCTGGCAACCAAGACAACACAGACCCTAGAGCGACTAGCCAAGTTATATATCAGGGAGATCGTCAAGCTTCACGGAATTCCAGTATCGATTGTATCTGATAGGGATCCATGGTTTGTATTATGATTTTGGAGAGGTCTACAACAAGCTATGGGTACGGAACTGAGTGTCAGCATTGCTTATCATCCCGAGACCGATGGACAGTCAGAGAGGATGATACAGATTCTAAAGGACTTATTGCGGTTCTGTATCATAGACTTTGAGGGGAGTTGGGAGGATTAGTTGCCACTCGTAGAGTTCACATACAATAATAGCTATCAAGCTAGTATTGGTATGGCACCATATGAAGCATTATACGGTAGGAAGTGCCGGTCACCACTGTGCTAGACAGAGGTGGGTGAAAGGAAGCTCTATGGGCCAAAGATAGTGGAACAGACTACAGGGAAAATACAACTGATCCGACAACATTTACTAGCGACTCAGAGCTGATAGAAGAGCTATGAAAATGCTCATAGACGAGAATTGGAGTTCACGGTAGGCAATTATGTGTTCTTAAAGGTGTCATCAATGAAGGGTGTAGTCAGGTTTGGCCAAAAGGGAAAACTCGGGCTGAGATACATTGGGCCATTCAGGATCGCAAGAAAGGTTAAACCCGTAGCCTACCAGCTTGCCTTGCCTTTAGAGTTAGCACATGTACATGATGTGTTTCACGTTTCGATGCTGAGGAAGTGTATACAGAGTGCAGATCAGGTAATTGAGCACGAGCCGTTAGATGTCCAGGAGAATCTGAGTTACATAGAGCATCCAGTTCAGATATTGGATCATCGAGATTAGGTTCTATGGAACAAGATTATTCCATTAGTCAAAGTTCTGTGGAGGAATCACCGGATAGAGGAGGTTACTTACGAGCGAGAAGATGACATGCGTGCCAAGTATCCACATTTATTTTCATAATAGTATATGCTAAGTTTGGGGACAAACTTATTTTTAAGGGGGTAAGAATGTAATATCCCGACCTGGGATATAGCACGTATACCGAGGTAGACCGGGTCGAGTAGTGTAACATCAGTTGTAAACCGAGCTATTTAAGCTCTGCACCAGGGTATTTTATGGAATTGTATGATTTTGGAATATCAATGGGTTATTTAGAATAGCCAGTACCGGGCAAAACCCGAGTACCCCAGGACCCAGCATCCAAATGTATGCACGCACGTATTTCCACGCATGTGTATATTTTATGGATGCGTAGTATATCTAAATTAAGTGTATGTACGTATGTATAAAAATATATATATATAGGTATAGGTGTATAAATGAACGTATGTTTGCATGTGTAATTATGTATGAATATACGTGTACAAGTACGGTATTGTATAATATATATGTGTATATATATGTATGTATAAAATGTAAATACAAGAAAGGAAGGGGCAGTATGTGTGACCAGTGTGTGATCAGTGTACATAGGTGGCAGTGTGTATGTGTCACTTTGTGAATGTGAATATGTCACTATGTAGGTGTTGTGTGAAGGAGGTGAAGGCAGAAAGGCTGCTGACACTAAAGGCAAATGAGAGTGCAGTTGTATGTATATATATATATATAGTGTGTGTGTGTGTGTGTGTGTGTGATGGATACGTGAGTGATAGAAAAAAGTGGGGCAGTGGAGTGCAGTCAAAGATGGGTGCAAGAAAGGGAGGAAGAGAGAGAAAGATTGTAGGTGCTGTGAAGAAATTCTCCTATAAAAACTGAAGGAAGGATAAAGGAAAATTTAGAAACTGACGTAGAAAAGAAGAGGTTTAAAGGGTTCAGAAGTGGAGACCAAGTGGTTTAGGAAAAGCTGCACCAAGAAAATCAGAAAATATAGGTGAGTTAGATATGGTTCTGTTTTTAATTTTAAGAGCATGATAATTAGTTTGAATGTTAGGGTCTGAACCAGAATGAAAAATGAAGTAAATTGGAAAAAGAATCAACCAAAATAGTTCCATGAAGAGGCAGAAAACCCTAGTTGCAAGTTTGAATGATAATACGGGTTTCATAGATTTTATGCTTAAAACTTCGTTTAAATGTTAGGAAAATAATCTCCATTGATGCAAGAAACATTTAGGGTAAAAATGGGGTGGAAACCGTGGTTTAGAAGTTAAAAAAATGGAGGGGTAGACTTGGTTGGAAAATTGGCCGGAGATGTTTCACTTCCTATTCGCGAGGATTGGGAGACTTTTAAAGGGAAATGATGGTGGGTCTGTGATCTCCGTGGAAGGGGCTATAAAACGGCATTGAAACAGGGGCAAAATAAGGTTGGGACTGGGTCGCCGTCACCGGAGATGGTGACAGAACCCTACTGGTTCTCACCAGAAAGACGGGGAAGGGATGATGAACAGTGGGGCATGCGACGCCGTTTAGGTTAAGGGTTTTTTTTTTTAAATTTAAAGAGGGAAGGGGACTGTTTGGTCACGGGCGTAGGAAATCAATTGGGTTTTAATTCGGAACAGGGGTATCCTATTCGTGAATAAGTGGCTTAGCCACTGTTTGGTTTAAAAGAAATAAGAAAAAAATAATGGGGGCTGCTGCCCCCGAGACTCGAACATGGGACCAATGGGAGAGATGGGATACACGGACCACTGAGCCATGGGCTCACGTGTGGTCATATAGCCACTGATTATATATATATATATATATATATTACATAGTAAATAAAATCAGGAAAATGAAAAAGAGCGTAGCCCAGGGATTCGAATCGTGAACCTGGAGTGTGGATGGAGCGTGTGTAACCAGTTGGACATAACAATCCCATGCCAACTTATCCCACAAAAATATATATATATATATATATATTATACATAAATTATATTAATTAAATTAATTAAATTAAATAATAGCGAAATAGCCCTTTGTCCAATTTGAATAGGTTAATAGTATATTTTTACTATCTTGGACCTTCTGATTCCAATGGTGAGGTCCGTGTCGCGAGATGAGGTTTTGAAAAACAAAGACCTGTAGAAACACTAAATGACCAAAATACCCTTACTGCTACCCGAACCCAAATGGAATTCCGCGAAAGCCTAAACTGACTTTCTTCGGCATTATGGACTCAATGGTAGAGTCTAAATTAGTATTAGAGATACTTATGATAGTAAGGCATAAAATTTGATGAATAACATTAATTCTGAGACGGATCTATTGATATATAGGGAACTCGAAAGGGAAAGGCGAACTCATAGAATACTGACCTAGGACTGCATTTAGAGGTAAGTAAATTCCCTTTCTCTTCCATGTGGTGTTTCCAAGCCAAGTTATTCTATTCTACTGCCGAAATTGTATTCATGAACACATCAGATATTCTTGTTTTCCACAATGTGATATTAATCTATCTTGTGGACATTGATTGACTATTATATCATTGTTATCATGTTAAACCATGCCTTGAAAGGCCTACAGTTATATTTCACTGTATACTTTATATTCTATTTTTATATTCAATGGAATCACATATAATCATGATATGTTTATATACCGGATTTGTGCTCAGACACAATATCCATCTAATGCTTTCTGATACATTGGAGACCTACAGGTAAAGTCCATGAATGGATATATGGAAATACATTGGAATTCACTGGGGGGTATGCCGGGCCCCAAAAGACCGAGGGTGTGCCAAGCCCTGACACAGAATAAATGCATCTCTTATTTGATTGTTTGACTACGATTGTTGAGTTACACCATCCCTTATGATATCTGTATTAAGAGACATTTGCTTATTGATTTGATTGTGATCGGTTTATTGTGGCAGTACATTCTTGTTGTTATATTATCATTGAGAGTTCCATGTTGATGTTATATCCATTACTCCTGATTATACATTTTGACCCATTGATCATTGGCCATCATGGCAACTGTCCTCATTGGCTATCACTGCATCTTACTTCTTATGATTAGCTATCATATTCTTATTCATGGATTCATATTCTTTTATGATCACCAATACTAGTGTCGGAGATCTGTATTTACTTGTTGAGCTTTTGTAGCTCATTCCACCTTACTTACCACCTTTCAGGTAGCAACGCTGCAAGACCCTAGTAGGAGTCTGAGAGCGTAGGAGGACATTTTGAGGAAATGTACCAGTTTATGTTTTAGTTCTCCCATGTATTCACCACCCACGGGTGCTGGTTATGTCTGGTTCTGATTTTGATTATTGTGGAACCATATTATGTATTAAACAGACTTCTGCTGATCATTGTATTAAAAAGACTTCCGCTGATTATTATCATTGAAAAGACTTCCGTTGATTTTTGTTTTAAATTTTTAGTACATTGCATATTAGTACTATGATACAGGAATGGAAAAAGTAGGGACGACCTTAGGGTCAGCTCCGCAACATGAGATCTGCATAGGGTGGGTTTCGGGTCGTGACAATATATATACACTTTATTTCATACATGGGCAAATATACATATATCATGAGTTTTATTTATTTATTTATTTTTATTTTATTTTATATTATTTTATTTTTATTTCAATATTCATTCATGTGTTGCTCGATATCGCCCGACATCATCCGTACATTCGAAACTATTTAGATTTCACAACTGTCCATTTATTCAATGTAATAACAAAAAGCCCTAACGGCTCAGGTTTACGTGGTTCGCTCGGTTACATTTTGGGTCGGGATATTACATTCTAACCTCCTAAAATTGAGTTCTGTCCCCAAAACTCAAATGTTCATAATCAATGAAACTCTATTATCTCCTCATGCCAGTTTCATCATCATAATTTCCTTTGTAACCTGTCTCTTGGACTTATCTCTAGTCTTCAAAGACTATATTCTTAGGCAGAAATATTTCTTTATATAGGGTTCATAGTTCTTTGTATTCCTCTTTGTTTTATTTCAATAGTGAATTTGGAAGTCAAGGTTTTGACCTTTTAACTTCCTCGAGACTTTTAACTCATTGTCTCCAGATTTTAGTATTAACATCCCCTTACGTATCTCTTTAGTTCACAATCGATGGCTAGGGCTCTATTACTTTCATTACTCACCCTGAGTCATCTTTTCAGTTGCTTGACTATTTCCCCTTGTTACCAGTATCTTGACTAGTTCCATGTCTAGTCGTTATATTCATCTCATTTGGTACTAGGTCATGATTACCTTACTGATCATGGTCTATCAACTTCCGTTGGCGTCGTATGGTGCATCATGTGCTAGGTAAAGGTATCTAGTACCTTGATCTTTTCTTTTAGATCCATTTCTTTGATGGTGGTGATAGGAAGTTAATAGTGCAACTAGCCTACACCACTTTTATAATTAGAGTGTCTTGGGTTTGTCATTCAAGTACTTTAAGTTTTACTAGGGATAAAGTATTGTACTCTCTTTTGTTTTCATGAGTATCTTTTGGTTCTTGCTAGGACGGCTTACTTGTATGCTCTTTGCATTCCAATATTTATCCCCTATACAGGTGACCTCAAATATATTCAAACTTTCCATTTGCAGATTCTCAATCAAGTGTCCCTTTCTTGAAGGATTGATTTATCAATCCTCTTTTCATTTCCTTTTTGGTTTTATGTCCTTATTTTTGTACTATTCATTGGCATACCTACCTTTTTTTCTAGATTCGTGTGCATTTATCCTTTTATCAAGTTTATAGGTTGAGGAAATTAGTTCCTTTTTTTTTTTTTTTCACATTATAGGCTAGTGCATATTACAATTGCTCTTTTCACAGGTTTTGATTCCTCATCCCTTCATAGATTAAAGTATGGTACATATACTTAGAAATTTTAGGATATTCTTTTACCCCAGTCCATGTGACAGTCTTTTTTGAAAGTGTTCTTAACGGTGTTATCATTTTTGGTTTACCTGAAATTATCCACATCATTCAATTAGTTTAAATCTCAAAGTTTTATGACTTGTTAGTTTATAACCATTCTTTTGATTTCACTTACCTTTGCTCAGAAAGGTTGTTCAAATGTCTTATGCTAGTCATTATGTTCAGTTTTTCACCATATATTACATTTTTCTCCCCAATCGTTATTCAACGTTTACAAATTTGTTCTGTCAAGAACTTATTCAATCGTATAGAGAGTTCCTTGTACATTCTGTAACTTCATATCATATTTCAGGTTGGTTCATATCAATTAGTCCCATCATTTTATCGTTACATTTGGCATTCAAAGTAAATCAAGATTATGTTAAGTTTTTCCCACCATGGAAATTCCCTACTTCCTTAGTTTCACAATTCATTTATTCCTACTTTCTACCTCAATCTCTATTGTTCTCATAACCCAAAGAATTAGGTATCACTTTAGCACAGTCGTTGTCCTCACCAATTTTTTTTCTAGGCATTATGCTACAATTTTCGTCTCTTTAATTGCTAGGTCACGTAAATCCTCAAACATCATTTAGCGTCATTAATTATTTATCTTTTGAAATAGATTCAGCTAACTCAAGAAAGTACAACCCACAATTAGATCCTATTGTTACCTAGGTCAATAACATCCATTGAATTTTTCCAATGATCATTTATCACGTGTCAATCTCCTTTTAGGACCATCACATTTCATAAATGTTCCCTTGATAGTCTCATTTAATCAGTATCTGTCTACCAATAATTCATTTGTCTTTACCTTATATAACTCACTCAAGAATCCTCCTAATTCTAATAATTCCTCAACTTTCCAAGATTTCACAATCCCAACTCTATGTCACCTTATATCCTTTAAAAGAGCATTTACTGTTGCCCTTGTTCAAATGCTAGTTTCCCCCAATTCATTGATCAATTCCAGTGTAATGACTTAAGAGTCATCCACCTCAACACTGGTATGATTCTTCCCTAGAATCCTTCACCTTTGCCCTTAAGCATACTACTTTCTCCCAACAGTCAACATTCATTTGATCATCTCAATCATCCAAGAACATCGAAGTCGGTCATAGCATCGCCTGTTCCAAAAGCCATTAACCTTAGTATTTAATCAAGCGATCGTCTTCCAAAAGTCACCAATCATTTAACTATTTAAATCATCGGATTCTTAGTTCTTTAAGGGTATCTAATTGGTTACAAATACCATGAACTTATGTTTTATACTTCATATGCTCTATGTATATCTTTCATGAATAATGTTTTCCTCATAGTGCCTCAAAATCACATATCATCTAAACTTCATGGTTCTCTAAATGGTTTACTACCAATTCAGTCTTTACGATCATTTAGATCACAATGATCTCTAACAGTCACTCAAGATCGTTTATCATTTACTTCATTTAACTTGATGGGGTATTGACTACAATCAGATCACACCTTATCTTAGATCATAAGATTCATAGACTTCTTCCTACTATTCATCCATCATGTGTTAACCTCTTTCCAATATCATCACATTTTATAAGATCAATTCTGACAATCTAGCTCATTTAGTAACTGTCTTCAAGACTCTACTTATCTCTACTCTATCAAGGTCTACTTATGACTTACTCAAGAATTTTTATATTTTTAGTCCTCTTGTAATTATTCATTCAATTCCCTTCAGACTATCTCTCATTCAACCTCGTCTATTTATCTACAATATTCCTCAGTGTCCATCTGCATGTATTAACACTAAAGCTCTCGAGGATATTGAAATAGTTAAAATGAAATTAAGGGGTTCCGTTTCTAAGTTCAACTCTAACAGTAGCGAGGATGATACTAATCAATGCGTAAAGCCTAATATCAACAGTATATGCATAGGTCATAAATAAACTAGAAGGGTACCTGTGTTTGCTGGTGCAGCAGTCTGTTCATCTCCTGGTATCACTAGGGTTAATAGGGTAGGTGTGGTAGAGGTTATAGATTTATTCTGAGGATAGTTCCTCGCAAAGTGTCCAGCACGACCGTAATAGTAGCAGACATTGGTATTCTTAAGGCATTTCCCTCGGTGGGATTTTTGGCAGGTGAGGCATTCAGGTGTGTCCTTTTTGCAGTTGGCTCTTTTCTGTATAGGCCCGGTGTTTTGAGTTCTAGCTTTGGGCTTGGAAGATAAGGGTCCCTACCCCTTGCCCTGATTGTCCTCTGGCTTATAAGTTTTCGTTCCTTTGGCAAATCCTTGTCCCCTTTGTTCAGTGACCTTCACGACCCGTGTCACTTCTTTAGAGTAAGTAGTTGACCGCTGGGGTTTGGCTTTGGGTAGAGTCTATAAGACTCTATTCACAAGGTGTTCAAGCCAGTCTAGTTAGTCTGTCATAGTTGTGGTAATTCGGCTATGAACCATCTTGTTGTAAAAGATGAAAGGTTAGCATTCTCATAAGGGTCTAATCATTCATAGTTTAACCGAGTCAACATAGTCTATCCAACATAAGTGAATCAAATCGAGTTTAACCATACTACTTAACATCCCTATACAGTCTAGCATAGTGTAAAAATCAGTCTATAGGTCTAACATGGTGTAAAAATCAAATCAATTTAAATCGTTGTGGTTAGTACTTACGTAAGAATCTAACATAACATGGAAATCTATCATAATGTTACCTTGACCTTGACTTCTTAGACTCAACAATCTTAGTACTCTAATCCTGTCTCCCATGACTCACTAGAACCTAAAACTCTGCTCTGATACCAAGTTGTCATGACCTGAAACCCACCCTATGCAGATCTCGTGTCGTGGGGCCGGCCCAATGGCCATCCCTACTTTTTTCATTCTTTTACCAATGATAACAATAAATAATGTAAACATAACATTAAAGTGCGAAAGCCTTATTACAAATGTTGTTCAAAGACTGAAATTAAAACTGACAATAAACTAAACATGAACCACTCTTAGGTGGTGAGTACATGGGAGAGACTATATCATTCTATTGTGCTCCTCATCTGTCTCTCTATGCTTCTCACCTCCTACTGTGGTTCTGTAGCATTCTCACCTGAAAAATATAATGAATGGGATGAGCTAACAAAGCTTAGTAAGTAAAAACCTATCTCAAATACGGGTTAAGGATTACATAGGAAAACATGAATTCAAGGTAACATGATAGCCAGTCATGACAACGATTGCAGTTAACAGTAAAGTGCCACAAGGCCAATAAACAGTAAAGCCCAATAACAAGTGTGAGTAGTAGTGTAACATGGATATGGATAAAGCACAATAATCACAATTAATATGAATACTGCCACAATAAAATGATCACAGTCAAGTCCAACTAATGAGTGAACGGTCAGCATTTCAATGCACACAAAATACCTTCATAACTCCCAAGGTAAGAACACCCCCATCACCATGTGTCCGATCATGGATTCGACCCGTAGGTCCCGTCAATCAGCCCATAGGTCTAGTCAATTGATAAAAACACCCCTATCACCATTTATCCCTTCACAATCTTGACCTGTAGGTCCTGCCAACTCAAAAAGAAATCGGATGGATATTATGACTGAGCACAAATCTGACATTCAATTATAAATTAAGATTCTATCATGATTCTTTAAGAAGTGCATAAGGTATGAATGTCATGCAGTAAACGTCAATCAATAAGTCGTTCAAAGCGCAGTACATCATAGCAATAATGAGGTAACAATCAATAAGCAACCACTAGATAGGACAACATCAATGGTGGGATAACAATAACGGTTACATACATGAGTACAAATTTTTGGCAAGAATAGAAATGAGGTAGCTTGGAAAACCATGTATAAGAGATAAAAGTTTACTTACCTCATCAATACGTCTTAGTATTCCGTGACCTTCCCTTTCCCTTTCTAGTCTCCTATATATCAGTAAACACATTTTAGTTTTAATGTCATTTATCGAATTTATGCCTCATTATCATGAATATCTCTTTTACTAATTTTGACTTTTACAATTTCCAATTTAAACTAGTTTACCCAAGGGCAAAATGGTTTTTTATGTGTCCCTATTTTTTAGCTTCTATTTTCACAATTTGGACTTCACCATTGAGTCCAGAAGGTTTGAAATAATAAAAATTCACTATTTACTTAACTCAATCGAAGTTCGTTTGACTCACCTTCGACTTAGGGGCATTTTAGTCATTTTGGCATTCTACGGGTATTTTATTTTTAGGACTCCGTCTTGTGAAACGGACCTCACCATTAAATCCAGAAGGTCCAAAACAGTAAGTTTACACTATTTGTTGTTCGAATTTGTGCGTCAGAATTTAATTCAAATTTATTTAATTTCCTTAATTATTTAATTTACTTAATTGTGTCTAATATAAAGCAAAATAAACCACATGTGCCTCAATGGCACAGTGATCCATCCTTCCCACTCTTTTCCCTTGGTCATGGGTTCAAGTCACAGGCCATGCAGCCTTCGTGGGACTTCCTTTTTTTATTTTTCTCAATTCTTGTACACTTATAAGCCAAACAATAGATAGTTTCTCCTTCACAACCAAACACCCCCCAAACTCAAATTTAAAACTTGACCCATAAAGTAACAGTGTTGGGCAGCCCTCTGAATGGATAGGTTGGGTCAGACCCGACCCAGTTTGGCCCAAATCAAGGAACAAAATCTCAATCGCGCAGCCCCTTCCCCCAATGCATGGCCGGTCACCTCTTCCGTCAACGGCGACTCGCTGGCGACGGATTTTCTTGCATTTTTTAGTGGGGTTCATACCTACAGGTCATGGGCAACTCAAATCTACCCTCAGTTTTCCGATCGGAGTGCCGGATCTCCCCCAAAACAGGGAAAACTGCAGCTCCACCAGAGTTGTGCAGTTTTCCAGCCAACCCTTTTTTCTTCCATTTTCCCACCTTTTTCTTCACCATTTTGATCCAATTTTGATCCTATAAATTTCTTGCACCTAAGAGGATAATTTCCCCATGATTTAAACACAGTTTCATGCTCAAAATCATTCAAACCAATTAAATTTCCAAAACCTACACATGCTGATTTCTCTCTCATTTCTAACCCATTTTCCTTCTTTCTTTTTTTTTGTTTTTTAAAAAAAATGATCCTCTTTCATGCTCCTAAAGTCC
This sequence comes from Nyssa sinensis, assembly GCA_008638375.1. Taxonomy (NCBI): domain Eukaryota; kingdom Viridiplantae; phylum Streptophyta; class Magnoliopsida; order Cornales; family Nyssaceae; genus Nyssa; species Nyssa sinensis. The sequence goes on from CM018046.1 coordinate 30,707,445, forward strand.
CTACATTCAAATCTATACTTTGTGCTCAAAATTTTAAAAGACAGAATTGATCCAGCTTACCATTCCGAGTCACGCGCAGTCCCGATCTCCCTGCCCGTTTCACTCTTCTTATTTGTTTTCGCTTTTATTCCCCCCCCCCCAATGCTTCAGTCTCAATTCGGTTTTCTTGTTCCAACCCTCCTCTATCATTTCTTATGAATCAATATGACAATTGCCCCTCCATCTCTTGCACCAACCGTTTCTCTTCCTCTTTTCTCTTTCCTTTTTTTTTTTTTTTTCTTCCAGTATCTAACGATGCATGGCATGCTTTAAATTGATAACTGCCCCCCTTTTTATTTCTCTCTCTCTCTCTCTCTCTCTCTCTCCATTTCATCTTCCTTTTCTTATTCTTTTTTTTTTCTCCCTACTTGTGCCGCACCACCCTGTTTGCTCTACTTTCTTTCTTCTCTGTTTTTTTTTCTTTTTCTTTCTTGACTTTTCCTTCTTCTTTTTTTGGTTCTTGTAGCCTCCTCCCTTCATTTACTTGTATTAATAGGATTTGTAGGTTACATATATATACACTTTATTTCAGTACATGGGCAAATATACATATATCATGAGTTTTATTTATTTTCTTTTTCTTTTCTTTTATTTTATTTTATATTATTTTTATTTCAATATTCGTTCATGTCTTGCTCGGTATCGCTCGACATCATCTGTACATTCGAAACTATTTAAATTTCACAACCGTCCATTTATTCAATGTTATAACAAAAAGTCCTAACAGCTCGGGTTTACGTGGCTTGCTCGGTTACATTTTGGGTCGAGGTATTACATTAGTAGTGTGAAAGCCTCATTAAAAAAATGCAATATCATTGAATTTTTTTTCAAATCTTAAAACTGTGCATATTTTTAGGGTGAAATTGGTTAAAAAATGGGTTTAAAATCACCAAGATGAATTCACTATGGTTGTTTGTACTTATTAACTGTTAAATCATTTAGTAATGTAGTGAACTCATTGAGATAACAACTTCTCATGGAATGAATTCTAAATTTCTAATGTATACACACCATGAGGAAGTGTGTTGAGGGGGAGCTTGAATACTAATTAAGTGTTTTTGATTTTATTGTGATTTTTGAGAGTTTTGAGAAAAAAATTCATTGCATCTAATTTACTTGGGTTCAATTTCTTTTTGGGATATTACTTAGCATTATGATTTGTATTTTCCCTTTTATGTTTGATAGAAATCCTTCATATATATATTTTTTTAAATGTAAATTCCTCTAAAGAGAATCAGAAAGAGAGTTTTGTTTTAGCCGTTCTAACGACAAAGTCCTTCTTTCGAATGATAGCTTGTAATTAATGTTGAGTGTGGTCGTTTGAACAAGCATCAACTTCATTCAAACGATGATACGAAATTCTAGGCATCTCTTCAAATTCGTTTGAACGCATCATTTTGATAATTTCTCTTTCATTTCAATGAGTTCTTTCTCACTTTCATTTGATTACTTCACCATATTTGTTTCATTGCAAATTCTATTTGATTAAAGTGTCGTGCCCGTAGCAAAGAGCATTCTCACCAATCAGTTTCATATTTGGGTTATCCTTTGTCTTTCAGTTAGTTCTTTGTTCTTTCTCTTGATATCTTCGTTTTCCCCATTTCTTTTGCATAGCATAGGTTTAGTTGAAGTTGCTAGCATAACTTTCTGGACGTAGAGCCATCTTTGGATTTCCCTTGTTTTTTTATTTAGTCATTTTCACTTTGTTAGTTTCCTATGGCTCAATAAATAGCATCTTCCTCCACTTTTCCATATCCTATCTCCTTTAGGAGAGCACGTGATATTGTCTAATACCATTCCAGACAGGCCCAAACTAGGAGTACTACCATTTTTCACAGGTCATTCCTAGTAGAGTAGTTAGTTTGCATGGACCATATTGAGGGTACTATGGTGGAAAGAGAGTTTACTGCTCATAGTTGTCTCGGTTTCCTTTCTATAGAGGTCTAGCTAATTTAGACTTAGTTCGCGAATTCTAAGCAAACTTTGAGCCACATACTATTGATAGTACTATAGTTGCGTATATTTTAGGTGTACGTTTTGATTTTACTCCAGTTGTTCTCTTTATATTCCTACATTTGCTATGAATATTCAATCCTTAGTATCTTGCCGTAGGTCCTGATATTTCAAAAGAGGAGCTTGTTGCCTCTACCCTTCACTCTAATGGTGTGGCTATTTACTGCACCAATAGAGCTCACCTTGATCATGTCTTGATGATAGATGACTATTATTTTCTCAATCTGGTAGTTAGTTCGATGTTGGCTCCAATAGGTTACACCAACACTGTTAGTGTTGGTCGAGGTCGCATGCTTTATACTATAGGCACTCGTCTCTTTATTGATGCACAATCGCTCATTTTTTAGTGCATCGTGGTACTACATATGGTACTTTCAGTAAGACCCTTCCTTTTAATAGCATTATTACTTGTTTGTGTGTCCATTTTCACCCTTTTATTTTCTCCATAGAAACCATCTCTCATCCGATAGGGCCCTTTAGCAGGATTATTCAACACCAGTCACATAGTCATCTTTCTGGTCCACGTGCTTAGCAGCAGTAAGACCAAATCAATCCCAATGATTATCTTGTTGATGATCCTCATACGCTGGCCCAGCCTCAGCCTCAACCTCCTTAGTATGATCCTTATGTCGCCTCCTCAGTATGTTACATACGCTGATCTGGAGCGACATTATGAAAGGTTTCTTTATACCAGTCATAGACTGCCTTAATCATATAGTTCAGCGATTAGATCATCACGACTATGTTTTAGTCTATTATAATGATTGGTTAGAGCACCTGTGGGATTATCGGTAACAGCTTGCGGAACATACCGATGGCCTATACTCTACGGTTGAAAACGACAACCCTCTAGCTGATCCTATGGAGGATGTGCAACCAAATATTGGTCATTGAGGGCATTCCGCTTAGTGATGTGAGAGAGTTATATTGTAGGGAGGACACATATGTATTCTTTTTTTTAGACATTATATCTTTATAGATAATTGTAATACCCTGACCCGGGTTAGCACGTAACCCGAGGTATATCGGGTCGGGCAGTGTACTTTTAATTATAATCGAACTGTTTAAAACTCTATATCGTTATACCAAATGCCTTGCACAATTTTAGAATGTGAATAGTGTCAGTTATATAGTCAGTGCCGGGCCATTCCCGAGCAACCCAGAACTATGCCTCGTAATGTGTGCACGCACGTAAATTAATGCATGCATACATACGTACATTTGAATAGGTCTCAAAAAATGAGTGTATGTATACGACATTAAAAATCAGTCTATGTGTGTATATTTGACTATATATACATGTATAAAATATATATTATACATTTGTGTATGCATAGTATGGTATTATATATATACATATACAAATGATAAAATGAAAAGAAAGAAAAAGAAAGAAAGCATGCCAAGGGCATGTATGCAAGGGGTGTGTGTCGGCAGTAAGTATGTGTAATTGAGTGTGTGTAGTGTGTGTTAGTATGTAATATAATATATATATATATATATATATACACACACAAATATCATTCAAGCCATAAATGCAAGCTGCCTTTGAGAAAGAAAAATCAGAAAAGCTAAGTCAAAGAAAGGGGCTTAGAAGGGGGAGAAACCGAGAGGAAAGAGAGAGATTGAGGCGGTGGAAGGTGTGTATGTGTATATGATATATATATATATATATACATGGTGTTTAAGGTAAGAGAGATTTAAGGGGCTGTGAGTGCCTTCAAAAGTTGAGATAATTATTTGGGAAGAATCAGAATTAAGCCAAGAGGAACACAAGGGTAAAAGCAGTGCACTACATCAAGAAAATCAAAAATTATAGATGAGTAACTATATTCTGTTTTGAAATTTCTAGCATGATTCGTAGTGTTTAAATTGTAGGGCTGTATGAAGCATGAAATAAGGAATCAAATGCAAAAAGAACAGAGAAAAATGGTTTAAAATTGAAAGAGAAAACAGTAGTTGCAGGTGTGAGAAAATAATTGGATTTCTAATATTTTATGCATGAAACATTGTTTAAATGGTCCAGAAATTTCCCTATAAAGTGCAGAAAATGAAATGTAAAAGAAACAAGTGAAAATAGTCAAGAAATTTGCATGAAAATGAAAATGTTCAGTTGGCCGGAGTTACGGATTTCCTTAAATTCGTAAAGATTTGATGAGTTATATTAAAAACTAGGTTTAGAAATGAGACCTACATGAAAAGTAGAAGAAAATGGCATTTTAGAAACATTAAAATTCGATTGAAATTCAGTTGCCATCGCCGGAGAAGACAACTGTACACACCGGAACCCTACCGGAGTTCCATCGAAAAAACGGGAAAGAAGACTGTTTATTCTTGGGTTGGGATTCGAGTCACGAGTTGGATCCAGGTCGAGACCCGACCGAAATAAAAAGGGGCAAACCAAAATGACGCAGTATTGGTTTAAGTTTAAAAGATTTTAAATTGAAATTGAGAGTGTTTGGCTATGGGCGTAAGAAATTAAAATAGAAATTGATTTGGGAATAGGGATATCCTATTCCAGTTTTGAAGCCTAACCACTGTTTGGCTATCTTTGGTGGGGATAGGGTTTTCTGAATTTACAAAAGAACCCAGAAGTTAGAAAAATTACAATCAGACCCCCCAAATTTTAATTATTATGATTTGACCTCTCAGAATAAAATATTAATTAATTATTAATTTAATTAATTAATTTAAAATAATAGAAAATTACGAAAATGCCACTAAGTCAAAAAGTAGTCAAACGAACTCCGATTAAAATAAAAGAATAGTGAATTTTTATTATTTCGAGCATTCCGGACTCAACTGTGAAGTCCGATTTGTGAAAAGAGGTCTCGAAAAGTGAGAAACTATGAAAGTGTAAATGACCATTTTACCCTTTATAGTAACGATGTCCGAATTAAACATATGAATAGTGTATTTTAACTATCTCGGACATTATAAAACCAATGGTGAGGTCCATTTTATGAGATGAGGTCCTAAAAAATAAAAGGCCCATAAAAGTTCAAAAAGTGACCATTTTGCCCTTTTTAGTATAGAAGTCCGAATTGAATTCCGCGAAAGCCTAAATCGACTTTGTTCGACGTTCCGGATTCAATAGTAGAATATATTTAAGTGAAAGAGAAACCAATAGTAAAGAGGCATAAAATTTGATGAATAGCATAAATGATAAAAAGTAAACTAAGATATACTATCTATTGATGAATAAGGATTTCAAAGAGGAGGGAACAATGACTTGATTTCATTGTGAAAGAACGAAAATGGTTTAAGAGGTAAGTAATCTCTGATCTCTGCATGTGTTACATTCCCAGCCATGTCAATAGTTTTTCTTATATTATCTATTATATTCCATACATACCAGAACAGTTATTGAGTCCACATTGATATTGCTTTACCTTGTGGAAAGTGTTTATTGATTGTTATATATCTTGATCATGATTTCTGTACGTTCTGTACATAGGCCTCAAGGGGTAAGACTTATGATCTCAGCAGCCCAGCTTACATTGGCCTATTAAGGCAATAATTTCATTTGCTGCTGAGATAGTGTTATTGCATTTACTGTTTATTGGATTTAGTATGATCTCGATATATTATATTGTAGCCGGATTTATGCTCAGTCACAAACTCCATCTGATGCTTATTAGACCTACGGGTCGAGAAAACGAAAACCAAAAGTGACAATTAAAATGGCAGCTAAAGTGGGATCTGTGAGGCGAGTACTGAACCGATGGGTTAGTGCTTGGCTGAGAGATCGAGGAAAAGAGAATAAAATGACTTAAGGGGTATGCTGGGCCCCAAGTTAAAGTGCATCCACATTTGTTGCTATCAGTATCTATTATTGATTATCATAGCTTGGTCATATTATATCATTATGAATGATCATGAGATTTCACAGCTTTCATTCGAGTGCATATGATTATTCTTGAGACAGCTCATGACTGTAGCAGTATGATTATATTATCAGACAGATTTCATTGCTTTATCATTTGAGTTTCTATCATCTGATATTGAGTTATATATTCATTCACTAGCTAGCACATCTGCATTTATCCTAGTTCTTTTATGGATAATGCTTTCTATATTCTTGTACACATGGCATAGCAAAGGATAATTACTTATTGAGCTTTAGTTAGCTCACCCCAAACTTACCAACCCTTTCAGGAAAGGAAGCTATAGAAGAGCAGTAGCAGTAGCAGTCAGCTAGATAGCAGCGGACATTTCTTTTGAAGTTGTAAGTGTAATACTTAGTACAGATAGTCTTGTAGTTATCTCATGTTATCCACGTCTTGGGGATGAACAGTAGTATTAAGAAATTTTGTATTCCGCATTTTGTAAACATTATATATATGACATGTAGCTTTTATTTATTTTCTTCCGCATTTTAGTTGTTGCATGTTAGTAGCACTGATCATGTAGCAAGTTGAGGCCCTTGGTTCGACAAGCAGCGTCGGATCGGGTGCGCGACACGAGATCCGCATAGGGTGGGGTCTCAGGTCGTGACAATAATTATATTAGACTTCTGTTATCGCATCCTGCACCCCACCCTAAATGAATGCCAAAGACGTGATGCTAGTTAGCCACCTTGCCGGTCTCCCTACCGACAATGCAACCAACCAAAGGCAAACTTTTTAACTTTACAATGAATTGCATTCCAAATGTAGGGTCAAAGTAGCGAATATTAAAACCTTTTTTATGTCGGGAATGTAACTCATCTTACCACATCAGAGCACATCTATAATCAGTCATCTAATATCTCTAGAGTACAAATATACATGATCCATGTCCCAATTCATCTATTGTATATCAATGAATTCAATAATATAGTACCACAAAGCTGAATAACATGATTCAGTCCACAATAATCTGAGTCTCCACAATTTATGGCCATCAAATCCTTACTTGGGATGACTCCGGCTTACTAGTTTCATGTCATTGTGCCTTCTAATCCAATGGAGATAAATCCTGAAAAATTTCAAGATAGAGTGAGCTTAAACTAGCCCAGTGAGTAACATAGGTTCCCTACCATGGGTTTCAAAACCAGTTCTGTATATAAAGCACATGGATGGTTTAACCATTTTAATAGTAACATATCCAAATAAAATGCATGGTTAAATGCAGCTCAAGTAGAACAAAACAGATCAGTACAGAATAGAACAGAACAAAACATAATAGATCTGAACGAAATGCCAATATATCAATTAGAAGGCATATCATCAAGTATGTCTGAGCTTCTCCCAACTACCTATAAGCGGACATTCGTGGGGCTTCTACCCTCTGGGTCAGATCAAAACAAAACAGGATAGAATTGAGCAAAATAGAACAGAACAGGATGCCTATCAAGTGTATAAGCCTTTCCCAGCTGCCCATAAGCGGACACTCATGGGGCCTTTACCCTCTGGGTCATGCTCTGGCCTACTTAAGCAATATCGCTCAATCCTATAGTGGGCCCAAGAGTCAGACCATAATAAAACAAAATAGAATCGGAACAGACTCCGAATAGTATATAACAGAACAGAGCAAAACAAAATAGAATCAAAACATAACAGAATTAGAGAGTAGGACCGAAGGAAATCATGCCAAGTATAATGCAGTACAAAGTGTAAGCATTTAAGTATATTCATTTAAATAGTACAGTATATGATAATACTATGGTAGTCAAAATAACTCCAAGTCAGAAGATTCGAGTTACTCATAGTATAGTAACATGTGTATTTGCTTCCGCTGTAATGATTGAATGTAATGTGATGTGTGAATGGCACAGATTTGTTTATTTGAAGGAATCCCATGCACGGCCCCCTAATCCTCTTAGGGTGGGTTTTAGGTTGTGACAAAGTTGGTATCAGAATAAAGGTTAAGTATTTTTGGACTGTGGAATGGGTGAAGATTGAGGATATTGGAAGACATGAGTATACGTGAAGGATAGGACTTGAAGGTCATGAGTTGTTCGAGAATCTAAGTTAGAACCGCAAGTCGCCTAGTCATTAAGGGGACTAGAAACATGACTGAGTTAAAAAGTAGTAGTTTGATATCGAGAGGGAACTAGAACATTGAATGGAGACCTTTAAGGACTCGATTTATAGAGTTATTTTCTGACAATTGATGACCTGATGGGGACATGTAGTGATACAAGATATGCTCAATTTTTGAACGTAGACTATGAAAGTGGATAATTACGATTGTAGAAGGATAAAAGAGAAAGGGAAGATTACGACAGTTACTAGTGTTTTTTTCAGGACCTTTGTTACTGGTAAGGAACGACTGCCTTATCATGTGACTAAGGGAACTGAGAAACACGCAGTACTATGTAATACCTCGACCCAAAAATATCGGGTCATATGGCACATATTACGAAGCTATGAGAAATTAGTGTAAAGATGATACACTTAAAAGAATAATTAATTTTAAATTACACAATTACTTTAATATGAGAAATTATGAGTGTTAAAATTTATATAAACACACTCACATACACACATTTATGGTGTGGTGTAATATCCCAAAAATCCGACACGGCTTAGAGTGTACACCGACTTAATAAAAATAAATTACGTGACATAAATAATTTAAAATAACTTAAAAATATAGTAAGTCATAACGGGATTTAATGCCTTAAAAATAAAATGGAACATGCTCAAAAAATGGATAATCTAGTTAACCGAGTGAAATAAATTAAGTTAATGCCAAATTTACAATATGGAACTCATATGAAAACTAATTATGGAATTAATATGGATAAAAAAATAATATAGGCCCGGGAAATAGATGACTCGGTCAATTGATGCCAAATGGACGATACGGGGACAATATGAATAAATAATTATAAGAATAAAATATTAAATCCATACCGCAAAATAATTATGCAAATAAAATGAATATAAAATAAATTAGTGGAGACCCAAAGGCAGTAAAATATAATATATAATATATTTGTCACATAAAATATATAATAGATAATATATAAAAATATATGATATATTAAAGCTTCAAATAAGCTATTGGAAGTGTGTGACAAAAGGGGCGGCAAAATGAGGTTTATATATATAATGAAAAATCTGGAAGTTGCTGGAACGGTCAAAAACAAAAAGGGGCAGCTTCTAGATATCTCGAGAAAAAGGGAGAAAAAGGGAGAAAGAGAGGAAGTCGGGGCATGTAATATATATATATATATATATATATATATATATATATATATACACACAGTAGCTTAAAGGGAATGCCTAGAAGCCTCCACATATATATGTGGGTGTGTAAGCCGTGCAGGAGTAGTGGTGGAAGTGCAGAGAGTTGAGACGGCAACCGTTCGGGAGAAATAGGCGAAGGTGCAGTCGAAGCAGGAGCGAGCGATATCTCTACAGAAAATTAGGGGGATCATGTTGGATTGATTGTGGGATGGATGACGGTGCTGTAGTAGGAATTTATGTATGTATATATGTGTGTGTTGTGTAGTAATACAGAAGAGGTTGTTGGAAGTAAGGAGAAGGGGCAGTACAGCAGGTCGATGTGTGTGTGTGTGTGTGATGACGAGATAGAAAGGGGTGATGTTGGTAGTGGCGCTGAAATTGGAGGAGCGTGACAGTGTCGGTTTGATTGGATTGGGAGGAAGGAAATTGCAGCGATAGTATCGGCTGGATTGAAAGTTGTACAGTGGTCCAATTGAGGTTGGGTGATGGAAATTGGAGGCAATTTCCTACCATTTGGGTTAGGTGTGATGAAGAGGAAACCGCGTCGGAGTGTGGAAATTCTCTCTTAGTTTTCACGTTGTAAATTTGAAAGGGAGCCTCTGTTTCTAGATGTGTTGTTGCGGCTAATTGGGATCAGGCCAAGGAGGTATGGTTGAAGTTTATTTGATTACTGATTCACCTGTGGAACTCAAGGTGGTATATGTGTAGGAAGTTTGTGGAAATGGATAAGGATTTGAAGCGCTTGATGCTGCTGGGGTAGCTCAGAATTGTGTGTGTGGATGTTGCAGTTTTGTGGCTCAGAATTGTGTGACTGCTACTGGAGTTGCGATAGGGGCGCGATGACGATGTTGCGGCAGTAGTGGATGGGTTTTTATGATGCATATTGGTGGCCACGAATTCTGCAATTCATGGAAAATTGTCTCTCTCTCTCTCTCAGATCAGTTGAAACAAATCCTGGGATTCCCTACGGTAGCCAATCAGAGAAACAAATATGAAACAATTTTAATAGGAGAGCTCAGCTCACTTTGGCAATTGAGGACTGCAAATTGAGCTTGTCTAAATTCCAATGGAGCTACTGCGGCGGTAACGGTAGCAGGTTTATGGAATTCAAGATTAGGGAGTGGATTGGTTGATGGGGTTGAAGGACTGCCCTCTCTTTATGCAGGGCAAGAGTTTCCTGTGCATGAAGGTGCAATTTTGACATTGAAGTTCAGTCTTGCTGTGGGGAGCATTTCTGGCAGACGTGTGGGGATATCCTATGGAGGTTTTTGCTGTGCAGAGGACCACTTTGTGATGAGCTACTTGGATACTTTGCTGGGAGTTTCAGTTTTGCCATTGATTTTCCGTTGACATATGGGTTCTTCACAGTAGCAATGGCCAAGGACTGGATGACACTTAGAGGATCGTTACATAGAGCTGTTCCCAGCATTACTGGAGGATTTGAATGAAGCCAAGTCTAAAGAGGTTGAGAAGGGAAAGTTCTTCAATATCTTATGGATGGGATGATAAAGGGACAGAATCTGTTAGAATCATCATCTGCTTGGGGGAAAAAGGCTGAAGAAGCTGATGAAACTGGATTTAAAATGGCTGGCCGACTCGATCAACCTGTTGGTGTATTTTCTTCAACTGCTGAACCGTGGACCGAAGATCAACCTCAAACTCTGGATGCACGAGAATTTGGTTCATGCTTGACTGCAAATTCTCCAAAGATTGGCTGTGAATGGAGATAAGCGTAATATTTAGGTGAGTAACTCGGACTCCTGACTTGGTGTATATTTTTGTATACTGTACTACTTTATATGCTAGACTGTTTTATACACCGTATTGTTTTAATGCATATGCTTTCACGCATACTCTTTGTACTGCATTACGCATGGCATGATTCCATTCTGTCTTGACTTTTGATGTATCATGTTCTAATTCTGTTCGGGTTTGTCCTGTTCTGTTATACACCATTTGGAATCTATTCTGTTTTGGCTCAGTTTTGATCTGATCTGATCTGTTCTGTTAGGGGGTGAATATAAGTCCTACCCCAGAGGGACCAGGCGGCTGCTCCTGACGAGGAGTGAGTATAAGTCCTAGCCCAGAGGGACCAGGCGGCTGCTCCTGATCTGTTCTGTTAGTGGGTGAGTATAAGTCCTACCCCAGAGGGACCAAGCGGCTGTTCCTGATGAGGAGTGAGTATAAGTCCTAGCCCAGCGGGACTAGGCGGCTGCTCCTGATCTGTTCAGTTTTGAGCTGTTGTGTTCTGACCTATTCTGTCCTAGTCTATTCTGTTGATCTGTCTGATCTGTTCTGTTTGATCTGTCTGATCTGGTCAGTTCTGATATGTTCTGTCCTGTTATGTTCTGATTTGTTCTGTCTTGGCTCTGTTCTGATTTGTCCGATCAGTCTGTTCTGATATGATCTGTTTGAGCTGCATTTGTTCTACACGAGATGCATTATTCTATTTGAGCTACATTTGAGCATACCTGCATATATGAACTGGATTTGAAACCCATGGCAGGAACCTATGTTACTCACTGAGCTTGTTTAAGCTCATTCCATTTATCTAACATTTTTCAGGAATCATCTCCATTGGATTAGAAAGCACAATGACATGATACGGGTAGACTGAAAGGCATTCTCAAGTGAGGATCTAATAGTAATAAAATGTGAAGACTTTGGTTCTGATGGATTGACTCTGGCTATTCAGGTGAGTCTAATGATATAGTTGACTTTATTCATATATAATAGATGTGTAGGGACATGGCTCATGGTAATGGTACTCTGGAGGAATTTGATATGCTCTGTGTTATATATCTGTTATAGATGTGCTCTGTGGTTAGAGTTATTAGTTGTTTGGTTATAGACTTGCTCTGTGGTACATGCTTATGAGGTATATAGTTGAGTTGCATTCCCGAGATAAAAAGGTTTTAATTTCCGTTGTTCTGACCCTACATTTGGAATGTAATTCATTGTAAGGTTCAGAAGATTGGCTTTGGTTGGTCGCATTGTCGGTTGGAGACTGGCAAGGCAGCTAACTGGTATCACATCTTTCGTATCCGCATAGGGTGGGGTGCGGGATGTGACATGTGGTGTGTATGTACATATGGCCAAGAGTGCATACATGTGTGTACATTGTAAATATACATATATGAAAATTTTAATTTATTTATTAGATGGGTGTGATCGAGTGGCAGTGTGTGTGGCATATTATATAAACATATATATATATATATATATATATATATATAAAGGAGGAGACATAAAGTTAAGGGAGGTAAGGTGCCTATGTACAATATATGTATATTATATGTTATTAGGTGAAGAGGAATGGGAGAAAGGATGGCCCATATCTGTGAGGTATGACTGTTGATTTGAAAAGGAGTATGGGAGTGAAATGAAAGCTGAATCAGAGGGAGTTATGAAGGGGCAAACCAGATTTATGTGAGAAAAATATACATATACACTTATATACATTTTGGGATGCGCATGGTTGTTTAGCCACACAGAGGGAGAGAAATAGAAATAGAGAGAGAGAGAGAGAGAGAGAGAGAGAGGAAGTTCTGAGGAAGAGAAGAAGGAACAAAAGGAAGAAGGGAGAAAGCCATTGTTGAAGGTAAAAACACAAACTTTTAAATTTTACTCTCTAGAATTTTCTTACGTATGAACTACTTTAAGTTTTGAATCAGTATGCATAATGTTTAGAGTAAGTTTAAACAATGATGAGCATGAAATTTAAGCCATGCAAACACCAAAAACACGTGACCGTACATCAAACCTCCATAGGGGGACCTTGCTTACAGTAGGTCTGAACCCATAGCAACCAAACCGAGTTTGGTGTAGTGAGGCTTCAAGTAGACCCTAAGGGTACACTAAAAACCTAGGATCGCGACCAAAAACCTAATGAAATGACCCCCAAAAGTTGAGTTGCAGGTACGGGTTCCAAAACCCAAACCCAAAAACTCACGGTTAAACCCACTTTTATGAATGAAAACTGAAACCTTATGAACAGGGGATCACAACAAAAAAAAACCTCATCGATTTTGGCTCAAAAATGAGCATTTACCAACCAGATGCAGGTTTGATTATCAAACCTTCAAACGAGCTTATGAGACCTTCCTAATTCCTCAAACGAATGCCAAAACAATCCATGATGCTTTAGAAACGTTTTGGATTAAAAGCAGTAGGGTTCCATTGAGCCAAACATCACAAAATTGGAGAAAAAGCAAAACTGTAACTAGGGCAAACAGGGGTGGTCGTGGAGAAAATGACACTGAGTCAACTCGCGACTCGCTTCAAAACGGTGAGTTGACTCGGGACACGTGTAAAGAGACGGGAGGGCCACCGCATATATTAGAACGAAGACGTTTTGTTTTAGTTTTAAATTTAAAACATTACGGCTAACGTCATCATGACGTTAGCATTACGCATTGAACCGTGTAGACCAGTTGGTTCAATGGAGACCGAACCGGTTCACTTAAATCTAAACTGAACCAACTGGTTGAGACCGAAGCTTTTGATATTTACAGTTTGACCCCCAACTGTTTTACGGATTTATACTGTGGCCCAATTTTTGAAAAATCTATGCAATTACGCCCCTGAAAAAATAATAAAATAATAAAATAATTTATTAAATAAGTAAAATTACTAAATTGCCCTTGGACATTAAAATGCCCAAATAAAGTCCAAATTAAATAAAAAATAGTGTATTTTAACTATTTTGGACATTCTGGACCCAATGAATGGGTCTGTTTTATGAGACGGGGCCCCGAAAAACAAAGACGCGTAAAAGGGTAAAATGACCAAAATAGCCCTTGTTCAAAATTAACAAGTTATTAATGTAATCTTACTATCTTGGACCTTCTGAGTCCAATGGTGAGGTCCACGACACGAGACGGGGTCCCAAAAAATTAAAGACCCGTGAAAATACAAAAATGACCAAAATGCCCCTACATCATAAATAGTCAAATGAAGTCCAAATAAAACAAATGAATAGTGTATTTTGACTATTTTGGACATTTTGAACCTAATGGTGGGGTCTGTTTTACGAGATGAACTCCAAAAAATTTAGACATGTTAAGGCATAAATTACCAAATTGCCCCTAACATGATCGAAGCCGAATTAATTGTCGAGAAAATTTAAATTTACTTTCTTTGACATTCCAGACTCATGGTAGAGTCTATTCACCCAAAAGAAGTATCTAAAATAAAAAGACATAAAATTTGATGAATAGCAATAGTCAGGTGACTATAAATCTAAAACACTGTCGAAGTACAAAACTAAGGCACGTAGATTGAAATGAAATACGGAAAGACATGACACGTAAACACGTGAAGTAATTAAATTAAATTAAGGTAAATAGAGCTACCTGAAGAGTATACCTTAAGAGTATAACGCCTAAGATCAAAGTTAGGATTTAATATGATATAAGCATAAGTAGGTGAAATTACAGTGATGTGAAGTTAATGAGACTATGTATGAATTGTTCTTAGGAACTACAGAGGAAGTGGGAAAGCACATTATTAGCACTGATCCTAAGGACCGAGGTGAGTAACCTCGTATTTAAAGTGGAGATTTAATTCCATGGATTTGAAGATGTTTTAAGTTTTAAAGTTGACTTCAATATTTCGTGATTCCTGTTTTAAAATATTCCGTTCTTATATATCCTCTTGTGACATGCTCAGTGAATAATTTTTATTACAGTTCTCTTTGAAAGTATTTAACATGTTTACATGTTCTGAAGTTGTTTATTTCAAATATTTGAAAATTTATTGTAAAGTCATGAACATCATATTTTAAATGGTCATAAAAAGCATTTCTTGAATAAGTCATGTTTAAATGCTCATAAAAAGCATTTCGTGAAGAAGCTAAGTTTTGCAAGATAATGATGCATAAGCATCGCAAATTATTGAGTTCCCTTCGGGTTCTTAATCTAGAAAAATGCCCGTTAGCAGGATCTAATCCCCTAGGCAATGAGATCTCTCAGAAGTAAAACTAGAGTCTGATTCGAAACGGATCCTCTTGTTAAAAAGTGAAAAGATGACAAATGGTTTTGAAAATGGAAGCAGGTTTTTACCCCCCGTTTTATTATGCATGTTTATATGTTTTGAAATGCTTATGCTCTATTCAAAGAAATGTATGTTTAGCCTTGAATACTTTAAATGTTTCAAAGCTATCTTTATGAAGAATGCATGTACTCTATGTTCAAAGTATACGAGCAATTGGTAGTGAGTATTTTATAAACCCTCATGACCGAAACCGCTGCCAATTGAAACCCCATGACAAATGCAGGAATTACTCATTGGGCTTCTCGAAGCTCACTCCGTTCCCTAACATTTTTCAAGTGATGATAAAGACGATTGGGAGCCCTGCTCCATTCTGGGTTGAAGATGAGGGACTCATGAATGTAGATTTCATAATGTATTAAAGACATTAGTAATTAGATGTTGTAGTAAAAGTATTTTGGGACAAAATGTATTAAGCCGTAAAGGCATTGGGCATGTAATGGCTATAAACTTTAGAAATTTTATTTATGCTCTGAATGTATGTTTACATGCTACCATTGACAAGGGTGACAGTACCAGACAGAGGTGCAAAAGTTTTAATTAAGAAAAGAAAAAGAAAAAAGTTTTTTACGGTTCCGCAAACCAAGACTGCACCACCATCCGATACTGTTGCTTATGTGAGCCTTGCCCTAAGGCCCTTTGACCGAAGGGTGGAAGTCGCGGTACACGAGATTCGCACAGGGTGGGTTTCGGGTCGTGACATGCTACCTCATCTAACCATATCGAGGAAAATCCTTAAACAATTAGGAGGCAAGAATCTAGTATGTGACATGAGAAACTAGAAATCGTATGTCCGTGACTTAGAAGTAAGGAGTGGTACGAGTAAAACACTGTTAAGTTATATGGGTAATTGAGTTTTGAGGAGAAAACACTATTAAGGAAGGGAAAATATAACACCCCTACCCAATTAATAGAAATTAAGTCACTAATTAAATTTTAGGGACTTAATAAAAATTAGACCAAGAAGGCGAAAACAATAATAAAATAAATATATGGCTAATAAAACGGCACGTGAAGAAAATAAATAAAATTTTAAAACTTCGATTTGTTAAATTGATACGTGAAGGAAGTGAATAAGAATACAAGCATACAAGAAAAAAAATAAGAATAAAGCAAAAAGGAAAAAAATGGGATAAAATATAAAAATGCCAAACAAGGCCTAAGAAGGAAAAATAAAGGAAGATAAGGCCAAAATGATAGCCCAAAGGTTTGAACCTTGGATCAAAAAATGGGAAGAACCTTATCATGCCCCGAAATTTCATAAACCCAGGGAGTGAGTGAAATGAATTAAGAAAAATAAATAATAGGCAATTGAATAGATTTAGTTGATTACTCATTTATTTCTCCATATTTCTCCAAAATTTAGAATGAAAATTTGCTACTAGACTTGCCGAAGATGGGTTTTAAATGCCAATCAAATATCTCCCCCAACTAATAGTCAAAATTAGCCTAAGTCATGTTCAAGTATGGCCCCCCAAAATAGCCCCAAAATGTCTCTAAATATACCTTGGAACAATGGCCCAAATGGGCCCCAAATGCCCTAAGACATAGGCCAAGAATAGTTCAAAAAGTCTACCAAAATTTATCTAAGAAAGTGGCCAAACATGGTCCATGAGAGTGACCAAATATGGCCCAATAAGGTGGCCAAACATAGCCCAAAAGGGTGGCCAAGGGGTAGTGTCAAGGGGTTGTCAAGCTGGGCACGCATGGGCAAGGCAGCAGGCAGGCGCGTGGGCGTGAAGGGGCAAGCGTGGCATGGCAGGTGCGCGCCCCCGCACGCGCGTGGACACGCGTTCAAGATTTTTAACACCCACTTTTTGGCACTTTTATGAAAAACAAAAAATCAAATTCAATGATCGCTTTGTCAATGGCGGTTGATACGACACTTCTACCATCTCTAAAGCTAGCTTCGTGAGATCGGCAATGAATACACCGAAAATCTGTATACGGCATTCTGTTCTGATCCAAGCGGATAGAACCTTCCACTAAATTCCAAGTTTATGGAACCGGTCTTTAAGCACTCATGCTTTGGGACATATATTGCTCAGAGCTGGTTGCAAACATGGATGATCATGGCAATAAAGCGGAAGAGATGCTTTTGATTCCTATGGTTCGTCAGTCTATCAGCAACCAACGAACCCTGTTACAATGATTAATCAGGCTCATTGTCACGACCCGAAACCCACCCTACGCGGATCCCGAGGGCGTGATGCCAGTTGACCACCCTGTTAGTTTTCTCCACAGACAATGCAAGCAACCAAAGGCAACTTCTGAACTTTACAATGAATTGCATTCTAAATGTAGGGTCAAAGCAGCAGAAATTAAAAACATTTTCAATTCATAAATGCAACTCATCCAAATACATCAGAGCATGTCTAGAAACAATCACCACATATCTCTAAAGTATCAATATACATGCCCCAATGCATCCATTCCATATCAATGAATTACTTAAAGCGGAAGTTACACCAATACAATTCAGCTAATCAAACTTATCTCCAATGATTAACAATCAGAATATCTCCAAATACCACTTAATCATAGTGATCCGACATACTAGGCTAACCTCATCACTAATGATGTAATATTATAATACAATTGTGAACTTAACCTTACATAGTACGTAGTCAACCTGACTTGGAGTTTATCTCATCAGTGTAAATCATATGTGCTTCACTAGTTCTACTAGTTATCTCACTGCATATCATCCATCATAAGCTACCTGAAAAATGGTTATAAATAAGGGGCGAGCTAACAAAGACCAGTAAGTAAAATCCCTTCCTCTGTTATGGTCAGGATTAGTCCAAGAAGTAGGTATGAGTAAACACCAATAGGAGGTGATATATCAAAGCAGGTTATAACATAAGACATAATAGAAGTCACAATAGCCTAGTCACCGACATATCAATCGATAGAAATGACCCTCAGGTCCTATAAGCATATTCCAAGATGGGTACACAAAATCAACAACGAGGATAGCCAAATAATACGCTGCCAAAATCAGAAAACGTCTACATAGGCATGTCATCGTATCAAATAGTACAACAAGGAGTATTCCAAGGAAAAGCTCACAAGCATATCAAGGATCCAAGGAATACGATATCAATGATGCTCAAAGATATATGACATATTGAAACCAAGAACATATCATATAAGAGACAAAAGAAACTATATGTTAGATGCTATCTGTCAGGGCCCGGCATACCCTTTCGTGCTTACAGCACAGCGCTATTAACTTTTCATGTCTTCCAAGACTCAAGTCGTACGTCATGCCTTGCATGACTACGTGTCAATCGTGCAAAGTGACGCTCACAACCACGTGTACGCTGTCAACATCTCGCCCCTGAGGGTTGAAGTGTGTAACGGGGAAAATCAGGTCACGCATAGATAATTTCACAAGTTGTGGAGTAGTACTTTTCTTATCATATAACATGTATTGTTCAGTATTCGAGCATAAAAAAAATACATACAAATCATCTTAGGGTATCGACATGCAATCACTCATCAAGTCCACAAGATAGAACAATATCAATTGTGGAGATTAAGACATATCAGATAATGGAGTACAAGATGGCAGCATGAAGAGAGGAAGGTGACATGGCTAAAGAAAGACCACATAACAAAGTCCAGGTTTTACTTACCTCAGTTTCTTAGTATTGCATCCTCCATTTACAAATACTCTGATAATCTCCAAATACTTCAGGCATATCCTTGCATGGCCTGAACAATCATCATTAATCACAGATAGATCAGAATTCATTCATTCATGTCTTATTCATCATCTTAGGAGTCTATTAGATCCCCTAATTAGGATCATTGGCTTATTACCCACTCATTGGGTTTCAACTTATGTTGTTAAATTCCTTAAATAGGCTTAGTAGCTTTCAAGATTATAATCTAGGTCAGTTAGACTCCAATCGTTGTCAATTAAGCACTTATTTGTCCTCAAGGTAAAATAGTAATTTTGTCATTCTTGCCCCTGGACCCTATCGTAGTCCTCAGAATATTCGTCATGTCTTATACATAAATTTTCAAGTCTTTTAGACTTCATTCGGTATCTACTTTTGGTCATCAGGACACATCAATCATTTCTCATTTTACCCATTGATTGTTCCGGAGTCTTATTTTGCCCCTTAATTTACATCGTTATACTTATGACAATTAATTATGACTGATTGGCCCTTATTCGGCTTTAAATTTGTAGTTTCTATTCTCAGGGGTATTTTGGTCATTTCTTGTTTGATGATATTCTGACCCTAAATTATTATTTAGTCACATATGTGCGTTCATAATTATTTAGGCTTCCTTCGGTATTAATTTCGTCCAATTTGGACTTTATTTGAGCTTTGTACTGTATTAGGGACATTTTGGTAATTTTACATTTTCATGCGTCACATTTTTCGGTACTTCGTTTGCTAGTACGGACTCCACTGTTGAGTTTCAGAGTGTCCGACTATCTTTTATATTTATTTGGTCCTAGGTATCATTAAGGGCAGTATAGTCATTTACCATTTGCGTGTCTTTATTTTTCGGGACTTATTTTCTCAAATCGAACTCCACCGTTGAGTCTAAAATGCCCAAAATAGTAAAAATTCATTATTTATTTATTTAATTTGGACTTCGTTTGACTTATTTATGACCTGGGGGTAAAATCGTCATTTTACCTGATTAATAAAATAATTAAATAAATTATTTTATTAATAATTTATTTTCCAGGGGTATATTTGAACTTATCTTTTAAAATATGGGCCAGATCATAGTTATCCAAAACTGTTGGGGTCAAAAATGGAATTCCAGAATTACTTGAGGGCCAAAATGAAATTCTTTAAAATATTAAAAATAAACTAGAGGGTTTATTTCATTCATAAGTGAACTGGTCTAGGGTTTTACTGGACTAACTGGTTTTGGCTAGTTCAATGCGTAATGTTGAGGTCATAATGATGTCAGCCCTAAATTTTTAAATTTAAAATCCTCTAGTCAAAACGACGTAGTTCTACTTAAAGGTTTTAACCCATTTCGTGCTTGGGTCGAGGCCTGACTCGACCCGATCCGGATCCGGCCCAAAAGACCCCTCTTCTTCACTCATCTTTCCGGCCATTGCCCTGCATCGTCTCCGGCGCCGGTGTTGGAGACCGCAGGCTATCTCTTCATTTTTCTTCCTAGTTTCACATCCAAATCTCTCTGTTTTTGCACCGATTTACTCCCATGACATTTATCAACCTTTTGGTAACATTTTGGAGTGCAATCCGTCCCCCATTTCAATCGTCCACCAGTTTTCCGGCCATGTGCCATTTCTAGTTTTCTAACCATAAAATGGTCATTGTTTGGTCATTTTACTCTATTTCAAGTGCGTTGGACTCCTGACATTATCTTCTACATTGCTACATACATAAAACTAAGTCTAGGTTCCATTTGTTTCAGACCCCAGATCCGAGGTCCATCAATGGCTGCCATTTATGGCTTGGGGCTTTTCAAGCCCCTTTAACCCTGCAAATTCATTCACAACAGCCCCTTATTGTTAGATTAATTCATGCATGCATTTTTAACCCTTTAAACAGCAAGTTTAACATGATTTTTCTAGAGAGAGAGAACTTTCATGGGTTAGGGTTTTACCTCTCATGGCAGTTCCTATCCCTCTTCTTGAACCTAGTTTCTTGAGCTCCTCAAGCTTCTGCATTTTCCTTCTCAACTTGATTCTTGATCCCTTCATGCCTACACATATATGCACACACAACTTGTCCATTTTTCTCTCCACCTCTCTCTAGTTTCTCTCTCTAGCTCAGACCTCACTTACACATATCATCACAAGTCTGATTTCTAAATTTTTATACCACACACGCAATTCAGGTATTGTCACATCCCCCTTACCCACCCTGTGCGGATTAGGGGCATGCGACCGGCCAGTTAGGCACCCATCGGTTTTTTTTTTTTTTTTGAAATCAAAATGCCGACGGTAATCCTAACCACAGGCCATTCATCAGTAACATCCAAGTACAATGCATTCAATTAATATGAGTTGCAGCGGAACTAAGGGAATGCATAACACCTTGGCAGAGCCATTAATACATCCATGATTAACTATTACATCATTGTCCTACAAAAGATACGAGTCTTAGGTTTCAGTATATCATATTCAGAAATGGGGTTAGGTACAAAAATGGTTAATTCATGAGTTCTTCAAAATAGTTCTCTGGTCTCCAACCCGCTAATCCTGATCGCTGTGTCCCTCACCTGAAAAATGTTAGGGAAGGGGTGAGCTTCTAAAAGCCCAGTGAGTAACACGGGTCCCCTATCATGGGTTTCAAACCATTGTTGTTTATAAAACAGGTGGTTGAATCAGGCATTTCAGAAGATATCGTTAAATACGTTTCTTTGAAACAATATTTTAAACAGGGATACAGTTAAATCATCAGAGCGACAGAACAGTTCAACAATGAGCAGAGCAAAACAGTATAACAGGATAACAGTACAGTATGCACAATTTTAAACAGTGTAATATGCTCATATAGTGTTCAAGACTAAATTTGGTACCGTGAGTCAGTTGTTCTTTTAGTAAAATCAAGGATAATTTTATTTCAGTACGGAGCAGTGAAATCAGACAGAGTAAAATATAGTCATGCATTGGGTAGAAGCATGAAAGACAGTATATTAGTAGGAGCAGTACAGTACAATATTTAAAAATACAATAACTAGACGGTGTACTTATACACCAATTCAGGAGTCTAGGTTACTCACCTTGTGCAGTAACGGGACTTAACTGAGAAGCCTTTCTCTTCTTCTTATCCTTCTTTATCCTAGAAAATTTATGAACATTTCGTAAATCTCACATGAAACTTAACTTGGTTTATTTTAATTCAAAATTCAACCTGAGTTAGACTATCTCGCTGTCTATGTGTTTTTATGATAATTGAAAATCACCTTTGTATCCACTCTTTCAGGGTTTCAGTGTCTTCTTGTTTCTTTAATTTAGCCGTCGTGATCATTGCCTTGGTAGGCATTTTGTATATAAACAGTTGAACGGAGACTACCTCGGTTGTCTTGGCTATCCTTATGTGCCGTTCGATAATCTTTTGTTGCCATGATAGTTGTCGCATGAACTCCTGTTGCTTCTTGTCAGCTAGTCTTTCGGCTTTAGACATAATGGTAAATTTCTTGTTTTTCCCTTCCATGACTGGCTTGAGTTTTTATCCTATAGCATAATCCCAAGATGTCAGGATGTGTACTACCTCTAGGCAGTCCGGCCATGAAATTATTTAAGCTTTCATTGGGTTAGTTCTTAGTTCATTCGGATGTTATCTAACTTGATACAGGGTTAGGGGTATTTCGGTCATTTCACAGTTGTGAAGTTTTGACTCCGATTCATCATCCAATCACGTGTATAGTCCCATACGTGTCAGGGTTTCTATTGTTTTCAGTTTCGTCTCAATCGGACTTCGTTTGGGTTTTAAACAGTGTCAGGGGCAATTTGGTAATTTCATGTGTTGTATTTTTTGGCACTTTATCTGCTAATACGGACCTCACCGTTGAGTTCGGAATGTCTGACATAGTCAAAATAGACTATCTTTTAGTTGTATTTGGGTTCGGGTATCATCAAGGGCAGTATGGTCATTTACTCCTACGTGTTTGTATTTTTCGGGACTTAATTTCCCAAATCGGACTCTGTCACGACCCGAAACCCACCCTGTGCGGATTACCGGATCGCGACCGCCGCCCCGAGACCCGAAGGCCTCGAGACAAGGCTCGCATAGGCAGCGGTATCGAATAGATATGCGTCATGTGGTTGCGGAAGCGTGAAAAACTTTTTTTTTTTTTTCTCATTTTAAAATTTGCACATTCGTCCGATACTGCCGCTCTTCACATTTCGGTATACATGTATAATCATACATTCATATTAAATCAGAGCATAACTAAAACTTAAAAGGCTTCATAATTAAAATCTTAATTCAACTGCCCCGTGGGGCTTAATACACGTCCTTAAGATATCAGCTAATACAAAACATATTAATCAGAGTTCATGTGATTTTTCCCCAAAAGAACTCCTCAAGCAAATCTTCCCAAAAGCTAGGTTTCTCCTTATAGTCTTCAATAATCGATCTGCCCTTAGTCACCTGAAAGGGGGGGGCGGATAAAATCTGGGTAAGCTAATCAAAGCTTGTGAGTAATTCCTGCATTCGTCATGGGGTTTTCAACTGGTAGTGGTTTTAGCACATGAGGGTTTATGAAATACTCACTACCAATTGCTCGTACATTCTAGAACACAGAATATATGCATTCTTTAAAACAATAGCTTTGAACAATTAAAGTATTCAAGCTAAATACACATTTTCTTCAAATAGAGCATATGCAATTTAAAAGCATATTAACACGTGAAATAGAATAGGGATAATACCTACTTCTATTTTCAAAATCACTTGTCATCTTTTCTCTTTTATTAGGCGGAATCTGTTTCGAACCAGACTCCCATTTTACTACCAATACTGTCGATGGAGATATCTCATTTGCCTGGGGGATTAGATCCTTCTACCGGGCATGTACTGTTGAATCCCGAAGGATTTCAACCATCATAGAGGGTGGTACTCAGTACCGTTTATCTTATAAAACATTTGTCACTTGACTTCTTCAATAGATATTTTTCATGAACATTTAAAGCATGAAATGTAAAAAAATTCTACAATAAAGCTTCAAATACACGTGATAATCAAATTCAGAATATTAAAGAGGTTTGCATTTGATTTAGACATGCTGATGTATTTTCAAGAAAAGAGCTGAATTTAAAACATTTAATAAGCATGCCGTAACAGAATATTTTAAAAGAACGGAATCATATAAAGACTGAATTTGATATTCAAAGGCTGCAATGACTTGAGCTTAAAACTTCTTCAAATATATGGAGTTAAATCTCCAGTTCAAATACAGGGTTACTCACCTTGGTCCTTTAGGGTTAGCTCTACTGAGGCGCCTTCCCTTTAACTTTCTCTTTCCTTAGCCTATCAAGATTTATGAAGATTTCATAAATTTTCATATGTACTTAATCAACTCCACAACTCACTAAGTGTAGACTGTGAGAAGCCTAACTTGTCATACCTGTCTGTCTTATAACTGTAATACAGAGCTAGTAACTTATGTTCTTAATGATAATAATATTACCTGCGACGCCATTCAGCTAAGGTTTCTGTGTTCTCTCTCTCCTCTTCCAATTTCCTTTTTTCCTCCTTCTTCTTTTTAGCCTCCGCCACCATGGCCTTGGTGGGTGATTTGAACATGAAGGGGCTTACCGAGACGACCTCTGTCGCCTTGGCTATCTTGACAAATCTGTCGATTACTCTCTGTCGACGCAACAGCTCTTGCATGAAGGCCTGTTGCTTTGGGTCCTTGGCCCTTTGGGCCTTGGTCATGATCGTGTACTTGGGTCGTTGTTCTTCCATGATTTACCTAAGATCAATTTATGAGTTAGAAATTTTTATTCTAGAGTTGATGTGTTGTCATGTCCTCGTATACGCCGCAGATTAGTACTTTGGCATCACTTTAATTTATAGTCATCTGACAGATGCTATTCATCAAATTTTATGTATTTTTATTTTAGACATTTCTTTTGGTCGAATAGACTCTACCATTGAGTCCGGAGTGTCGAAGAAAGTCAGTTTAGACCTTCTTTGGTTTAATTTGGCTTTTGGTGTACTAGGGGTAATTTGGTCATTTTACCCTTTTACGTGTCTTTATTTTTTCGGGTCCCGTCTCTTAAAATGGACCCTACCATCAGTCTCAGAGTATCCAAAATAGTAAGGATACACTATTTATTTGTTTAATTCGGACTTCGTTTGACTTCTTTAGGGGGAAGGGCAATTTGGTCATTTTGA
Organism: Nyssa sinensis; assembly: GCA_008638375.1. Taxonomy (NCBI): domain Eukaryota; kingdom Viridiplantae; phylum Streptophyta; class Magnoliopsida; order Cornales; family Nyssaceae; genus Nyssa; species Nyssa sinensis. The sequence goes on from CM018046.1 coordinate 30,732,583, forward strand.
CATTTTTAGGAGTCTTAAATTTTTTGGGGCCTCATCTCATGTCACAGACCTCACCAATGGACTCAGAGGGTCCGAGATAGTAAGGTTACATATATAACTTGTAATTTTTGGACAACGGGCCATTTCGGAGCATTTAATTTAATTAATTTCATTTAATTAAATTAATCTTGATTAAGCATAATACATATATTATTTTGTACATAATTAGAACAGGTTGAATAGGGTGGCACGCTGGCCAGCGTGTCACCTCCCTCCCCATACCACGCACGTTCGAATCTCACCAGGTGCGGTTGCACCTTTTAATTTTCGGATTTAATTAACTGTAATATATATACATATTGTGTTTGTAAATGGACACACGCATACGCGTGGCCGAGTGGGAAAAGGCGTGCGTGGGCGCGTGGGGGTCAGGGGTTCAAACCCCAGGGACTTCGATTCTGTATATTTTTCTGATTAATTCCTCGCCAAACAATGGACAAGGGTGTTAACCGTGTGTGTGCTATTTAAAACACGTATTGGTTTAAATCAATTGGGCCTTAACCGTGTAACCAAACGGCTCGTATCCAGATTTTAAAAACCTTTAACTGAAACGACATAGTTTCAATAATGCGGTGGTTGCCCCTTAGCGTGACACGTGGTTGAGTCGACACACCGAGTTAGAAGACACGAGTTGGCTCACCGTCGTCTTCCTCATTCGACCCCACTGTAACCCTAGTTACAGTTTTCCAATTCTTTCTATTTCGAGAATTTTCCCTCAACCGATCCCCACTGTTTTGATGGGAAACCCTTCCTACAACATCACTAAACAACTTGGCATTCGTTTGAGAGTTCGAATCGAACTCATTTGCTCGGTTAAAGGGGCGATAATCCTGACTGTAAGTGGCTCGTTCATGCTCATTTCTTCACCATTTTTAGTGAGGATGGGCTTATTTTGATCCCCTCTTCATGAGGATTCAAATCCCATTCATGGCTGTTGGTTTAAATGAGAGTTTAAGGGTTTGGGTTGTAAACCCGTAACCTGCAAGTCCATATTTGGAGGTCCTTCTTTGGGATTTTTGATCGCGTATATAGGTTTTTTGGATGCTCTTAGGGTCTTCTTGAGGTCTTGATAGACCAAATTTGGTTTAGGGAAAGTTGGTTCAGACCTGCTCCAAGCAAGGTCCATCCATGGCTGCCTTGTGTACGGCCTGTGTTTCTTAGGTGTTTTAGGTCTAGATTTTCATGCATAATTCATGTATATTCATCCTAACCATCATATATGCTAAATCAAAGGCTTAAAACAGATTCATACATATAAAAATTCTAGAGAGAGAAATTCAAGTGTTTGAGGGTTTACCTTGTTTCAAACTGTTTCTCTCTCCCTTGCTCCTTGCTTCCTACTTCTGAATGTCCCAGAAACTCCTTCAATCTCTCCCTCACTCTCGGATGGTTGTGTTTTGTGTGTATAAGCACCATGTATTTTGTATAAGGAGAAGAAATCATGGCAATTTCTGAATGCCCCTCTCTTTGGTTTAACCCATTTCAGGCTTCTTCATTAGTGGCCTGAATTGCCACTGTTGGGCAGGCCATGAGTGGCCGGTTGTGTGTGTGTGTGGTGTTTGACTCACATATATATATATATATGTATATGTACATAGTTCAACCCTAATACACCTTGGATAATACACATACCTCTCCCACCTTTTGTACACTTTGGACAATAGCATGCCCTATTATACATACATTTCATACATACATATTTTGGCATACATGCATGCATGCATTCACATACACATATATATTCATGTATAATTATCTATATATATATATATATATTTAAGGTTATAATTATTTATACAGTATATATATATATTTCTATATTTAATTACGTATATTAATTGTTACAATTTATTTCTTATACTTAAAATAATTAATTACTTTAAAAATTAATTATTTTCTTAAATGTATTATCTTGTACTAAGCTTCGTATTCTCGTAATATTTGTCCAAATTCTCGTACTCGTATCAACAATTGGTAGTTGACGTGAAAATGTAATTATCATCAAAATCGACATGTTGGTGATTGCAACGAAAGTGATGTACAGTCATCCTGACTTTTCAGGACATTTACTTAAAAGTTCGTGTGTCGGGGTCGACACCGACCTTGTTACTAAAGGTGTTGATTTCCAATTTCAACACAACAGCTTAATAGTCCCTAATTTGGGTCGGGGTATTACAGACTCCGCCATTGAGTCCGGAATGTTTGAAATAATGGAAATACACTATTCATTTGACTTATTTGGACTTCATTTGACCTATTAATGACCTAGGGGTAATTTGGTCATTTTTATTTAATTAATAAATTAATTAAATAATTTAATTTATTATTTATTAAATTATCAGGGGTATAAATGAAATAAAATATCAGAAACTGGGCCAGAGTTAAATTTCCTAAAACTGTTGGGGCTATTTCGTAATTTCCAAAAAGTTCAAACTGAACCAAGGGGTTCAGTCCATATTCAACTGAACCAGACCGGTCTAGTCCGGTTCTAACCGGTTCAAAGTAATGTGCTGACGTCAGGCTGACGTCAGCCCTACACATTTAAATTTTTAATTTAACAGTACCAAAACGACACAGTTTGGTTTATGGGTTATATCCGTTTCTTATTCGGGTCGGGGCCCGACCCGAGGACCCGATCTATGACCCGGTTACTGCTCATCGTCCCCACCCGTATAGGGCCACTGTTGCCCTAGAAATTTCAGAATTTCTTTCTCAAATTCGTGGGGTTTTAAGCAACGATTCTCACTGGTTTTTGTTCCAAAAGATTTCTGGGAGTAATGTCGTTCATTTGGCATAAATTTCAAGCTTCAAACTCAACAATGGGGGCCTGTTCTAACGGATTATCGTGGAGAGTTACAGTCGGGTCATACAGCCTTATTTCTCCACCATTTTGCATGAGGTTTGATCCTCTGCAACCCTTACAACGTGTACTTCCTTTCCCAATTCATCAATCTCAGTTTAGGGGCCAAATTCGAAGAATCCATCTTTGGGCCGAAAAGAATAATGTCATTTTTGGGGGTTTCAACCTAGGTTTCTAGGTCGCGGTTGGGGTTTTCCAAGGTTCTACAAAGTCCTATTTTATGTTTTGATCATTCAAAGTTCGGTTGGTTGAGGTCGGATCAGACCTGCAACCTCAAGGTCCATCAATGGCGATTTTCACAGTTCTGTGTTCTGGGGCAGTTTCGTAGGTCCAATTTAATCGCAAACAACCCAGTTCTCAAGTTAAAATATTACACATGCAATAACAGATCCTAAAAGCTATAAAACAGTAGCTAAATCTAGTAGGAAAATTTCCAAAAAAATTTTGAACACTAACCTTGAACAGTGGTCTCTCCCTCACGGCTGTGCTCAAATGGAAGCTTCAAGAGTTGGATTTGATCCTCCTCGTGCAGTTCCTTGGCCTCCTCAAGCTCCTTCAATGGCTCACCAAGGTATACAACTTGCACACACACACTTGTCTTCTCCCACTCTCTCTCTAGGATTCACTCTCTCTCACCACTTTCTCTCTCTATAAAACAGTGTACTAAACCTTCAAATTTAGATCTGCATATATGGAGAATGCATATATGGAGATATACATATCTCACATTTCTCTTGCCCCTTCATCTCCCCAAATGCATGATTATTTTGCATGCAATTTGGTTGGGAGAGAGGTTTCATCATGAGACTATAGGCATGATGGCTATAGCATGATGTAATGCTGAGGTGTTGCATGTTTGGGTATTGGTCACTTTGGGGAATGGCCAAATCTGAATGGTATTTAAATACATATCTTTGCACATATGTTCACAAAGGTGCTCTTAGCTTAGTTGGTAAATTTTTGGTAAACCAAATTCTGCCTAGATTAGTCAAGGGATCAAATCCTCTTGGCCACATTTTTGGTTATTTTCCATACTTCGGGCTTAGGCCCTGTTTGGCTGCGCATTAATGCAGTTTCACTGTTTCCTACCTAACTTTCATTCTGTAGCTTATTTTTCGACGCGGTTTCTTCCGGTCAACTCCTAGTTAGGTTAGCTTCAGTGTCTAAGGGTTCAGTGACAGTAATCAGTTTCTCAAAATTTTGAAATCAGCTAACATGGGTTTTGTCAGTGTTAACCAGTTGAATTTAAACAGTTAAATGCCAGATCAGATTTCAAAAAGAGTTTTCCATTACATAATTTAATAATTAAGTCTGGGGTGTTACAGGTATGTATATATATATATATATCATATATTTTATTTTATGTGCTTGATTGATTTACATGAAATCTAACTGGTGGGTGTGGTGGTCCAATGAAGGGCTGCCAACTCATTTTGAGCATTTAGAATTTGAACATTATGTGATATACATATATATCTTATACAGAATAAAGCACAAAAGTGCTTATGGCCAAGTGGTTATCTTTTTGGGACTTCAAAACCTTGCTTCACCTAGTCAAGGGTTCAAATTTCCTTGACCTCACTTTGGGTATTTTTCCTATTTTGTGCTTATGCCCTGTTTGGCTGGCGCAGAATTGTGTTTTGGCTATTTCCTTCGTAATTTATTTTCTGTTGCTCCTTTTTCGAAATGATTTCTTCTAAGGGTTTCGTATTTCAGTTAGCTTCGATATCAAAGGCCTTGTGTCAGTTATTATTCATTTGTGGCCATCATAGTTCGCTAATTCGAGTTTTCTTAGTGTTAAAATGACATTATTTCACCTAATTAATAAGTAATTAGGTTCGGTATTGCACCCTCATTTCTTGACGCGTTTAATTATTTTATTGGTCTATCGTGACCCTCGAGAGATTCACGATTAACTTTTTTAATTATTCTTTATGTTGGTTCCAATTAGTAATTAGCAAACTAATTATCAATTAATCAAGGTCGGGGTGTTACACTCATAGTGCTAATGTTTCCCAACCTGATACTTCCATGCTTCTGGTTACTGAAAAGGTGGTTTAGAGCTTTTGAATCAGGTTCACTATGCAAAGTTTTTCTTAGTGATGCACAAAGTTCAAACCATGAAACACACCACAAACAGGTTGGTGCTGGTAGTGCCGGGGGAAACCACCTTCATTCAATGCCACTAGTGGTCCCAAATGCTAATAACACCTCTAAACAAACAAACCAAAAAAAAATTGGGTTGGAAACATAAGCTAATGCAACTCAGGTTTGCTTTAGTCTCCTAGTAATTTCAGATTTTCTTCTTACAATTTTTAGTAACAGCATTGGAGATTACTCTCTTCTCCTTATCTTTGCTATTCACTGACGAGGATGGCAATTCTAATTATGAAGAAACGACTAAGACACATTAGAGCTAGTGAAAAGCAGTCTGATATGCCATTTTTCATCAACATTTCTCTCTTTTACTGGCGTTTGTTGTCCTTGGTCAAAGTCTGTTTATGTCTTTTCAGCCTAAGATAATTACATGTTGGGACTCAGTCACCGCATTCGCCATGGCCTGGACCCAAAGAGCACGCTTGCATGCAGCTTGCCTTATGTTCACCTATCTGATTGTCAGCTCAGTCGCTCATAGTATGTTGAGAGGAACCCTTTTCCTATTGACTTTTTCCATTATTAGCCAGATCAGTATATTACAAAAATTTCTGGCACACTGCATTTCTTTAACACTCGGTTCACATAACAACCCTGGCCGCAGCTCCTATCACCAATTTCCCTCAATATATTTTTGGAGGCCTTTTGACAGCAGGAATCCTGGCTTTTTCTAGGACAAAACAAAGCAGTGGCTCTCTTTTCAACAATGCCAGCATAAACATGGCGTCTCTCGCTCTCACCTTGTCAAAAGATTCTCTCTAATAGGTGTGTGATTATCCAAAAGGAGATATTGACTTGTCAATGGCTCAATGGGGACTTCACTACATGAATTCTCAATCTGTTGGTGTGTTTTTGTGGATGCAGCAGAGAGTTGATCCCACCTTTCTAAAAAATGATCTTAATTAGCAATATCAAGCTATGATGACAGCTGGTCGGCGGAATTTAGGAACTGGGGATTCTTTGAAACAACAATTTATGCAGTTTTAGCAGCCTTTTCAATATCTTCAGCATTCATGCAACAGTAATGCACCATTGCAGCAACAACAAGTGATTCAACCTTCAGTTCCACCACACTCTTGCAAGAAAGACCCTAATTATGCTTGATCTCATGCCAGAGGCCTTGCCACAAAACAGATATCAGGGGCAAAAGAGAGGAACATGTTTTTAGGATATGGAAGTCAACATGCACATGCTCTAGTTATATGGCCAATAAAAATCAAAGTGCAATGCACTGTTCATGTGTTCACTTCAAGTTTACTGGCATGTTAAGAGTGACCATATGGATCGCTAGAGGGTGAAATTGACAATCCCTAACCATTACTTTGGCAAAAACTATTCAGACTGGAATGTGTTGGCTCAGCATCCTGGTTTCAGCCAATCTGCTACAACTAATAGCTTCAACAAGCACCCTTACTATTGAACTGCTTACTACTAATCTATCAATTGACTACTCTGTTGATTGTGTTGATTCTTCTGTGATTCTTCCATCTTATTGACCCCTAAAGCCTTGTATCCATTACAAGTCCTTTAGGCCTAGTCCTCTTAATGCACAGACCCCTAGGTCTGGTCCATCGTTTGAGCCCTAAAGCCTTGTATCCATTACAAGTCCTTTAGGCCTAGTCCTCTTAATGCACAGACCCCTAGGTCTGGTGCATCGTATTGACCCCTAAAGCCTTATATCCATTACAAGTCCTTTAGGCCTAGTTCTCTTAATGCACAGGTCCCCAAGTTTGGTCCATCGTATTGACCCCTAAAGCCTTATATCCATTACAAGTCCTTTAGGCCTCGTCTATCTTAATGCACAGACCCCTAGGTTTGGTCCATCGTATTAACCCCTAAAGCCTTGTATCCATTACAAGTCCTTTAGGCCTGGTCTTCTTAATGTACAGACCCCCAGGTCTGGTCCATCGTATTGACCCCTAAAGCCTTATATCCATTACAAGTCCTTTAGGCCTCGTCTATCTTAATGCACAGACCCCCAGGTTTGGTCCATCGTATTGACCCCTAAAGCCTTGTATCCATTACAAGTCCTTTAGGCCTGGTCTTCTTAATGCACAGACCCCCAAGTCTGGTCCATCGTATTGACCTTTAAAGCCTTGTATCCATTGCAAGTTCTTTAGGCTTGGTCCTTTCAATACACAGACCCCCATGTCTGGTCCATTTTTCTCACCCTACCAACCTTTTATAAAAACCTTGTTTTATTTGCAAGTGTTGCAGGATAGTATATTATGAATCATCAAGTACTCGTGACTTTTCAGAAATCCTAACCTTAGCTCTGCACGGATCTCACAGAACTGAGGCTCGGGGGGGAGTAACTGATGGGCCATAAAGTGACGGACCAATTCGAACATGACACGTGTACAGACCAAGGAAGGCTTTCCTATCCAGAACAAATAGGCACAGATCCTCCGGAGCTTAATCCTCTAGAGCTGTCTGCCTCTAGAGCACTGGATCCAGAGCTTGATCCTCCAAAGCTAGCCGCCTCTAGAGCACTGGCTCTTCCAGAGCTAACGCCTCCAGAACAGAGGGGGTACCGAACAGTACACTACCTCCAGAGCAGTAGGGTACCGACCTGTGTACTATAGACCTCGTGGTGAGGAAAATAATATATTTGTAAGAAAGGGTTCCGAACTGGTCACCGTCTTCCATAGACTTCTGACCTCAGAACAAGGAATATATCTTGGAACGCAAGTCTTTTAGATAGGAAAGAAATCTTACTCCAATTAGGAGGATTATCACATCTTCCTTAACCTTGTCAAGCAAGAAATGAATTCTATTCAATATAGGAAACTGCTAAAATAAAGGACTCTCAACCCTATAAATAAAAGGGCCAAGTACGCTCAAAGGGATATTCAATCACTCTTTTTTACACACATAGACTTTATATTTTATTCTCTCTTAACTGACTTGATCGTCGGAGGGTTCTCCTTCTCTTTTTTGCAGGTCCCTCTTGCTGAATCACCGGTGCTATTTTTTACAGCATCAAATGTCATGAAGGATCACTTGTAAATCTTGAACTTGGCTTATAACTGTTTTATGGTCTAACATCTTGTAGTCAAGAAATTCTTCAACTATGAATTTCTTCATGCCAGCATCTTCAATTTTGTATTTCTTGTCCAAAGATTCCCATAGTTCCTTTGCCATTTTGATTAAACAATATACATTATATAATGTATTATCCAATCCATTCAAGACATAATTTCTACACAAGAAAACTACATGTTTCCATGCATCAACAATAGCCACTTTTTCCTTATCCTTCAACAAGTATAGGAGAATCTTCATGATGAAACCTTGCCAAATTCAAGGTTGTGAGATAGAAGATTATCTTTTGTTGTCAACATTTAAAATTCATTCCATTGAATTTTTCGGGCTTCTCCCCATGAGACACATTTATGATGGGTGCATTGCTTGTAGAAGCCATTTTTATTACAAAAATAGAAAGTTTTCTCAATTATACAAAATAGATAATAAATGGGAAATAGAATACTAATTTTTTAAGAAACCAATTTGTAAAGTAGAAACAAAGTCTACTAAACAAAACTTAGTTTATTAAATAGAAAATAATTTATTAAATAGAAATATAAGGCTGTTTTAATTTTAAACATTCAATGTTTATAAAAACAATGAATTTTTTTTTTCAAAGTATAATATAACAGGCTATAAGTAAAAACAAATTCGTCTTAAAATTGTTAGCCAAATATACTAATTACATATATACTATTGTCAGAATTAAAATAGAAGGAAGTAAATATCTATATAGAAATATAAATAACTTGAACTCACAGTTATTGAATTAGAATAGAAAGGAAAAATTCGAGCCTTTTGAATTTTACAATTTCCTTAAAATGAATTTGCTCCCTCTCAGTGCTCAAGGTGATGAGCAATCGTCTCCCAAGATAGAATGAATTTTGATTCTAAAGATACAATACTTTAATCTTTAGAATCCAGCGAACACAACTATGACAGAACAAAAATTTGTAAAGAGGGAGAGAATGCAATTTCTGGATGATGGAATGTAGTGCAAAAGGCCTATAACCCATGACCCAAGGCCCAAGCCCCAGCCCCAGCCCGAGCCTGGCCCAGTTCTACAAGAGGCAGGGCGGCGCGCTCGCGTGTGTGTGGTAAGCTCACTTAGTTTAGGTCCTCCCCCTTCTACAAAACTGGGGTGCCCTTGGGACCCAACCCACTCTACAAGGAAGGAGTATATATACTCATTAGAACTTTAGTTGCCAACCAATGTGGGACTAAGGTCATTCACTACTTTACAATAAGTGTTCAAGTGAGGACTTTAGGAGTCAATTTCTCATTCGTTACTTAACAGTTTTGGACAAGTTAATATACATGATTTATCTTCTCATGGAGGAGAACATGTTTCAATTTAGATCTACCTTAAATTACATGTGGGACCCACATTAATTAAGGCTCAAAGTTGACCCATATTTACAACAGTCCAACAAGACCCACTTTGGGTCTTTCTTTCTCTCTCTCTCTCTCTCTCTCTCTCTCTCAAACAACACACAAAAAATAGACACACGACACATATTTACATACACGCGCGCACACATGTATTTATTTTGGAATTGAGGTATAAGATTGTCATGGTTGAATGTTGATATTGGATTCACATGATTGTCATGTTGATATTAGATTTTCTAAGCGTTCATGCTAGACAGAGAGACATGTGATTTTAGGTGCTCATATGAAAGAGAGAAAAGGGATCACCCTTGTTTGACCGGCCAAGAGAAGAAAAGGAAATTAATAAGGGAAGGAAAAGGAAAAAGAAAATAAAAGAAGAAAAGAAACTTTCTTTATTTTTGTAATATGTAATTTAATTTTTTACTTTTGTAAAATTTTCATTTTTATTAGTATTATTTATATTACTATCATTTATTAGTTAGTATTATTCTATCACAATTTTGATAATATAATAACTATTATGGCATATTCTATATCTTTGCTAGATCGGAGTTATTCAAGACATGCATGTACAATTTCTCCACTTGCCGATTAGTTATCTGTAATTTCGGTAGTCAGTTTACTGGCCCATGCTTACACTGATTAACTATAATTAGGATTAATTGTGTTAACTTTTACATTTATTGGTTATCAATTGTTGTTTTTTATTTTCCATCTCTAATTTTCATTTACTTGTCTTCTCACCTCCAATATATCCTGGCGAGTCTTGGCTTTACCACAGTCATTGGAACTGATACTGTGGCGGAGCAGGAACTAGTAAGGATATATTGGCCAGCTCTATCCCTCTTAATCTCAGGTGTGTAACTGCCGTTGGGATTAAGTGATCCCATGCCTATAATTTAAAGTACTTTTACCTCAGTCCAACTACAATCATTGGAACCAATATTGTGGTTGCCTTGAGGGTAGCTGAAACAAAAGACGGACTCCTTACTCTATTCCATCATTCCTGGACCCTAAATGAAGTCCCGGTTTACCCACAGAAATTGGAACTGATGATTATGGTTAAATGGGGGCTGAGAGAGGAAAGAACCCTTTTTCACTATCTCACTGTCTTTATGTTAAGTCATCGTAATGCCAATTTTATTTTAAAAGAAAAAAACTAATTTCTCACATGAAATGGTGAACCATTTCAAATATTGGAATTTCATTTTTGATGCTGCACTTTTTGACTCGCAACACGTGAGGGTTCCGTGACCTGTAGAACACTCAGAAAGATGATCAGAGGACCACCGGATTGGCTCCGGCGGTAACCGCTCCGATGCTTAAGTAAGTAAGGGAATTGAAAGACTGTATTGAAAGCCAAAGAATGAGCATAGAGCCTAAGGCGTACCTTTAGGGTTTAATTTATAGGCCGTGGCTTTCCTCAGTTGGTGAGGATTTGATGCCATGAATATAGGGATTTGATCATCAGAGATTATAGTTACCTTCTGGATCCTTGAGTCGTAGATGGAGATAATAATAAGTAGTAGTTTCCGCATTGAAGACCGTTTCCTTATTCCCCGCTTGACAGTTGTTAAGGAAACCATAAGATTGGATCCATATGAAGTGTTGAATAAATATTGTCCAGAACGGAAGGTCTGGAAGATGTATATATGAGAATGTCTTGAAGGCTTCATCTGTATTGTATGACCGAGTTTATCGGCTCTGAATGATATATAAATAAGAATGCCCTAAAGGCTTGTGGCTACTCTGTATGATAGACATATATGAGAATACCCTGAAGGCTTGTGGCTGTTCTGTATGATCGAAATTGTCAGCTCTGTAGGATCGAGATTTGTTAACTCAGTGGGCACACGTGTCTCAAAGTGATTGGTGTGTCTGTTTGTGGTATATCAGCTACTCCCCCCCCGAGCCCTTGTTAAAAGCTAGGGTTTTAACTAGGGTTGAGGGTTTTGTGAAGAGTCATACGTTTTGCTTTCCCATTTCTCAAGACGTCGGTTTAACGCGTCATTTATTGCGCAGCCGATACTTGAGAATTCATCATTACTCTCAACCGTTGTGTCTGCTCGTCTTGGAAGGCTCATATTTCGAATGTGTATATAAAGAGAGGGAAAGGTCTTTCATACCTTTCTTCTACGTTTACTTCTACAGTACCAGACTGCCATTTGACATATCCTGAAGTTTGGAGGTTACCCGGTGTTCATAATCCTTTACTGATTTCAGGTTCGACTTTTAGTCTCCTTCTACACTCCTTCTCATTTGTTTCGTTTCTTTCTCTTGTTCGCCATGTCTGGCTTAGAATCACACTCTGGTTTGGGAAGTCCTTCTGAGACCCATCCTCAAATGCAATTAGTGAGCGTTGATGAAAATAGGCTGGTAGATCCTCCCTCCAGTCTGGGGGTTAGGATTGTTGATGCTTTTGATGAGCCCCCGAATAGGGCTGGTGAGACTTCTGGTCAATCTGATCACAGAGAGGAGGGTGAGAGTGTAATTACTGAAAGTATGTTGAAGGAGTTATGGGCGAAGTTCAAACTTCCCAACAATGTAACTTTCAGGGTCCTAGATTCTCAGGATCGCCCGGGCGATGTTAGAGAGGGGGAAATCTGTGCCTATCTGGCCTGGTTTGAAATGGGTCTTACACTCCCCTTTCCTGATATAATAAAACAATTCTTTTGTTGGTTTGACCTTTGCCCCAGCAGATTTGAACCTTAACAGTTGGAGACATCTGTTGAGCTTTATTGTGTTAGGGCATATGAATAATGTCGAGGTGTCCCTTGACTTGATCCGTAGCAATATGGATCTAAAATTTCAAAAGGCGGAGGGTCTTTTTTATATGTCTTTCGATAGTGGGTTCAGACCCCTTACTTCTGTGCCATCCTCCAACAAGACCTGGAAGAAATGGTACTTCTTTATTAAAGGAGGATAGGAATTTAAGAACTTCGAGGGTCAACCTTCCACATTCCCTCGAACCACTGGGCCAAGGGGTGAGGCTCAACTTTTTCGTGGCTGCGTTGACTCCGTTTTGTTTGCCAATTTGTTGAACTGATAAATTTCTGTGCTTGTTTTGCAGTTAAGAGTGCGTGGAAGAGACCAGACTTCTCTTCTTCAATTCAGAAGCAATATAAGAAGCTCTTGAAGCCCAGCATTAGGGACCATTCTTCCATTGTCAACCCTGATAAATTAATGGCTGCCAGGGGTAGTGTCGAGGAGATTGCTGATAATGTGATGGCTCAGTGGGAGTCCGGGCCATCACCGTCCGTGGCGACGGGGGAAGCTTCCTCTCCAGTGGTTCCTCCTGTTCTGAAGAAGCGGAGGCTAGTTTTGTCCTCTCCCGAGCCCGCTGAAAGGGAGGAAGAGGCTCCTGTCCCTATCACGGTGGTTCCTCCAATCCCGTCTCGTCGAGCGGGTAAGGGGGCATCATCATCGGTGGCTCCTGATGTTGCTGGTCAGGGGGCCAAGAAGATTCTGAGTGACTTCTGGGCCAAAGGCTCAGTTAAAATTAAGCCTCAGGCGTCGGGGAAGCTTCTTGCTGACTTGACCGCTCTTCAGGTTAAGGTGAGCTCGTCAGGCCCATACTTTTCTTTCCTTTAAGCATTTATACTGGTGTAGAATCGTTTTCTTTGTGTTATGCAGACCTTGCATACCCTTTCTGCTTTGGTGGAGGTTTCTCCATCTGTGGAGAAGCTTGACCAACTTAGGGCCAATCTGGACGATCTGGGACTCCAGCTTGGTACTGCTCGATCGGAGGCTCACGACTCTGTGGAGAAGTTGAAGGAGTGTCAGAACTCCTTGACAGTGATGGAGTCGGAGAGGAACCTTGCCAGTTGAACGGGCAAAGAGGTTGCAGGTGGAGATGAATGGCTTGCGGTACCAGCACCGTAGACAGCTCGATGAAGCCGTGGAGCAGGCATTGATGGACAATGAGGAGGAGATGAGGTCGAAGCTGGAAGGAATGGCCCATCGTTTGATTACGTTTGGGTTTAATAACTTCCGCTCTCGGCTTCTTGCCAAATTTCCTGACCTAGACGTCTCCTCCATTGTGCCGCCTGGATCTGAACCTTTAGAGGTTGTCATCCAGGGTGAAGTGGCTGATGTCCTCCCTGCCGATCCCACGGAAGAGGTTGTACCGACTGAGGTGGTTGATACTGCTCCTGCTGATCCTTCTCCAGTTGCTAATCCTGTTCCTGCTGATCAGGCTTAGGATGAATTTTTTGCTATCTTTCAATGTATTTGGAACATACATTTGTTAATGGAACAATCTTTTGGTTAATGCTCGTTTCCTTTGTTATATTGTTCTGTAGTATTTGTGCATGTCTTGAGTTCTGTTGCTATATGGTGCCTTAACATGTAGTTGATAGTGGTAAGCTTTGCTAGTAGCGCTGCTCTGGAGTTTAGTGTATGCCAGATTAGATTTTCCTCTGTAGGTAGCTGTGTTCCGATCTTCTTTACTTGTCTTAGGTCAGTAATTGGAGACTTCTTTTTTGAAGTATTTCAAAGCTGACCGTTCTGAATCCAGAGACATAATAATAAGCGGATACCTTGTGATTGTAGTTTGGTTGATCAGAACTTCTGCCTCTAGACCTGTTAGAAATCACGATACGTCATAGTTGATGGACCTCTATTGTACACGTGGCCCTCTAAGTGTTAATGACATGGAGAAACCGTCACATCATATACGTGGAAAAGATTAAAAGCCTGTGTATTACGTGTATGGCTCTGCCTTTTGCTTCTCCCGAGAGGGTGGTTTAATACTCCATTTATTGCACCTCCGTCGTTTGGGATTTCGAAGCTAGCACTTCGCTTAACCGTTGTGACGGTTCAATTGGGTGGCCTTTGGTCTTCCAGTGTCTATATATATGAAAACGAGGGCATACGGTTGCGCTCAACCCTTTCGCTCCCCGAATCGTTCGTAAGAGAGATCTTTATATGCTGCCGGAGTTTTTCCACTCGTCCGGAGATGATGGATGATTCCTTGCCTGAGTTAGGAATAATTAAACTGTGGCTGAGAGTTAAATTTCCCTTATTTTCAGTCTCCAAGGAAGGTTCGAAGGAGGCACAAGTTTTCTTGTTTCCTCTGTCATCCGGTCGAGATGTCTCCGATTGGTGGTGGCCCCTCCCTGATTCAACCGAGGCCTGGAGCGTTGGTGATGAAGATGAAGGCGAGTTGCCTCCTCTTCTTTATGCCCTGTCAGAGACCCTCGCTCCAAGTGGCTGGGGTGAAATAGACGGTGTGAAGAAGAAGATTGAAGGTGGGTTGCCTCCTCCCTCTTGTAACTTGGCAGTGACAACTGCTCTGAGGGAGATGAATGGGGGCTGCCTCCTCCCCTTTGTGACTTGGCAGGAACCCTTGCTTCAATTGGCTGGGGCGTTATGCCGATTACAAAGGTGGAGAATGAAAAGTCTCCTGAGGCCCAGAGCCCTCATCGTCCGTTGGTCATGAGACCAGTGATAGTGATGATGAAATGGCCTGGGCACTTCTTGATGCAGACTGGGGTTCAGGGCTCCTTCCTCTCAAATGGAGCCTGTCAGCGGCGGTAATGGAAGTTTGGCTCCTGTGCCCCTTTATCATCCCAGGAGAAGAGTCGTTATGTTGCCAAGCGTAGCTTCTGTAATAGCTTCTGTAATAGCTTCTGTAGTGGTGTCTTTGTAATGATGTAAATCTTCTGAATTATCAATAAAATTAGATTTCTTCTTCTCAGATCTGATGTTTTCTGTGAATGTGCTCTTTTGTAGCTTAAACACTTTCTTGTGCATTTCTGATTGTTCTGAGAATAAATCAAAGAAACTTAGAAAAATGCCTGAATCGAAGTACTTTTACCCCTGGTCGGAACCATAGTACTTTGTTTGTTTGACAGATAAACCAAATAATTATAAGTGTCAGATCTAAGGTGTTCCGATCTAGGAAACTTTAGTTTGTAGATGCCCGGAACTTCTGTCTGTGGATGGGCTAAATCTTAGAATCTGTAGATTGGCGACGGACCATGCTCGGAAGGCCTGTATATAAGAGTAATCCAGGCTCTGTAGGCCTGCGTATCTAGAGAATAAACCAAGTATTTAAGATCTAGTATATCATGGACCAAGGCTCTGAAGGCTTGTGCATTTATAAATGGACCGAGTAAAAACTCGTACATTATGGACCAGGCTCTGGAGGCCTGTGCATTAACAGATGGACCAAGTCATAAGACTTGTGCATTAATAGATGGACCGAGTGAAAACTCGTATATTATGGACCATGCTCTGGAGGCCTATGCATTAATAGATGGACCAAGTCATAAGACTTGTGCATTAATAGATGGACCGAGTGAAAACTCGTACATTAATAGATGGACCGAGTGAAAACTCGTACATTATGGACCAGGCTCTGGAGGCCTGTGCATTAATTGATGGACCAAGTCATAAGACTTGTGCATTAATAGATGGACCGAGTGAAAACTCGTACATTATGGACCAGGCTTTAGAGGCCTGTGCATTAATTGATGGACCAAGTCATAAGACTTGTGCATTAATAGATGGACCGAGTGAACACTCGTACATTATGGACCAGGACTCTAGAGGCCTGTGCATTAATGATGGACCAAGTCATAAGACTTGTGCATTAATAGATGGACCGAGTGAAAACTCGTACATTATGGACCAGGCTCTGGAGGCCTGTGCATTAATAGATGGACAGTTTATGGAAGTAAAAAAGAAATCTTCATTGATAATACTTCCGCAAGTGTTCCACGTTCCATGGCCTAGGAACAGGTTTCCCAGTCATGTCTTCAAGCTAGTAAGTGGTAGGTCGAACGACCTTTGTTACTTTGTAGGGGCCTTCCCAGTTTGGTGACAACTTTCCCATGGTGGGATCCTTGGTGTTTTGAAAGACTCTTCTTAAGACGAAGTCTCCAACTTGAAAGTTGACTGTCTTGAGTCCTACCTTGGATTTGTTGACCATTCTCTACTGATAAGCTTCCATCCTGATGCTGGCTTGATCACTTCTTTCTTCGAGCAAATCCAAGTTTTCCATCAGCTGCTTATCATTGGATTCTTGCTCGAAGGCCTCAGTCCTCAGAGTTGGCATACCGATCTCAACCGGAATTACTGCTTCTGTTCCATAGGCTAGTGAGAAGGGAGTTTCAGAGGTGGGAGTTCTTCTGGTGGTTCTGTAGGCCCAAAGGACTCCAGGGAGTTCTTCTGCCCATTTTCCTTTGGCCTGTTCCAACCTCTTCTTTAACCCGTCAAGGATTGTTCGGTTGGTGACCTCTGCTTGCCCGTTTGCTTGCGGATGGCCTGGAGAGGCAAAGTGCTGCCTGATGTTGAGATTTTCGCAGAATGCCTTGAAGCCTTTACCAGTGAATTGTGTCCCATTGTCCGAGATAATTACACGTGGTATGCCAAACCTGCAGACAATGTTCTTCCAGGTGAAGCTTTCGACTTCCTTTTCTGTAATATGCGTTAAAGGCTCGGCTTCGGCCCATTTAGAGAAGTAGTCGATGGCCACCAAGAGGTACTTCCTGTTTGGAGGTGCTCAGTGGTAACGGGCCCACAATGTCCATTCCCCATTGAGCAGAGGGCCAAGGACTAGGAATCGGGATAAGCTTGTGCTGAGGCTGATGTTGGTACGGGGCAAATCTCTGGCACTTGTCGCACTTCCGAACGTATTCTTTAGCCTGTTTCAACATGCCGGGCCAGTAGTAGCCCTGCGATAGAGCTCGGTGGGCTATAGTTCTGCCTCCATTATGATTCCCGCAGATTCCTTCATGTATTTCAGCCAAGACATACTGTGATTCGTCTGGGGCTAAGCATTTTAGCAGAGGTTGAGAATACGATCTTCTGTAAAGCTTGTTGTTCAGGATCAGGTACCGAGCCGCTCTGATTCGGATTCTCCTGGCTTTGTTTTTGTCCTCTGGGAGGAGACCGGACTTTAGATACTGGAGGATCGGGGTCACCCAGTTCTGGGGCTGTTCGTCGATTTGAGCAACTTGTGCTTCCTCAATGCTGGACCCTGGCTGAAAAGAGATTTTAACTGTGGAGTCTGCTTCAGATTTGAGGTGGGAGGCCATGTTAGCCAGAGCATCTGCTCTGCAGTTCTGGCTTCTCTCAATTTTCTGGATGGTAAACGTCTGGAAGGAACTCTTCAAGTGGCTCACCAGTTCGGAATACCGAAGCATCCTGTCATCTTTGATGGAAAATTCTCCCAAGACCTGGCTTACTACCAGTTGGGAGTCAGAGAAGACATCCAGGTTCTGAGCCTCGCATTCCAAGGCAAGTTTCATCCCCAAGATTAGGGCTTCATATTCGGCTTCATTGTTAGAAGCTCTGAATCCCAAGCTGACTGCTTTTTCTGATGTGAGCCCATCAGGGGACTGTAGCACCAGGCCTACCCCTGATCCTTGATCGGTTGACGATCCATCAATGTACAGCAGCCAGGTTCCCGAAGTCTCGGTGATTTGTGCTTTGCTCTGAAGTGCCGGGGTGAACTCGGCTACGAAGTCAGCTAAGGCCTGCCCTTTGATGGAGTTCCGGGATACATATGCTATGTCGAACTCCCCTAGCTCCACAGACCACTTTACTAATCTTCCTGATACTTCAGGTTTCCTCAGTATTGACTTCAGGGGATAGGCAGTTGGGATCTCGATTGGATGGGCCTGGAAATAAGGTTGAAGCTTCCGAGCTGATATAACCAATGCATAGGCCAGCTTCTCTATTTCTGGGTATCTTTTCTCCGTGTCAAGTAGTGCCCTACTGACGTAGAATATGGGCCTCTGTACTCCTCTGTCCTGTCTGATCAGTGCGGAGCTGACCGCGTTCTCGGAGACTGTAAGGTACAGGAGCAGCTTTTCTCCTTGTACTGGTTTTGACAGGAGCTCTGGAGAGGCTAGATACTCCTTCAGTTCTCGAAAGGACTGCTCGCATTCTTCTGTCCATTGCAAAGTCTTGCTGCCCTTCAGAGCTTTGAAGAAAGGTAGGCAGCGATCGGTGGACTTGGATATAAATCTGCTCAGTGCGGCAATTCTGCCGTTCAGTGCCTGAATCTCCTTTCTGGTTCTTGGTGACTTCAGTCCAATCAGGGCTTGGATCTGAGTGGAATCTGCTTCGATACCTCTTTGAGAGACGATGTATCCCAAGAATTTTCCCTTCGTAACTCCAAAGGTACATTTCGAGGGGTTGAGCTTCATCCTGTGTTGTCTGAGGATATCGAAGGTCTGGGCCAAGTGCTGGAGGTGACTGCCTTTCTGAAGGCTCTTTACCAGCATGTCGTCGATGTAAACCTCCATGGTACTACCGAGTAGTGGGCTGAACATCTTGTTCACCAACCGCTGATAAGTGGCTCTAGCATTCTTCAAACCGAAAGGCATCACTCTATAGCAGTAGAGTCCTCTTTCAGTTATGAAAGCAGTCTTCTCTTGATCTGGAGGGTACATCTGGATCTGGTTGTATCCAGAGTATGCATCCATGAAACTCATAAGTTCATGCCCTGCAGTGGCGTCAACCAGTTGGTCTATTCTCGGCAGTGGAAAGCTGTCTTTGGGGCATGCTTTGTTGAGGTCTGTATAGTCAACACAGACTCTCCGCTTGCCGTTCTTCTTCTTAACAAGCACGGTGTTGGCTAGCCACTCGGGATAGAAAACTTCCCGTATCATCCTGGCGTCCAGCAGCCTCTGGACTTCTTCGTTTATAATCCGATGCCGATCAGGGGCAATCGGCCTTCTCTTCTGTCTGACTGGGGGGTGATCCGGATCTACCATCAGTTTGTGAGTTATTAGATTAGGATCTATTCCCTCCATGTCCCTGGTCTCCCAAGCAAAGATAGAGAGGTTGTTTTTCAGAAACCTGACTATCTTGTCCTGCTCGGTATGTGTAAGGTCTGGGCCGATGTACAAGTAACGCCCCTCTGCTTCTGAACTGACCAGTATTTTAATGGGCTCGCCAACAGGTTTGGCCCGGCTGTCACGTCCCCTTGGACTCAAGGGTTCTTCAACGCTGGATGGGCAATCTTCCACCTCGGGAGTGTGAGTGAAGACCGAATCTGCACAGTCCCGAGTGTACTGTAATTGTTATTTCGGCGCTTTCTCCTTAAGGGCAATAGCGTGACACTCTCGGGAGGTTGGCTGACATCCTCGGACCGAGTGTACGCTCTGGTTGTGGACGTACTTCAGACACTAATGAAGGGTCGAAGTGACTGCCCCTATCTGATGCAACCAGGGTCTCCCGATTATGACGTTGTAGGGAGACTTCATGTTCAGCACCATGTATTCCGTGATGGTGGTCTTCTGTCCTTCACCTTCTCCTACAGTGGTAGGAAGGTCAACTCTCCCCAGTGGGGTGCTGAGGTTGCCATCAAAAGCTGCCATCACGGCAGTGGTGGGCTTGACGTTGTCCTGGTCTATGCCCATCTGTTTAAGCGGTTCATGGAACAGAATGTTGACTGAGCTGCCAGTGTCGACCAGGACTCTTCTGGTCTCGAAGTTGGCGATTCTGAGGGTAATAACGAGGGCATCACTGTGAGGGCAGTGTACCCCTGCTAGATCTTGCTCGGTGAACTGGATCTCCGGCCCTGGCTTGAGCCTCTTTTCGACGTTGGAGATCTGTAGGACGTTTGGAGCGGTTCTGGCCTCCCGAGCATATCTCTTTCTTGCCCTGTTGGACATTCCTGTAACAGGGGAGTCAGCATGGAGGACGTAGATGACGTGATTGTTTTGCCTCTGAGGCTCGTTTCGTCCTTCCCTCTGCTCCTGCCTCTGTTCGGGCTTCTGATCTGGCCGCTGCTGAGGCTTGTCCTCTTGGGGGTTCTGTCGTACGTCCTGCTTGATGAACTCCCGAAGACGTCCCTTCTTTATGAGCTGCTCTATCTCATATCGGAGGGTCCTGCAAGAGTTAGTTGTATGTCCATGATCTTTATGGAAATTACAATACTTACTTTGGTCCTACAGGCTGGGATCTCCCTTGATTGGCTCCGGCCACCTCAGGTTTTCCCGATCTCTGATCTGCCGGAGTACCTGGTTCGGAGTGGTGTTCAGGGGAGTGAAGTTGGTGAACTCCCTTGGTGCGGAGTTGTACACAGCTCTGGGAGCTGTTCTCTTCTCTGGGCTCCTGGCCCTCTTTCTGTTGGAGTCTCTTCTATGATCCTCCTTCTTGTGATCCTCCCGCTTCGGATTATCCCTCTGGGTCTGATCCTTGCCCTTCTGGGCTGAGTGGTTGGCCTCTTCCAGGTTGATATATTTTCTGGCCCGATCCATTAGTGCCGCCATATCGGTTGGAGGGCTCTTTGTCAAGGAATCTCTGAACCCACCTTGGGCAAGCCCGGCCGTAAGGGCTGCTACGAGGAATTTCGGGCTGCAATCCGTGATCTCAGTGAGTTCGGTGTTGAAGCGTGCAATGTAGGCTCGGAGGGATTCCTCCCTGGTCTGCTTTACATTCAGCAGGAATTCTGGCCCCCATTCTGAGCCTCCTGCTGGTCATAAACCTGTCTAAGAACTGCCTACTGAACTCGTAGAAGCTTGGTAACGGAGTTCGGGGGGAGGTTGTGGAATCACTTCAGAGCAGTTCCCTTCAAGCTGGTGATGAACGTCCGGCACATGAAAGCATCCGAAGCTCCGTGAAGGGCCATCGTATGCTGGTAATGAGAAAGGTGATCTCCTGGATCTCCAGATCCGTCATAGAGAGTGAACTTGGGCACCATGAACTTTCTGGGCCTCTCTTCTGACATGATAGCGTGAGTGAATGGAGTGGCCAGTCTTCCGAGCAGCCTGGCCAGTTCGTCTTGTTCGGAAGGGTGCTGAGGTCCCCTTATGGTGACTGTCCGGTCTATTGACTCGACAATTTCCTCTACCCTCCACGGGTCTTTGACTCTGATATCTTGTGAACCCTGTCTGACAGCCTCGGCTTCAGGGTAGTAGGGTTGATTACGCCCTTCGGACGGAGGAGGAATCCGAACCGGAGGGACTGGTGCTGCATGATAAGGTTCCTGCGGTGCCGGCGGTGCTTCCGAAACCCTAGGAGTTGGGGCTCAAGTAGTGCTTCGGTAATGCACGTCGGGAATGAAAGCGGATGTTCCCCAGCCAGGAACTGTTGATGGCTGTGGATCTCGACCAGCGCGAGCAACGCCTGAGGGGTGCCCAAGCAGGTTAGTTGGAGCCTGCGCATGAGGCTCGGCGTTCTCTGTAGCAACAGGAGGTTGCGTCCCTGCAACGAAGTTGACCGGCGGGCTAGGAGAACCCGTCGCTTGGTTCTGTGTAAGTGTCGCCAGCGTTCTAGTGATGGTGAGCAGCTGTTCCTGCACCAGTTCATTGTGTCGTTTTATGGCTTCGATCTCTTGTCGCATAGGATTGACCGCTGGTCCCCTTGTGCGGGGAGCAGGTGGCTGACGTTGGGTGTTTTGCGTATTCTGAGCATTCTGTCATGGTCGGAGATTTGGTGCCATGGTTTTCCGGTGGGGAAGAAGATGAGTTTTATGAGTAGAGCACTTTGGAGATTAGTCGTTTCCCACAGACGGCGTCAAACTGATGCTGCACTTTTTGACTCGCAACACGTGGGGGCTCCGTGACCTGTAGAACACTCAGAAAGATGATCAGAGGACCACCGGATTGGCTCCGGCGGTAGCCGCTCCGATGCTTAAGTAAGTAAGGGAATTGAAAGACTGTATTGAAAGCCAAAGAATGAGCATAGAGCCTAAGGCGTACCTTTAGGGTTTAATTTATAAGCCGTGGCTTTCCTCAGTTGGTGAGGATTTGATGCCATGAATATAGGGATTTGATCATCGGAGATTGTAGTTACTTTCTGGATCCTTGAGTCGTAGATGGAGATAATAATAAGTAGTAGTTTCCGCATTGAAGACCGTTTCCTTATTCCCCGCTTGACAGTTGTTAAGGAAACCATAAGATTGGATCCATATGAAGTGTTGAATAAATATTGTCCAGAACGGAAGGTCTGGAAGATGTATATATGAGAATGTCTTGAAGGCTTCATCTGTATTGTATGACCGAGTTTATCGGCTCTGAATGATATATAAATAAGAATGCCCTGAAGGCTTGTGGCTGCTCTGTATGATAGACATATATGAGAATACCTTGAAGGCTTGTGGCTGTTCTGTATGATCGAAATTGTCAGCTCTGTAGGATCGAGATTTGTTAACTCAGTGGGCACACGTGTCTCAAAGTGATTGGTGTGTCTGTTTGTGGTATATCAATTTTTCAAGTTAGAACCCAATTCTTCACATGGAGTTATACCCATTTTACAGTAATTGGAATCATTTTTTCCAAATTAAAACTCAATTCCTCACATGAAATTGTATCCCTTTTATAAGTAATTAGAATCGTAACTTCCTTTTTATGAATGGAATCGCAACTTCTATTTTTAATCAAATTGCAATAAAATCGTAACTTTCTTTTCAAAATAAAATGAATTGAAATCATAATTTCCTTTCAAAATAAAATGAATTGGAATCGTAATTTCCTTTTAATATAAAATCGAATGGAATCATAATTTCCTTTTCAAAATTGAGATTTTGAATTCCCTTCAAAATCAAATTGAACTAAAATCATAATTTTCTTTTCAAAGCCAAAAATGAATTGAAATCGCAACTTTCCTATCAAAATCAAATCACTTGGAATTGTGATTTCTTTTTTAAAACTTTGAATCATAACTTCCTTTTTTTAAAACGAACTAGAATCATATTTTATTTTTCAAACTCAATTCACTTTTCTCAAATAAATGGAATTGTATTTTTCAAAACCAAAATAATTGAAATCATAATTTTTAAAATTTAATTTCTTGCATGAAATTAAAATGTCATTTTTTAAAACTCAGACAATCAAAAGGATTGAATTAAAGCTTTATATAGCTTGAGTTTATTTCTTAACTGACTAAAATCAAGCGGGCACTGTCAGGACCCAGAACCCAGCCTATGCGGATTAGGGGTCGGTAATCGATATTGTCACTCAACAGAAGCTACACATATGCAACTCATCTGATATTCAAATCAACTTTAACAATCGTCAATAAGATTATCTCCAAGCATAAGTTTCATCATCATTAATCACCATTCAAGTCTAATAACATTTCTAGTGTGACTATGTCACAATATATATCATTAGTATCAACCTTACAAGATATATATACATATATATATATATATATATTCCAATTCAGACTCTAAGCAAAACATCATCAAGGTTTCACACAAGTATACCACTAGCTCTATTAGTCACCATCATTGTCTTTCCTTCTATATTGTGTTACTTAAAAAATTATTATAATTTTGGGGTGAGCTAACTTAGCTCAATAAGTAAAACCTTCACCTTGCTATGGGTTACACAATGGTGTATAACAAGAGAATAATCATAAGATTTCAAGTTCAAAGGAATTAGCCATTAGGCTAGAATAACACAGTTTATAAGGAGTTCACAAATGCGATAACAATGACTAAGCAAGTCAACCAGCACAAATTTATCAACATATAATATTTAGCTACCTAAATCAAGGGATTCAAATTGAATACAAAGATAAGCCTCATAGGCGTGTGTATCATCCAAAGGTAATATTATCAAATCAACAAATGGTGTGGAATCAAATATATAGAATTCTGAGTCAAATAGATATATGAATCTAAGTCAAATGGATATACGAATCTGGGTCAAGTGGATACACGAATCTGAGTCAAATAGATATAAGAGTCTGAGTCAAATAGATCAACATAAAACGTTTAGCTGCCAAAGTCAAATGGACTCAAATCAAATACAAATATAAGCCTTAAAGGCATATTTCACATTCGAAGATAACATCATCAAATCAACAAATGGTATGGAATTAAACATACGCAAATTGAGTCAAATAGATTAACATAAAACGTTTAGCTACCAAAGTCAAATGGATTCAAATTAAATACAAAGATAAGCCTAAAAGACGTATTTATTATCCAAAGAGTATCATTATCAAATCAACAAATGGTGTGAAATCAAATATATACAAATTGAGTCAAATAGATGTTATCAACAAAAAGGGCTCGGCTACCCCCAAACAGCACTCACTTAAGTTCACCATTCATCTTTGGGTTTTCCCGAATGGCACCAAGAGGTCTTATCAAATCATGTTTGTATCAGGACTGCTTGTTGTGTACCATACCCATACACCGACTCGTAAGTCATCAGTATCTAAAAAGTTAAGATGGATATTGTGACAAACACAACCTCGGGTACTCACAAATAATGTTATCAGCAAAAAAAGATTCTATAAGGTATGTACATATACATAGATTACAAATATCCACAATGATCACAAGGATAAGATAAAGCCAAGGAGTCAAAGGACTCATAGATATTCACAGCAAGTAACATATCGATAGATCTTAAATTCCACAACATGGAAATCACAGTAAACAATAGGTTGTGGACTCAAAGCAATTCTTGATGCACAATTTCAAGAAAGATGGATTGGTAGTTATCCAAGTAGGCCACATTGGCAGAGTAGAAATTCATATATTAGAGTTTTGGTTTACTTACATTGGGTCCTTAGCATTGCATTCCCATACTGGTACCATAGTAGCTATCCCATAACCTTGTTCCATTTTTCTATCATTTGGGTGGTCCTATAATCATGGATCAAAAATACATTGTATGTCGAATTAGCATACATTCTAATTTAGGATCCTCAATTTATTGTTTAAAGTTGTCTTGAACTTGGTCTAGTTGATTAAGATACCCTTAAATTCCCAATTCAGGGTTCCTAATGCTTTATACCTTATTTGGCCTTCAAGGGCATAATAATAATTTATACTTTTAATGTCTTATATTTCTCCATACACGATTTACGGATTTAGACTTCACTTTGAGTCCAGACAGTCCTTAAAACATTTACATAGACCTTTTAATTTCATCTATACTCTTCTGGTAGATTTATTAAGTCTTAAGGACGTATTTATCATTTTTTAATTTGTTACTGAGTCATATTTTTTCTTAAAAGGATATCATCATCAGGTCTAGAATATCAAATGTAATTAATTTAGGCTTTTTCAGATCTCAATTTGTTTATCTGTGACTTACATTAAGCCTAGGGACATTTTTATAATTTTACACTTTCATCTGTCCCATTTTTTGGTACTTTGTTTGCTAAAATGGACTCAACTATAGAGTCTAGAATGTCAAAAAAAGTCAGAATATGTCATATCTGACATTTAACTGACTTTTGGACCACTAAGGGTGTAACACCCCGACCATGATTTATTTAATAATTAGTTTGCTAATTATTAATTAGAATCGACATAAAGAATAATTAAAAAGTTAATCGAAAACCTCATGATAGTTATGATAGACCAATAAAATAATTAAGCACATCAGAAATGAGGGCGTAATGTCCGAACCTAATTACCTATTGGTTAGACGAAATGATGTTTTTTTAACACTATGAAAACTCGAATTAGCGAACTATGACGGCCACAAATAAATAAAAACTGAAACGAGGCCTTTGATAATGAGGCTAACCAAAATACGAAACCCTCAGAAGAAACTGCGTCGAAAAAGGAGCAGCAGAAAAAGAAAATATTAAGAAAATAGCCAAAATGAAATTATGCGCCAACCAAACAGGGCCTAAGCTCAAAATATGGAAAAATGCCTAAAAGTGAGGTCAAGGGGATTTGAACCCTTGACCAAGTGGGACAAGATTCTCATTACCAAAAAAAAAAAATTTACCAAGTGGACTGTTAGCATCTTTGTGCCTATATATGTAACCAAATTGTATGTAAAAACAATTCAGCCAAGGCCACCTCCCAAACTGGTCAATGGCCA
Source organism: Nyssa sinensis (assembly GCA_008638375.1). Lineage (NCBI taxonomy): Eukaryota > Viridiplantae > Streptophyta > Magnoliopsida > Cornales > Nyssaceae > Nyssa > Nyssa sinensis. Next base: position 30,758,815 of record CM018046.1, read on the forward strand.
CGCATGCAACACCTCACCCCTACCTCAGCCTTACAGCCCTAGCCCCATCATCACCCTACTTCAGCACTTGATCACCTCTCCCCCAGCCAAATTTCATGCAACCAAATTATTGCTTGCAAATCCAATACACATGATTCTCTATGAGATATATGAACATTTGAATGAGGGAATCAGAATGGTCTGTGTGCAAATCTGAGAGTTAGAGAGAGAGAGAGAGAGTGAAAGAGACACATCGTTTGCGTGCTTGTGTGCATATTTGTGTGGCCACTGAAGGAGCAAAAGAGGGAGGACTAAAGACTGGAGAGCACGACTGGGAAAAGGCCAAACCGTTGGGAACTCACCTTAAGCCATGAACAAGGAGAGAGAGAGTCGCTGTACAAGGTAAACGCCAAAATCTTAAAATTTTCTTTTTGAAATTTGGCTACTATTTTGAGGTTTTCTTGGACTATTATTACATGCATGATAGTTAGACAGTAAAATCTGGGTTGAATGCATGACTGTTGGACCATCTAATAGCCTAGAACACCAAACCGAACCCAAAACTGCCATTAGAGGACCTTGACTGAGATGGGTCTGAAATTACTTACACCGAACCTAGTTTGGTTTGTTTAGGCTTAAACTAGACACTTCTAGCATTCCAAAAACTAACATACGCAACCCCAAAGACTTGAGATCGACCCTCTAATCGCGAGTTGTAGGTTCGGGTTTAAAACCCAACCTCACTAAAACTACGACAAGACTAAAATCTGAAAATGAAGACTGAAACCCCATGATCTGTAGGTCATAAAAAATCAAATCTCATGAAGATTGGACCAAAAATGAGTGTTTGAGAACCAGTTGCAGGTTCGGCTATTCTTCTTGAACAAAACCCTTTGAGCTTGATTCGATGCCCCAAATGAATGTTAGAATGTCGGTTAGGCTTCCAGAAGTAGATTAGAATGGAAAACAGTGAAAATAGATAGCCAAAAAACCTACGAAATTGAAGGAGAATTTTTTTGAAATTTTAGAGCTATAGTAACCCTAGATCGTTGGGGAAGATGAACAGTGACAGGTCGGGTCATTGACCGTTTTTCAGGTCAAGCCCCGACCCAACCGAGAAACAGTTAAACCCATTTAAACTGAAACTATGCCGTTTTGATGCAAGTAAATTTAAATTTTAAGTTTTAGGGCTGACATCGTCATGACGTCAGCATTATGCCTTGGACCGGCCAAACCGGTTGGTCCAGTGAAGCCTCTGTCCGGTTCACTTGAAAGAAAAATAAACCGTCCGGTTTATTTTAAAAGTTTAAAGAATTACATTTTGACCCCCAGAACTTCTGAAAAATTATACTATGGCCCAATTCTTAAAAATCTTATGTAAATACACCCCTAGAAAAATAATAAAATAATAAATAATTTATTTAATCGTTTATTAAATAAGTAAAATTACTATTTTGCCCTTGAACATTAAATGGGTCAAACGGTGTCCAAATAAAATAAATGAATAGTGTATTTTAACTATTTTGAACATTCTGGACCCAACGATGGGGTCCATTTCACGAGACAGAACTCCGAAAGATTAAGACGCATTAAAACATAAATTACCAAAATGCCCCTAATACAATACGAAGCCCAAATGAAGTCCAAATTGGACGAAATTGATACCAATAGAAGCCCAAATAATAGTGAGCTTGTATATATGATTAAATAATGATTCAGGGTCAGAATGTCATAAAATTTAAATGGCCGATGTGTCCCTATGATCAAAAGCAGATACCAAATGAAATCCAAAAGACCTAAAAATTTACGTGTAAGATATGTAAAATATTCTAAGGACCATGATAGGTCCGGGGCAAGAAAAATAAATTACCATTTTGCCCCTGCATATGCTCGAAGCCAACTAAAAAGCTGAGAAGGTCTAAATTGACTTTCTTCGACGTTCCGAACCCAACGGTGAGGTACATAATACCAAAATAGGCACTGAAAAATAAGTCACGTGAAAAATAAAAATTTTTAAGTTACCACAAGTAGACCGATAAGACCAATCCTAGGAAATTAGGATACGTCAGGTCAAAATTAAATACAGAGCATCAACTTAAAGATGATTTGAAGTAGACAAGAAATTAATTGAAGTTTTGGTGAATTTGATTTTCTTAGGAATTACAAAAAAAATGGAAAAGCCCACCAATAGTGCAAACGCGGGGAATCAAGGTGAGTAACCTCGCATTTGAAGTGGAAATTTAATTCCACGGATTTGAATGATGTTTTAAATATCAAATTCAATCTTTATACGATTCCTGTTTTCAAAATATTCCGTTATGACATGCTCAGTAAATGTTTTTATATACAGTTCCTTTCTTCAAAATATTTAGCATGCCTAAATAAAATATCAATTTCCTTAAATATTCTAAAATTGATCACTCCAAGTATTTGAAGTTCTATTGCAAAATTTATATGCTAAATGTTTTAAATACTCATGAAAAGTATCAATATGAAGAAGCCATGTGATAACAGTGTAAAAATCACATAGTCAGGATTTTGGGTTTCTTTGGAACTCAATTGCCCTGTCATGTGAATTGTCGCATAGTCAGGATTTTGGGTTTCTTCTGAACTCAATTGACCTGACATGTGAAATGCCAGGTAGCAGGATCTAATCCCCCAGGCATATAAGATATCTCCACGTATACGCAAAATGGGAGTCTGGTTCGAAACAGATTCCACTAATGAAAGTGAAAAGATGACAAATGATTTTAAAAATGGAAGCAGGTTTTACCCCCATTTTTCACTGTGCGTGTTTATATGTTTTGAAATGCATATGCTTTATTTAAAGAAATGTATGTTTAGCTTGAATACTTTAAATGTTTCAAAGCTGTCACATCCCGAACCCCACCCTACGCGGATGTCGAGGACGTGACTGCCAGTCGGTCGCGACGCGACCAACCAAAGGCAAATTCTGAACTTTCCGACGAATTGCACTCCAACTGTAGGGTCAGATGCAGCGGAATTTAAAACTTTTTCTTTGTGTCACGGGAATGCAACTCACTTATCCATCATGAGAATATGTATCACAGAGCAAGACTAAATCCAGTCAGTCAACAATTCTAATCTCAGAGCATATCTAAAATCAAGCATATAACAACAGAGCAGATCTAATATCTCTAGAGTACCATTAGTTCCATGAGCCATGTCTATCTAGTATATATCAGTCAAGTCAGTCATAACATACCACTCACCGGAATAACCAGGTTCAATCTACAATAAACCAGTCTCTACAATTCAGTGCCGTCAGATCCTTACTTGCGATGCCACTTGGCTTATTCACGTCATGTCATAGTACCTTCTAATCCAATGGAGGTAATTCCTGAAAAATGTCAGAATAATGGGGTGAGCTTAAATAAGCCCAGTGAGTAACACAGGTTCCCTATCATGGGTTTCAAAACCAGTTTTGTGCTTCCATGGCACATGGATAATTTAGTCATTTCAAAAATAACTATTTTTATAAGTCCATTTCATAAGCAGTCTAGTACAATAAAACAGAATCGAACAAACAATATAAACGGATCGGAACATGACATAACCAATCGGTCAAAACAATAACTATTGCTAATATATCTGTCAAGACACAGACTCTTCATTAACGGAACGAATCACAATCCGGACTGAGTGGGAACAATAAGTCAGTCAAGACAAGGGCATATTAATAACAGGACGGAAACATAACGGAACTAGACCATCCATCAATCAGGCCAGACATATCATCAACGGATAGAATATAACGGAATCGAACGGAAACAATACATCAGTCAAGCAAAGGCATATCGCGAACGGATAAAATTATAACGGAACTAAACGGTAACAATACACTAATCAAGACACAGGCAATCATGAACAGGACAACATAATGGAACTGGGTAGAAACAATATAACAATCAAGTCAGGGACACATCACTGTCGGAACTAATCATAACTGGACTGAACAATGTTTCAATCAAGACAGACGTATCATCAATGGACAGTACACAACGGAACTGGACCATATATCAATCAAGACAGACAGATCATCAACAGACGGAACATAACAGAATCGAACGGAACAATACATCAGTCAAAACAAAGATATATCATTAACGGATAGATCATAACGGAACTGGACCATATATCAATCAAGACAGACAGATCATCAACGGACGAAACATGTCAGAACCGGACGGAACATATCAATCGAGAGCAGACATATCATTAACGGACAGCACATAACCGAACTGAACGGAATTCCTAATTCGAAGGACACAAGCACATCACGTGGAATGTGGTACAAGGGCGTACATTAAGTACATACATTTAAATAATATAGCATTCAGACAGTATATTATACAAAGCGGTACGATACAACAAAATGTTGTTCTTTGCCTATATCACATGGTTCATTTAATCGTTTCAGAAATAATGGTTCAATATATCCATTTTATCTCAACAATTCAAAACGGGCAAAACAGTACGGAATGCTAGCACAGGGATCAGGAATATAGTCAATTATTTAAAAAGACTAAAACCATGTCATAAGTGATATAGTACGAAAAACATGCATTTAAATAATTGCACATAAATAATTGCATTCAAGACAGATCAGTAAATCAAGGGACAGTATCAAAACAGTGTCAGAAGTTACTCACAAAGGACAGACAGTGAATCAAAATACAGTACAGTGTCAGGAGTTACTCACAAACTTTACGCTTATTTCCTTGCATAAATAATCCGATAACCTCCAGGTACGTTAGGCATCTCCATGTATATCCTGAATAATAATCATCAATCACAGACAGATCAGAACTCATCCATTCAGGTCTCATTCGTCATCTTAGGTATCTATCGGATTACCTAAGGTAGCCTAGTAGCCTATCGCCCTTCCATTGGGTCTCACCCAAGGCTATTTCATTCTTTAATTAAGCTTAGCAGTTATTAGGATTATATCCTAAGTCATTTAGACTTCAATTGTTATCAGTCAGGCACTCATTCAACCTTAGGGGCAAAATGGTAATTTTACCATTCTTGTCCCGGACCCTGTCGTGGTCTTCGGAATAGTCTTTATATCTTAAGTACAAAGTTCTACGTCCTTTGGACTCCAATCGGTATCAGTTAGGTTCTCATTTTAACCATAGGGGCAAAATGGTAATTTTGCCATTCTGATCCCGGACCCTATTATGGTCCTCAGAATATCCCATATATCGTATATATGAAGTTTTAAGTCTTTTAGACTTTAATCGGTATCAGTTGGGTACTTATTTAGTCTTAGGGGCAAAATAGTAATTTTATCATTTTTGCCCCGGACCCTATCATGGTCCTCAGAACGTCCCATATATCTCATGTATAAATTTGTAAGTCCCTTGGACTTCATTTGGTATCTGCTTTAGATCGTCGGGACACATCGGTCATTTCTCATTTTACGCGTTGACTGTCTCGGAGTCTTATTTAGCCCTTCAGTGTTCATAATTATCCCTATGATAATTTATCAGATCAGTTTGACCTTTATTCGACCTCTACTTTGCACTTACAATGCTCAGGGGTATTTTGGTCATTTTACGTTTTGTGTAATTCTGACCCCGATTCGTCATCTAATCAAGTATACAGTCTCACCAGTGTCTGGGCTCCTACCGGTATCAGTTTTGTCCCAATCGGACTTTGTTTAGGTCTCGTACGGTATCAGGGGTAATTTGGTAATTTCGTGTGTCGTATTTTTCGGCACGTCAGTTCATAAAAATGGACCTCACCATTGGGTCCAATGCGTCCAACATAGTGAAATTGGACTGTCTGTTATGTTTAATCGGCCCTGAGTATCATTAAGGGCAATTCAGTCATTTACACCTACGTGTCTGTATTTTTCGGGACCTCGGTTCATTAAACGGACCTCACCGTTGAGTTCAGAATGCCCGAGGTAGTCAAAATAGGCTATCTGATATTTTTATTTGGGTCTGGGTATCATCCGGGGCAGTTCGGTCATTTATCGCTTACGGGTCTGTATTTTTCGAGACTGTATTTCCAAAATCGGACTATACCATTGAGTCCAGAATGCTTGAAATAGTGAAAATACACTATTTATTTAATTTATTTGGACTTCGTTTGACATATTTAATGTCCAGGGGTAAAATTGTAATTTTACCTATTTAATAAAATAATAAAATAATTATTTTATTATTTAATTAATTTGGCAGGGCTTAAATGTATAATTTTCCCAAAATCTGGGCCACTGTGCAATATTTAAAACTGTCAGGGGTTAAATCGTAATTTCAGGAAACTTCAAGGGGTCAAAATGTAATTACATAAAAATTAGGGTTCAGACCCTTTGGTTTTAGGGTTCAAACTGTTGGACCGGTCTAGATTCCTCAAAACCAACCGGTTCACTGGTCCCTCAGAAAACCGGGATAACATATCCCTGGTAACCCCAATTTCTTTCTTATTCTTGGTTTGGATAGGCCCAGTTCAGATTTCAATTTATTATTTGGATTGCCAAACAGATCGAATTCAGGTTTTAAACTTAAAACCTTTAACCTCAAACGGCGCCGTTCCACTAAAGCAGTGGCACACCTGTAGACCGACACGTGTCTGGGTCGACACGCGAGTCGACCGAGTCGACTCCGTCTTCCCCATCGTGCAGGGCATTGTTGCCCTAGTTGCAGTCATCAAGTTTTTCCAATTTCGTGGGTTTTCGAAGGCTGTTTTCAACTGATTTTGGTTCCAAACTGTTCCTAGAGTCTAGACCAACAACTTGGCATCGATTTTGAGCTTCGAATCCATGCATGCAGCTCTGTATAACCGATTATCATGCAGGTTTTCAGTTCGGTCGTGGGGCCTTATTTCTCAACCAAATCTCACACGGTTTGGTTCTTTGTGACCCTTATATTATGGGTTTCAAGTCCCTGTTTATAAATTTCGGTTTAAGTGTTCGTTTCAGGTTTTGGGTTCCATGGCCGAGACTCACAGGTTCGGTTTTGAGGGTCCAAATCAGTGTTCTAGGGTCGCGGGTTGGTGGTTTTGGCACCCTAGGAAGGTCTAGTTAATATTTAGACCATCAAGATTCAGTTTTATGGAGGTCAAATCAGACCTGCTACAGGGAAGCTCTATCCATGGCGGTTGGGTCTTGGTTTTTATGTTTTCTAAGCTTATCCAACCTTCTCAGTTGTTTCATGATAGTTCTAAGTCTCACAGGAGATCGTATGTGCAGTCTATATGGATCCAAAACCATCAAAACAGTATGAAAATTTAAACAGAAATTCAAAGCAGGTTTTTTTTTTTTGGTATTTTACCTCGGTTTAGTGGCTTCCTTTCCTCATGGCTTGGTTCAGGCAAGATCTCAGTGGTTGCCTCAGTTCAGTCATGCCCTCAGTCCCTTCTCATTCCTCTTGTATCACTTCACATGGCCACACATACCATGCATACAAGGTTGTATACCCAAGCCATGGTCACTCACATGCAAGCCTCACTAACCCACCCTCTCTTTGGTTGCAGACCTGTCCGTACACCAACACACTCACAGGCAGTTTAGGTTTCTCCATTCTCTCTGTTCTGATTACACACAAGACCCTTTGTGGTCATAATATTCCACCTCATATATACACACCATACATATATATATACACTCTTATATATATACATCTCTATATATATGGGTATATATCAGAGAATTAGTGGGATCTTAGGGCTGAGGTGGGCTGAGGGAAACCATCATGTAGGGTTTGCATGTAACCTCATTGGTCCAATTTGAGGTGGGGCTTGGTTAACTTAGAGATATATACAATTGAGTTGTATATATATGCACAAAGGTGCTGGATGGCCACTTGGTTAAGTTTTTGGGTGAGATTCATTCCTTCCATAGGTCAAGGGTTCAATTCCCCTTGACCACCAATTTGGCCATTTTTCACCATTTTGGGCTAAGGCCCTGTTTGGCTACGCATTAATTCAGTTTTTGATGTTTGTCTCATAACTTTCATTCCGTAGCTCCTTTTTCGATGCGGTTTGTTCCGAGAGTTTCATATTTCAGTTATCTACAGTGTCAGAGGTTCCGTGTCATTTATTAGTCATTTGGGATTTCTGTGGTTAATTAATTCGAATTCCGTCAGTGTTAAGTTGACATTATTTCACCTAATTAATTGGTAATTAGGTTCGGGTATTGTACCCTATTCTCGAACATGTTTTAATTGCTTTATCTGTCTATCTTGACCGTCGGGAGATTAGGGTTAATTCCCTTGATTATTCTCTGAGCCGGTATTAATTAATAATTAATATTTAATTATTAATTATACAGGATCGGGGTGTTACAAAAGCTATCTTTATGTTTCAAATGTACGAGCAATTGGCAGTGAGTATTTTATGAACCTCTCATGTACGAAACCTCTGCCAATTGAAAACCCATGACAAATGCTAGAATTACTCATTGGGCTTCTCGAAGCTCACCCCATTCCCTAACATTTTTTAGGTACTAACGATGATGAATGAGAGCCTTGCTCCATTTGGGGATGACGACTAGTGGCTTTAATATGATCAAGGACTTTTGGGAAGTACTAAGGACCTATAAATGGTCGAGTTTTGAAGTGTAATAGATTTTAGACAACATGTACTTAAGCCCTCGAGGCGTTCGGATATGTACTATGTATAACACTTTAAGTTTTTAGTATGCTCTGATTTTATAATCATGTGTACCACTATGAAGAGCGGCAGTACCGGACGGATGTGCAAAAGTTTTAAATAAGAAAAGAAAAGAAAAAAGTTTTTCACGCTTCCGCAAACCAAGGCCGCACAACTATTTGATACCGCTGCGTATGCAAGCCTTGTCCTAAGGCCCTCAGGCCGAAGGGCAGCAGTCGCGATACGAGATCCGCACAGGGTGGATTTCGGGTCGTGACAAAGGGCATAATGGTAATTATGATATTTAACGTGTTTATATTTTTGGGACTTCGTGTCATAAAATGGATCCCACCATTAGGTCCAAAATGCCCAAAAATGTTATGATAGGTATTTTCAAAGTCATCAGGGTTCAGTTGATAGCTTAATTAATACATTAGGACACAAGTAAAATTATTCTCCTTGTCCGTTCATATTTTTCGAGATCTGATTTCACAAATCAGACTTTTCCATTGAGTTTATAATTCTTAAAAATGTTGGGTTAGTGTCACATCCCGAACCCCACCCTACACGGATGTCGAGGACGTGATGCCAGTTAGCCGCCTTGCCGGTTTGCCGACCGACAATGCAACCAACCAAAGGCAAATTTCTAAACTTAACGACGAATTGCATTCCAATTGTAGGGTCAGAGCAGCGAAATTTAAAAATATTTTTCATCTCGGGAATGCAACTCATTTATAAATACCATAGAGGTATGTACCACAGAGCAAGTCTAAAACCAGATAGCTAATAACTCTAACCACAGAACACATCTATAATTAGACATATAACACAGAGCACATCTAATCTCTCTATAGTACCATTACCGTGAGCCATGTCCTAATACATGTAATGCATATCAATGAAATCAATCGTATCATGTCACTCACTTGAATAACTAGATTCAATCCATAAGAGTCCAAGCCTCCACAAATCACTGCCATCAGATCCTTTATTTGGAATGCCACTCGGTCTATCCATGTCATATCATAGTGCCTTCTAATCCAATAGAGATAAATCCTGAAAAATGCTAAGATAATGGGGTGAGCTTAAATAAGCCTAGTGAGTAGCACAGGTTCCCTGTCATGGGTTTTGAAAACCAGTTCTTGTTTACAAAGCACATGGATAGTTCAATCACTTTAGAATAACAGTTTTATAAATCCACTTTAAATGCAGTTAAGTATAATAAAACAGGACTGTACTAAATGGAACAATAAATTAGAACAGACAAAACAATACAGGATGCCAGTATATCAATCAGGAGTATAGGAAATTAAATCAAAAAATAGAACAGAACAAAATCATGCCATGTGTAATGCAGTACAAAAGAGTACGCATTTAAGTATACTCATTTAAACAGTATAGCATATAAAACGGTACAGTGTATGAAGATACAATATTTAAACAGTGCAACTTATACACTAAGTCAGAAGTTCCAAGTTACTCACAAACTATTACGCTTATCTCCTTGTAAAAATAATCTGATAACCTCCAGATACGTTAGGCACCTCCTTGCATATCCTGAACAATCATCATTAATCACAGACAAATCAGAATTCATCCATTCATGTCTTATTCATCATCTTAGGCGTCTGTCGAATTACCTAAGATAGCTTAGTAGCCTATTTCCCTTTCATTAGGTTTCATCCGGGGCTATTACATTCTTTAATTAGGCTTAGTAGTTATCAGGACTATAATCTAAGTCATTTGGACTCTAATCGTCATCAATTAACCACTTATTTAACCTTAGGGGCAAAATGGTAATTTTACCATTCTTGTCCCGGACCCTGTCGTGGTCCTCAAAATAGTCCACATATCTTAAATATAAAGTTTTAAATCTTTTGGACTCAAATCGTTATCAGTTAGGTACTTATTTAACCTTAGGTGCAAAATGGTAATTTCACCATTTTTGTCCCGGACCCTCTCGTGGTCCTCAAAATAGTCCACATATCTTAAATATAAAGTTCTATGTCTTTTGGACTCAAATCGTTATCAGTTAAGTACTTATTTAACCTTAGGGGCAAAATGGTAAGTTTGTCCATTTTTGTCCTGGACCCTGTCGTGGTCTTCAAAATAGTCCACATATCTTAAATATAAAGTTCTAAGTCTTTTGGACTCAAATCGTTATCAGTTAAGTACTTATTTAACCTTAGGGGCAAGATGGTAATTTTACCATTCTTGTCCCGGACCCTATTGTGGTCCTCAGAATATCCCATATATCTTATATATAATTTTCTAAGTCTTCTGGACTTCATTTGGTATCTGCTTTTGGTCATTGGGACATATCGGTCATTTCTCATTTTATACGTTGACTATTTCGGAGTCTTATTTAGCATTTCGATTTTCATAATTATGCTTATGATAATTTATTAGATCAGATTGGCCTTTATTCGACCTCTACTTTGCACTTTCCATGCTTAGGGCATTTTGGTTATTTTACGTTTCGTGAGATTCTGACCCCGATTCACCATTTAGTCATGTGTACAGTTTCACAAGTATCTGGGCTTCTATCGGTATCAATTTCATCCCATTTGGATTTCATTTGGATTTCGTATAGCATTAGGCACATTTTGGTAATTTCACACTTTCGTGAAATTCTGACCCTGGTTCGTTATTTAATCATGTATACAGTTTCACGAGTATCTGGGCTTCGATCGGTATCAATTTCGTCCCATTTGGACTTCATTTGGATTTCATATAACATCAAGGGCATTTTAGTAATTTCACATGTTGTATGGCTAAACTTTTCGGGACCTCGGTACATAAAATGGACCTCACTATTAGGTCCAGAATGTCTGACATAGTTAAAATAGACTATCTTTTGTGTTTATTTGGCCCTGGGTATCATTAGGGGCAGTACAGTCATTATAATTTATATGTCTGTATTTTTCAGGACTTTGGTTTATTAAACGGACTCCACCATTGGGTCCAGAGTGTCTGACATAGTTAAATTGGACTATCTTTTATGTTTAATCTGCCCTAGGTATCATTAGGGCAATACAATCATTTACCATTTACGTCTCCGTATTTTTCGGGACTTGGTTTCACAAATCGGACTCCACCGTTGAGTCCAGAGTGCTCAACATAATCAAAATGGATTATCTTTTATGTTTAATCTGCCCTAGGTATCATTAGGGGTAGTACAATCATTTATCATTGCGTGTCTGTATTTTTCAAAACTTAATTTTCCAAATCGGGCTCCACTGTTGAGTCTGGAATGCCTGAAATAATAAAACTACACTATTTATTCATTTAATTTGGACTTCGTTTGACCCATTTAATGCCCAAGGGTAAAATGGTCAGTTTCCCTATTTAATAAAATAATTAAATTAATTATTTTATTATTTTCCAGATGTGTATTTGCATAAAAATTTCAAGAATTGGGCCATAATATAATTCTGTAAAACTGTTGGGGTCAAACCATAAATAATAAAAGTCCTGGTTCAGTTATTTTAATTTTAAACAGTGAACCAATGGGTTTTTGATTCAAAACCCTAGACCGGTCCATGAATACAGTGAACCAACCGGTCTAGGTTCTTCAGGAAAATCGGAATACAATAAAACCCTTAATCCCCTTATCCACGGTGTAATACCCCAAAATTCAACATGACCCAGATTATATTCTAACCAAATAAAATAAACTATGTGACGATAATGATTCAGAACAGCTCAAAATACAGCGAGTCATGATTGGATTAATTATTAGGAAATACTAATCCAGGCCACTAAAAATGATGTAGGCTCAAGAAAATAATTGACCCAGACGATCGAGCAATGAGATAAATTAATGAGGCCAATACGAATAATTATGAAAATAAAAATATGAATATCATCTGAGACACGAACGGGTTGGCAAAATAAATAATTATGATAATTGAGCCTCGGTTGTATGGCGAATCTATTGGCATTTTATAATATAATATTTTATGGAATAAAATATTTATAAAATATTTAATACGGTGAGACAGAAAAATATATACTAAGACTCAATATATATTAGAAGCTAATTAGCCACACACATATATAAGAGCAGCCGAAGCTGTTGGACAAATTGACCGAAAAAAGGGTTACCTTATGTGTATCTATATATATGTTTATAAAATATGTATATAGGAGAAACATATATTTGTAGAAGCTTCTTGAAGAAACCGGAAACAAGAAAAGAAAAGAAAGATAAGAGAGAGTCGGTGAAGTAGCAGAATTTGTGGAGATTTGGAAAATTCTAGATTGGGCTCCCACCGACACACATGTCTACAAAGATCTATATATATATATATATATATATATATCTCTGTAGGAAAAGGAGAAGGAAAAAGGGAATTTCTAGAATTCTCTAGCAATGCAGAGACATATATATATGGGTGTGTAAGCCGTGCAGCAGGGAATATAGTTATGTGTGAATGACGGTAAAAGGGAAGCTGATTTTGGGGGATATATGTATGCATGTGTCGGTATGTATAGTGGCGCAAAGGTGGATGGGGACCAGAGGAAACGTTGGAGAGATCAAATCGAAGGCAAATTTTGAGGCGTGAGAGAGATCTGATGTGGTGATTTCAGTGCAACAGGGTGGATTCTCTTCGGGTTTCTCCGTTTCTACTGCTTCCAATTGAGAACTAGAGGTGCAATAGGGGGGCGATGACGATATTGCAGCAATAGTAGATGGGTTTTATGATGCATATGGGTATAGTGCTTGGGGGAGTTCGGTTGTCGAACCAGGAGCAATTGAATGATGATGCTGCAACCAGTATATATGTGTGTATATGTGCAACGGTGCAGGAGCTATAGTTATATATATCTGCGTGGGTGTGTGTATGTTTGTTGGAGAAGGGGGCATTTTGATACGGCTTGTAGATGTGTGTGGTTGTAGCGGCTTTTTAGATGGCTTGGAATTGAGTAAAGTTAGCTATAGGGGCTGAATCACGTTGGATGTGTGGATTGTTGGGGAGTTGGTTGGATTGGATTTGAGTGGTCATGGGATGGTTATGAATTGTGTAAGTATGCAGCTTCATGGGCTTCTCGTTAGATATGGATGGGTGATGGATTCCTCTGTTTCTGCCATGTTCAGTTGAGGACAAGGACTGTTTATGGAGATTATTCTGAATAATTGGTGGGATGGATTGAGACCATGAATAACTTGAATTATTTGCGTAGCAAAAATCAGGGGATGAGATTGAGAAATGGAGTTCATTCTTGGAGTCTCTCTTGGGCTATTACTGAATTGAAAATTGTAGTTGTGAAGGGAATCTGTACCTATTGGTGCAGTAGTTCCATGTGGTTCTGGGTGTGCAATTGGTATTAAGGGATACGGCTGCCATGAACGTTGAGGGTCGACTGTCCTATTTTCTTTGTGGTCTTCGTTAGGGGGCTGAGTTGGTGATGCTATGGAGTTTAGTGAGGCGTTGCAGGTGGAGATGGCTCACTCAATTTCAAGCAGAGAAGTTATTGTCCGTTCATCTAGAAGGTTGACTGAGCCTGGAACTTTATTCAAAAACTTAATGGTCATCCTTCGGGATGTACTTATCTGTTATGATGGCACGGTGAGAAATGTTACAGAAAGAGGGAAATCAGTAACTAGAATTTTGATTCTAGGGTTGCCAAGTGAATCCGATGGTACCAATATCAGGTGATTGTTTTTTCTACATCTTTACTCCTATGCTAATCCAATATTTGTTAATAAGATGCTAAAATTGTAACTTACCATGATCCTTAACACATGTGACATCTTTTATGGTTTTGGGGTTGATAGTTAATAATGATAAATTTAGTTTTGTGCTCAAGCTATGGCAAAATGGTAATGCCTTGCATAAAAATTAAATAGATGCTTGATAGATAACGATAGAGTCTAAATGACTTATATCATAACCTCGATAGCTACTAAGATTAATCAAGGAATATAATAGTCTTAGTTGAAACCTAGTGAGAGGATAGCAGGTCATTAGACTATCTTAGGCCATCCGATAGACGTCTAAAGTGATGAATAATACATGAATGGTTAAATTCTGATCTGTCTGTAATTGATTATGATTATTCAGGATGATGATTATTGAGGACATGCATGGAGGTACCTAACGCATCTAGGGGATATCTGTGAATGGAAATAAGCATAAGTTTGTGAGTAACTTGGACTCCTTACTTGGTATATATTTTTCGTATACTAAGTTGCTTTATATGCTGAACTTTTTTATACACTATATTGTTTTAATGCACTTGCTTTCAGTGCGTATTCCTTGTATTGTACTACATCTGGCATGATTCTATCCTGCTTCTTAATATCTCCTGTTCTGAATATGTTGGAGTCTGTTGTTCTAACTTGTCCACGCTATTGGAGTTTGGTTCAATTCTATTTTATCATGTTGAGTCTTACTCTGGGCCCACTACAGGATTGAGTACACTAGAAGGTGGATGGTTGGCTATGAGGCATGGTGAACTCAGCATCTGCTCAATCCTGTCACGTTCTGCCATGATACTAGGATAGCTGGTTATGAGGCGTGGTGAACTCAGAATCCTAGTACTCAAGCATCTATTCAACCCTGTCCTGTTCCGCTCTAATACTGACTCGAACCGGTAGTGTGCCGTGGGGACAGCGGGCCCTCCATGTGTGGGGGTGGGTGACTGACGGATTATCCTATGCAGCATCCCACACTGCCTGGGGAAGGTTCAGGTACATTTGTTGATATACAGTTGTTTGATTGGTACTCAGTGTTGATCCATTCTATTTGGTTCTATGTTGATCCGATTTGTTCTCTTGAGTTACATCTATTCTATCTGAGCTGTATCTATTCTATTTGAGTTGTATCTGTTCGATTTGAGTTGTATCTGTTCTATTTGAGCTGTATCTGTTCTACTTGAGTTGCATTGTTCTATCTGAGCTGCATTTGAGCATGCATATATATATGAAATGGTTTTGAAACCCTTGGCAGGAACCTATGTTACTCACTGAGCTTGTTTAAGCTCATTCCATTTATTTAACATTTTTCAGGATATATCTCCACTGGATTAGAAAGCACAAGGACATGTCACTAGTGGACTGAGAGGCATTCCCAAGTGAGGATATGATGGCAATAATATGTGGAGACTTGGGTTCTAATGGATTGATCTTGGCTATTCAGGTGAGTGTGATGATATAGTTGACTTTATTCATATATAATAGATGAGTAGGGACATGGCTTATGGTAATGGTACTCTGGAGGAATTTGATATGCTCTGTGTTATATATTTGTTATAGATGTGCTCTGTGGTTAGAGTTATTAACTGTTTGGTTATAGACTTGCTCTGTGGTACATACTTGTGTGGTATATAGTTGAGTTGCATTCCCGAGATAAAAAGGTTTTAAATTCTGCTGTTCTGACCTTACATTTGGAGTGCAATTCATTGTATGGTTCAGAGGATTGCCTTTGGTTGGTCGCATTGTCGGCGGGAAAACCGGCAAGGCGGCTAACTGGCATCACATCTTTGGCATCCGCGTAGGGTGGGGTGCGCGATGTGACAGAGTGGTATCAGTAGCAAAGGTTTATAAATAGTAAGATTCATGAGTGTGATCAGAGCTAAGGTTGGTGAATTTTGAAGATTCATTGGTACCACAGAACAATATTTGGGTGAAAGGTTGAGGTTACCTATACAAAATGAGAACTTGAGTGTAATATCCCAGAAATCCGATATGACCCAAACTATATTCTAACCTGATGAAAATAAGTTATGTGACATTAATAATTCGAAATAGCTTAAGATATAGTAAGCCATAACGGGAAGTCCATGAGGGGATTAATTCTTGGAAAATATAAAATTAATCCGGACCATTAAAAATAATATAGGCTCAGGAAATAAACGACCTGGTCAACCGAGTGACAAAATTAATAAATGAGATTGATACGGGAAAATTAATTATCCAGATAATATGACTATAAAATAAATTATTAATGGAGACCCAAAATTAATAAAATAAATAATGATGATATCGAGCCCCGGCTTTAAGCCAAATTTACCGGCGTCTCATAATGTAAAATTTTATGAAATAAAATATTCAGTAAAATACTAGATACGGTATTATGTATGTTTGGAAAATATATATGGTTTATATCTAGGACTATATGAGGCACTATATTGCTTCATGGATGCATGAATATGCAAAAGCCCATCAAAGGCCCAAACCTCAGCCCCAATAAGACTTAACATATATATATATATATATAATTGGGAAGCAGCCAATGAACCTGCTAGAATATGCATAAGCCAAATAAAATAAATATATATATATATATGTGTAGCTATATGAGCAGCCGAAGCTGCTAGAATTTACAAGAAAGGAAAAGCTTCTTCAAGAAGCTGGAAAAGCGGGAAGAAGTAGAGCGAGAAGAAGAAGCTTGAAGCTTCTAGAACGGGAAGCTACTGGAATAGAAAAATGGGATTTGGCAATGCAGCAGTTATGTGCATATGTCTAGTGTATGTATCGCAGAACGGGTGGATCGGTGAGTCATCACTGAGTTGATCTCTCAACTCCGTGCAGAACACCGTAAGGAGGGGCGGTGCAACAGGTGGTATGTATATATATATATATGTATATATGTGTATGTTTGTGTATTGTTGGAGCAGAGGGGAAAGTGAAACAGGGAGAGAGTAGCGGCAGTAGTGGTGTAAAGATATACATATGTGTGTTGTGTAGTGGTGTTGCAGTGGAAATATATGTGTATATGTGTTGGTGCAGAAAGGGGGAACCGAAGTGCGAAGTGAAGCAGTTCGCTGCACGGGGTGGATTTTGTTCGAGTTCCTCTATTTCTGCCACTTCCAATTGGGAACAAGGGTTGCTACTGGAGTTACGATTAGGGGGCGATGACGATGTTGCGACAGTAGTGGATGGGTTTTATGATGCATATGGGTGGCCACGAATTCTACAATTCAAAGAAAGAACCAGCAACAATAGAAATGTTCCGGCAATAAGAAAAGAAGCGGCGGAGGAAGCCACGGCAGTAGATGATGAGACGCTGAACGGATGATATTTTAGATGGTCTTGGGCTCAGGTGCATCTGACTGGAACTTTGCCATCTCTGCTGATAACGATTGCTGTGAGAATGGAAAAATAAAGGTTTCAGACTTTGGATTGAGCGCTCTTGCTAAATCTAAACATCAAGATGGGCTGCTCCACACAACCTGTAGGACCCCTGCCTATGTTGCTCTAGAAGCGAATCATAGAAAAGGCTATGAAGAATCCAAAGCTGATGTCTGGTCATGTGAGGTGATCTTATATGTTCTATTGGTTGGCAAATTAGCTCTGACCAGAGCAGCTTGTTGTGAAAGGGAGAGGGCTTTTGTTTGCGGATCAACAATTAATGGCCAACGAGAAGACAGCTGATCTGGTGACAGAATATGTTATGGATGAAGGGCAGGATCAGGCATCTAATGTAAAGAAAGCATATGTTTGGAGGCAGTTTCATACTTTTGATTTTGTGCTTGATCATCAATCTGTTTCACGATAGCAGGCTATTGTCGTTCATCACAAGAATGTGAGCATCTATGTAATTGATTTGGGATCTGTACATGGAACATTTGTTGCAAATGAGTGAATGCTTTGAAGTGAGCATAAATACTAGGTGTTGGGCAAGATTACAAGGGATTTTGAGAAGGGAGCAGGCCAATGAGTTCTGCCTATTCCTGTTGGGATATTGTGCATATGATTCAACATATGCAGGAGGGAAAATCCAATAATAGATGAAACTGACTGTTCGGGTTTGAAGCAGGCTAATAGAAGCAGCTGAGCTACTGATTTGGAAGACTCTGCACAGTAATCTGATGAGAGGAAGGGAAAGTTCTTCAATACATGATGGATGGGATGATAAAGGGACAGAATCTATTAGGATCATCATCTGCTTGGAAAAAAAAAGGCTGAAAAAGCTGATGAAACTGGATTTAAAATGGTTGGCCGACTCGATCATCCTGCCGGTGTGTTTTCTTCAATTATGGGATGATCTGTTGAATGTCGGATCAATTATGATGATCATTAGAAGGATAATGCCTAGAATATGCAGAGTCGTGGCTAAAGACATATCTGGATACTATCAGGATATCTATGACAGGGAGATAAGCATTAAGTTTGTGAGTAACGCGGATTCTTGACTTGGTGTATAATTTTTGTATACTGTACTACTTTATATGTTGAACTGTTTTATACACCGTATTGTTTTAATGCATATGCTTTCATGCATACTTATTGTATTGCATTGCTTGTGGCATGATTCTGTTCTATCTTACCTTTGATATATCCTGTTGATTATGTTCGGGTCTGTTTTTCTGTCACCCGTGCTTTGGAGTCTGATTTGATTCAGTTTGATATGTTGAGTCTTACTCTGGGCCCACCACAGGATTGAGCGGTTTTATGCCAAAGCACGACCCAGAGGGTAGAGGCCCCACGAGTAGTCCGCTTATGGGCAGCTGGGAAGGCTCGTCTATATGATTGGCATTCTGTTCTGTTTCTGTCCCGCTCAATTTTGTTCTGTTCCGCTCTGATACTGACCCCAGAGGGTAGAGGCCCCACGAGTCGTCCGCTTATGGGCAGTTGGGGAAGGTTCAGGCATTTGATGCTATGCCTTTGATTGATTGGTATTCTAGTTTTGTTTAGTTCTGTTCTGTTCTAATCTGTTTGTCTGTTCTGTTCTGTTCTGTTCTGTTTGATCTGATCTATTCTGTTCTGATCTGATCTGTTTGAGCTACATTTGTTCTACTTGAGCTACATTGTTTTATCTGAGTTACATTTGGAGCATACATGTATATATGAACTGGTTTTGAAACCCATGGTAGGAACCTATGTTACTCACTGAGCTTGTTAAGCTCATTCCATTTATTTAACATTTTTCAGGATATATCTCCATTGGATTAGGAAAGCACAAGGACATGTCACTAGTGGACTGAGAGGCATTCCCAAGTGAGGATCTGATGGCAATAATATGTGGAGACCTGGGTTCTAATAGATTGATTCTGGCTATTCCGGTGAGTGTGATGATATAGTTGACTTTATTCATATGCAATAGATGTGTAGGGACATGGCTCATGGTAATGGTACTCTAGGAGGAATTTGATATGCTCTGTGTTATATATCTGTTATAGATGTGCTCTGTGGTTAGAGTTATTAGCTGTTTGGTTTTAGACTTGCTCTATGGTACATACTTATGTGGTATATCGTTGAGTTGCATTCCCAAGATAAAAAGGTTTTAAATTCCGCTGTTCTGACCCTACATTTGGAGTGCAATTCATTGTACGGTTCAAAAGTTTGCCTTTGGTTGGTCGCGTTGTTCGTAGGGAGACTGGCAAGGCGGCTAACTGGCATCACATCTTTAGCATCCGCGTAGGGTGGGGTGTGGGATGTGACATTGAGGACAACAAGGTGTGAAATGGTTTGGGAGTCAATGTCCACATCAGAGCACTAAGTTATGGATTGAGAACCACAGAGTACCTAAGCCATGTATACTGAGTCTCAATTTTGGAGATTAGACGTGGGATTATGGAAGTCTTTAGTAATAGATGAAATTTATGATTCTAAGGCAATTAAACTGATCAAATGCATAGTAATTTTGGGAGGAAAACGACTCTAGGTCAGTTAACTCTGGTATGGATCATTATAATTATGGGTACTGAATGATTAATTGGTGGAATCGAATATAATTGAACAATCTTAATGACCGATTTCTAATCGTTTGATGAATCAGATATGATTGAATAATCTTGAGGATAATTGTCGCATTTGATTTAATGTGAAATGGATCTAATATCAAATCTTGGTGATAATATGTATTTTATGGATTATTAACTAGCCTTACTATGAAATTTTCTAAATCTGGTTTGATATTTGTGATTGAGGATATCAAAATGATTATTTTGTGAACTCAAATGTCATTGAATGATCTTAGTGATTGATTTCTAACCATTTGAGGATGATTAGCAAATTTGATCTTGGCGATGGCATGTATTTGGTGGATCTATTGATTAGGAGAAATAACTATAGGTAAGCTAACCTGACATTGATAATTATGCATGTGGATATATCGATTGGGGAGACAATGACTATACGTCAGGTAACTTTGATATTGATCATTATGATTATGGATGTCATAAGGGTTATTTGAGAACTCAAATCTGATTGAGTGATATTAGAAGGTAATTTTTAACCATTTGAGAGTGATTCCCAACTTTGAGGTAGCATAGATTTGATATCAAGATTTTAGGGACAGCTTATATTCTGGTAGATTGTAAATTAGACTTATTGTGGATTTTATGGATCCGACCTGAACTTGTATGATTTGAGGTTGTAGACTCATGATACTTGGAGATATATTAGTATTTTGCTAGAGGTCAAAATTACTCGATAGTATATTTTGTGGATTCAAATAGTCTTATTGTGGATTGGCTGGATCTGATTTGGCACTTGTGTTATTGGGGATTATTGACTAGTGCCAATTGGAGACATGTCAGTAAAAGTGATTGAGGTTAAAACTTTATAATATCTTATCGAATCATTAGAATCCCTTGTAGATAAATTTTACTGCTAGATGATTACTTCACTATGAGACTAGTTGAGTTTTGGGGACAAAACTTTTTTGAAGGTGGATAGATTGTAATACTCCGAAATTCGACATGACTCAAATTATATTCTAACCAAATAAAATAAATTATGTGACGATAATGGTTCAGAACAGCTCAAAATACAGTGAGCCATGATTGGATTAATTATTAGGAAATAGTAATCCAGGCCACTAAAAATGATGTAGGCTCAAGAAATTAATTGACCCAGACGATCGAGCACTGAGATAAATAAATGAGGCCAATACGAATAATTATGAAAATAAAAATATGAATATCATTTAAGACACGAACGGGTTGGAAAAATAAATAATTATGATAATTGAGCCTCGGTTGTTTGGCGAATCTACTAGCATTTTATAATATAATATTTTATGGAATAAAATATTTATAAAATATTTAATATCGGTAAGATAGAAAAATATATATTAAGACTCAATATATATTGGAAGCTAATTAGCCACACACATATATATAAGAGCAACCGAAGCTGCTTGGACAAATTGACCGAAAAAGGGGCTGCCTTATGTGTATCTATATACATGTTTATAAAATATGTATATAGGAGAAACATATATTTGTAGAAGCTTCTTGAAGAAACTGGAAACAAAGAAAAGAAAAGAAAGATAAGAGAGAGTCGGTGAAGTAGCAGAATTTGTGGAGATTTGGAAAATTCTAGATTGGGCTCCCACCGACACACATGTCTACAAAGATCTATATATATATATATATATATATATATCTCCGTAGGAAAAGGAGAAGCAAAAAGGGAATTTCTAGAATTCTCTAGCAGTGCAGAGACATATATATATGTGGGTGTGTAAGCCGTGCAAGCAGGGAATATAGTTGTGTGTGAATGACGATAAAAGGGAAGCTGATTTTCGGGGATATATTTATGCGTGTGTCAGTGTGTATAGTGGCGCAAAGGTGGATGAAGACCAGAGGAAGCGTTGGAGAGATCAAATCGAAGGCAAATGTTGAGGCGTGAGAGAGATCTGATGTGGTGATTTCGGTGCAACAGGGTGGATTTTGTTCGGGTTTCTCCGTTTCTGCCGTTTCTAATTGCCGCTTCTAATTGAGAACTGGAGGTGCAATAGGGGTGTGATGACGATATTGCGGCAGTAGTGGATGGGTTTTATGATGCATATGGGTATAGTGCCTGGGGGAGTTCGGCTGTCAAACCAGGAGCGATTGAATGATGATGCTACAACCAGTATATATGTGTGTGTATGTGCAACGGTGCAGGAGCTATAGTTATATACATCTGCGTAGGTGTGTGTATGTTTGTTGGAGAAGGGGGCATTTTGATACGGCTTGGAGATGTGTGTGGTTGTAGCAGCTTTGTAGATGGCTTGGAGTTGAGTAAAGTTAGTTGTAGGGGCTGAACCACGTTGGATGTGTGGATTGTTGGGGAGTCGGTTAGATTGGATTTGAGTGGTCATGGGATGGTTATGAATTGTGTAAGTATGCAGCTTCATGGGCTTCTTGTTAGATATGGATAGGTGATGGATTCCTCTGTTTCTACCGTGTTCAGTTGAGGACAGGGACTGTTCATGGAGATTATTTTGAATAATTGGTGGGATGGATTGAGACCATGAATAACTTGAATTATTTGCGTAGCAAAAATCAGGGGATGAGATTGAGAAATGGAGTTCATTCTTGGAGTCTCTCTTGGGCTATTATTGAATTGAAAATTGTAGTTGTGAGGGGAATCTGTACCTGTTGGTGCAGCAATTCCATGTGGTTCTGGGTGTGCAATTGGTATTAAGGGATACGGTTGCCATGAACGTTGAGGGTCGACTGTCCAATTATCTTTATGGTCTTCGTTGGGGGCTGAGTTGGTGATGCTATGGAGTTTAGTGAGGCGTTGCAGGTGGAGATGGCTCACTCAATTTCAAGCAGAGAAGTTATTGTCCGTTCATCTAGAAGGTTGACTGAGCCTGGAACTTTATTCAAAAACTTAATGGTCATCCTTCGGGATGTACTTATCTGTTATGATGGCATGCTGAGAAATGTTATAGAAAGAGGGAAATCAGTAACTAGAATTTTGATTCCAGGGTTGCCAAGTGAATCTGATGGTACCAATATCAGGTGATTGTTTCTTTTACATCTTTACTCCTATGCTAATCCAATATCTGTTAATAAGATGCTAAAATTGTAACTTGCCATGATCCTTAACACATGTGACATCTTTTATGGTTTTGGGGTTGATAGTTAATAATGATAAATTTAGTTTTGTGCTCAAGCTATAACAAAATGGTAATGCCTTGCATAAAAATTAAATAGATGCTTGATAGATAACGATAGAGTCCAAATGACTTATATCATAATGCCGATAGCCACTAAGCTTAATCAAGGAATATAATAGTCTTAGTTGAAACCTAGTGAGAGGATAGCAGGTCATTAGACTATCTTAGGCGATCCGATAGACGTCTAAAGTGATGAATAATACATGAATGGTTAAATTCTGATCTGTTTGTAATTAATGATGATTATTCAGGATGATGATTATTAAGGACATGCATGGAGGTACCTAACGCATCTGGGGGATATTTGTGAATGGAAATAAGCATAAGTTTGTGAGTAACTCGGACTCCTGACTTGGTGTATATTTTTTGTACACTAAGCTGCTTTATATACTGAACTGTTTTATACACTGTATTGTTTTAATGCACTTGCTTTCATGCATATTCCTTGTATTGTACTACATCTGGCATGATTCTATCCTGCTTCTTGATATCTCTTGTTCTGAATTTGTTGGAGTCTGTTGTTCTAACTTGTCCACGCTATTGGAGTTTGGTTCAATTCTATTTTATCATGTTGAGTCTTACTATGGGCCCACTACAGGATTGAGTACACTAAAAGGTGGATGGCTGGCTATGAGGCGTAGGGAACTCAGCATCCGCTCAATCCTGTCCTTTTCTGCCATGATACTAGGATAGCTGGTTATGAGGCGTGGTGAACTCAGAATCCTAGCACCAGGCATCCATTTAACCCTATCCTGTTCCGCTCTGATACTGACCCCAACCGGTAGTGTACCGTGGGGACGCGGGCCCTCCATGTGTGGGGGTGGGTGACTAACGGATTATCTTGTGCAGCATCCCACACTGCTTGGGGAAGGTTCAGGTACATTTGTTGATATACCGTTGTTTGATTGGTAGTCAGTGTTGATCCATTCTATTTGGTTCTATGTTGATCCGATTTGTTCTCTTGAGTTACATCTGTTCTATCTGAGCTGTATCTGTTCTATTTGAGTTGTATCTGTTCTGCTTGAGCTCCATTGTTCTATCTGAGCTGTATTTGAGCATGCATATATATATGAAATGGTTTTGAAACCCTTGGCAGGAACCTATGTTACTCACTGAGCTTGTTTAAGCTCATTCCATTTATTTAACATTTTTCAAGGATATATCTCCACTGGATTAGAAAGCACAAGGACATGTCACTAGTGGATTGAGAGGCTTCCCAAGTGAGGATATGATGGCAATAATATGTGGAGACTTGGGTTCTAATGGATTGATCTTGGCTATTCAAGTGAGCGTGATGATATAGTTGAATTTATTCATATATAATAGATGAGTAAGGACATGGCTCATGGTAATGGTACTCTGGAGGAATTTGATATGCTCTGTGCTATATATCTGTTATACATGTTCTCTATGGTTAGAGTTATTAGCTGTTTGGTTATAGACTTGCTCTGTGGTACATACTTATGTGGTATATAGTTGAGTTGCATTCCCGAGATAAAAAGGTTTTAAATTCCACTGTTCTGACCCTACATTTGGAGTGCAATTCATTGTACAATTCAGAGGATTACCTTTGGTTGGTCGCATTGTCGGTGGGAAAACCGGCAAGGCGGCTAACTGGCATCACATCTTTGGCATCCACATAGGGTGGGGTGCGGGATGTGACACACGGTCTGGGCTATCCTTAAACCAAATTTCAATTTTTTGTGGCGATAACCAAGCAGTCCTGATTCAATTTAAAACAAAACCTATTTCTCCCAAAATGACGCTGTCCCACTAATTTAGTGGCATGTCCATGAGTGGACACGTGTCCGAATTGACGTGGCAGGTTTGAGCGAGTCGACTCGATCGACTCGTGGTCTTCTTCATCAAACAGGTATACTGTTGCCCTAATTCCCGATTTCACCTCTTTTCAATTTCATGAGTTTTTGGGACGTTTTACACTCTACATCCAACTCTAAAGTGTTTCTGGGACATCATTATAGGATTTGGTGTCACGACCCGAAACCCACCCTATGCGGATCTCGTGTCGCGGGGCCGACCCTAAAGCCGTCCCTACTTTTTTCATTTTTGTATCGTAGTACTAATATGCAAAGTACTAAAATCTTAAAACAATAACAGCGGAAGTCTTAGCAATGACAGTGATCAGCGGAAGTCTTTTCAGTAACAGTAAATCAGCGGAAGTCTTTCAGTACACAATGTCAACGGAAGTCTATTCAATACATGAAATGGTTCTACAATAACAAAAATAAGAACCAGACCTAACCAGCACCCGTGGGTGGTGAATACATGGGAGAACTAAAACATAGACTGGTACAGTTCCTCAAAATGTCCTCCTACGCTCGTAGACTCCTGCTGGGGTCTTGCAGCAGTCATCACCTGAAATGGGGGTAAGTAGGGTGGAATGAGCTACAAGAGCTCAGCAAGTAAAAATAGATCTCCAACACTGGTATCGGTGAAATATGAATCCATAAATAAGATTATGATAGCCAATCATAAGCCAAGAGATGCTATGATAGCCAATGAGAACAGTTGCCATAACGGCCAATGAACAATAGGTCACATTGTACAATTAAAAGTAATAGATATAACATCAACATGAAACTGTCAATCAGAGCATATCAACATGAAGGTACTGTCACAATAAACCGATCACAACCAATCAATCAAAAGGATTCCCTCAACGTAAGACAAGTCATAAGAAAGGATAATCATTGAGTAACATAACCAGAGTGGTCCAGTCGAGATGCTTTTATTCTGTAACCTTCCAGTCAAAATGTAAATGAAAGGCCAATGAATGTTAATGATCATGCCAGTCAATTGCCCGGTGGAAAGCCTTCGAGGAATTCATTCCTGCCAACTTTCCATTCATGTACTTGACCTTTAGGTCTCCAGTCAATCAGAAAGCATCAGATGGATGTTGTGACTGAGCACAAATCTCGTATTTATAACATATCATGATTATTCATAATTCCATAGAAGTATATAATGGAATATCATATATTCAATAAATACATAGCAGTAGGCCTTTCAAGGCATGGTTCAACATGATAACAATGACATAGCAGTCAATCAATGTCCACAAGATAGAACAATATCACATTGTGGATAGCAATAACATGAGGTACTTTCAAGAGTACAAGTTTGGCAGTAAAGAATAAACTTGGCTTGGAAACACCATATGGAAGAGAAGGTGAATTTACTTACCTCTATCGTGATTCTATATCAGAAATCCGTGAGTGTGCCTTTGCCTTTCGAGTTCCCTATATATCAGTAATTCGTTTCAGAATAAATGCTATTCAACAAATTTTATGCCTTGCTATCATAAGTATTTCTAATATTAATTTAGACCTTACCATTGAGTCCAGAACGTCGAAGAAAGTCAGTTTAGGCTTTCGCGGACTTCCATTTGGACTTTTGTACTAAAAAGGGCAAAATGATCATTTTGCACTTTTACGATATTTTATCCTTCAGGACCCCATCTCGTGAAACGGACCTCACCATTGGACTCAGAACATCCGAGATAATAAATTTTGACTATTCAGTTGCATCGTTTGGACTTCGTTTGACCCATATTTGAAATAGGGGCATTTTTGTAAAACTTAATATTTTATTCATTTTCCTATTTGGGCCACAGTGACATTTCCTAAAACATTTGGGGTCGGTTCACAATTTCTCAGAGTTGCGGTCTGAACTAGTGGGTTCATCAGTCAAAACCCTAAACCGGTCTGACCCTTCACTGAACCAACCGGTTCAGTTAAATTCAGAGAACCAGAATTTAATAACCACTCCGTCTACCTTATCCACGGTTTGGATAACCCCAAACCTAATTTCAATTTACTATCCCTGTTACCAAATAACCAAAATCCATTTAAAATCCAAACATAAACGACACAGTTTCACTGCCCGTTTTATTTCTGGTCGGGTCTCGACCCGATCCGGACCCAGACCCGGTTCCGTTTTAACCCGAAATGCCCCCGACCTTCCGGTCATCTTCCCCATTACTCCGGTAGGGTTCCGGTGGTGAACAGTTTTCTTCTCCGGCGACGGCTACTAAATTTCAGTCAATTTTCAACCATTTTTAAATGCTATTTCCTTCTATTTTTCATGTAGATCTTATTTCTAAACTTAGTTTTCAACTTGAACCACTAATTCCTCACGAAATAGAGAAAAACAGTGGCTCCGGCCAACTGTACTTTCTTAATTTCATGCTTGTTTCTCGACGGTTTTGACCCCTATTTGGTTCTAATGGTTTTCTGCACTTCATAGGGTCATACTTGGGTCCTTTAAACAAGGTTTCTTACATAAAATGTTAATGAACCCGAATTATTCTCATACTTGCAACTCAATCTTTCTACTTGGTTTCTTAACCGTTTTAAATGATTCTTTTTGTAAAACAACCTATAGATCATGCTGATTTGAACCCTATTATTTAAACAACCGATCATGCTTTTAAATTTAAAACTGAAGCAAACCCACTTACCTTTCAAAATTCTGATTTCTTCCTGTTGCTTCTTCTTTCCTTTCCTGGTTCTACTTGGTTCACTTTTGTTTCTTCTCCACAATTTTTCCAACCTTTAAACAGTGTTCACGACCCTCCAATCTCTCTGTTTTCCTTTCTTCTCATGTAACACTCATATATATATATATATATATATGCCTTACACGACACACCACCGCCCCTATCATTTCTCTCTCTTGATTCTCCCCCTTTCTGGAGCCCCTTTTCTTGACCAAGAGTTCTGATTTCCCTCTCCCAAATGCAACTTTGCATTTAATTGGTGTAGGATATTTGTGTATATGTAATATATATAATATATATATATATATATCACACACGTACACACACTGCACTAACATGTTGTTGCTTGGAAGTTTCCTTTCCCTTTTGCTTTATCTTAATTTAATTACTTGTATTTATATACATAATACATTACATTATACACATATATACACATATAAAATACATATTTTTATACATGTATTTATAACCATATATATACGTATAACTGTATTTTTAGTCACGTATACATACACTAATATTTCGTGAACTATGCATATGTACGTACGTATGCATGCATGCATGCTTTTCGAGGTAAGGTTCTGAGTTGCTCGGGTACTGCCCGACACTGGCTATATTACTGATACTATTCACTTTTTAAAACTATACATACGATAAAATAATATAGAGCTCTAAACAGTCCATATTACACTATTCAATCAACTTGCCTCGGCATACGTGTCGTATTCCAGGTCGGGATATCACATTTGGCATTCGTTTTGTGCCTTATTTCGAGTTCAATCATTCGGTCCAAGGTTTGATAGTCAAACTTGTAACTAGCTTGTAAATCCTCAATTCATCACCAAAACTCGCATAGTTTAGTTTGTCATGACTGTAGTGACATGGGGCGTTTATCCTTGTTCAAAAATCAAGGTTTAGGGGCCTAAAACAGGGGATGGGTTTCATGGCCGAAACCTACAACTTGAGTTTTGGAGGCCTTATTTTGAGGTTTTTGGTCGCATCTAAGTGTTTTTGGAACACCAATGGCCTCTATTTGAGGTCTTGACAACCCAAACCTGGTTTGGTGTGGATGTTTTCAGACCTGCACCACTAAGGTCCATCCATGGAGGTTTGTATACGGATTTAGTGTTCTAGGTTGTTTCAGGTTTCAAATTTTCATGCTTCGATCAGGATTTCACCTTCTAGACACTATGCATGCAATGATAAGGCTTAACAACATCAAAACAGTACCAAAAATTTAAACCAGAAAAATCAACAGTTGAGGTTTATACCTCTGAACAGTGAACTCCTCCCTTCTTATGGCTTGGCTCAGATCCTCTCAATGCTCCTCAAGGTTGCCTAGTCTCATTCACGTGCACTTGGGTGACACTCATATACATACACATGTATATGAACACCTTCCTCTCACACAATGCCCCCCTCTCTCTCTCTAACATTCACACAACATACAGAAGCTCACTCACTCACATCTGAGTGCAGCACACTGATTTTTTTTTTTTTTAGGGTCCCAAGGTTTGTAGTTTATATATATATATATATATATATATATATTGTTACTCACCTATACATATACATCTATATATATATATATATATAGATGCATGCATATCAAAGAATTGGTGGGATCGTATAACTGATGTGGAGTTGAGGTGGTGTGATGTGAGCTAATGATGAGGGGTTTGCATGCATGGCCATTGGCCAATTTGGGAGGTGGACTGGGATAATTTAGTGTTATATACGATTTTTTTGTATTTTTAGGCATGAAGTTGTTGGCAGCCCACTTGGTAATTTTTTGGGTACTTAAAATCTTGCCCTACTTGGTCAAGGGTTCAAACCTCCTTGGCCTCACTTTTGGGCATTTTTCCCTCATTTGGGCTTATGCCCTGTTTGGCCGGCGCAGAATTCAGTTTTGGCTTTTTCCTTTATATTTTGTTTTCCAATGCTCTTTTTACGAAGCAGATTCTTTTGCTCGCTTTCTATCTCGATTAGCTTCAATGTCAAAGGCCCCGTGTTGGTTATTATTTCTTTTTGATTTCCGTAGTTGGCTAATTCGAGTTTCCACAATGTTAAAAATGACATCATTTCACCTAATTAATTAGTAATTTGGTCCGGGTATTACACCCTCATTTCTGACGTGTTTAATTATTTTATCGGTCTTATCATGACCATCAAGAGATTCCCGATTAACTTTCTTAATTATTCTTTATGTCGATTCTAATTAATAATTTGCAAACTAATTATTAATTAGGCAAGGTCAGGGTGTTACATCCTACTCCCCTTAAAAGAAGTTTTGTCCTCAAAACTTAATTGGTCATATCTACGAGGCTATGACCTCTCTCCATGCCAATACTATCATCATAGTTTCACACAGATTTCATATTAGATACAGGTATCCTTATTAAGTTTGATTTACGACCACAATTGTATGGTCTCATCAAGATCCGATGATCAGACCCATATCACATCAAATCAACTGGGCAGTCATCATCAATAAGTAGAAATCACCCACTAAGATCATTTAATCATATGCGATCCCACAAGTGATTCATTTGATATCCACAATCGAGTATCAATGCCAGAGTCAGCATACTTATAGGCATTTTTCTTCGGATCACTATATCCATAATTATTCGTATCATTATGGACATGCCTTGGTGTCACTTGTCATTCAATGTCCTTATGATTCCAACAGAAATGTTGATCCCCAGTCCTTAGATGCCTTAGAATTACAGATCTATCGTCTATTATCAAGACTTCTACAATTCCAAGTCAAATCTCCAAAAGTAGGACTTAGTATCCATGGCTCAGGTACTCTATGGTTTTTAATCCATAACTTAATGCTCTAATGTGGGCAATGGTTTCCAAACCATTTCACAACTTATTGTCCTGAAGTTTGGAAACTTGCTCTGAGTCTATAATCGATAACCTTAACCATTAGCTCTAATATCACTCTGTGATACTAGTGGATTTCCAAAACTTTACCAACCTCGCTCTGATACCACTCTGTCACATCCCCAACCCCACCCTATGCAGATGTCGAGGACGTGATACAAGTTAGCTGCCTTGTCGGTTTGCCGACCGACAATGCAACTAACCAAAGGTGAATTTCTGAACTTAACGACGAATTGCATTCCAATTGTAGGGTCAGAGCAGCGGAATTTAAAAATCTTTTTCATCTCAGGAATGCAACTCATTTATAAATACCATAGAGGTATGTACCACAGAGCAAGTCTAAAACCAAATAGCTAATAACTCTAACCACAGAGCACATCTATAATCAGACATATAACACAGAGCACATCTAATCTCTCTAGAGTACCATTACCGTGAGCCATGTCCCAATACATGTAATGCATATCAATGAAATCGATCGTATCATGTCATTCACCTGAATAACCAAATTTAATCCACAAGAGTCTAAGCTTCCACAAATCACTGCCATCAGATCCTTTACTTAGAATGTCACTCGATCTATCTATGTCATATCATAGTGCCTTCTAATCCAATGGAGATAAATCCTGAAAAATGTTAGGATAATGGGGTGAGCTTAACTAAGCCCAGTGAGTAACACAGGTTCTGTCACGACCCGGAACCCACCCTGTGAGGATCCCGCATCGCGACCGCCACCCTCAGGCCAGAGGACCCTTGGGCGAAGGCTCACATAATCAGCGGTATCGAATAGATGTGCGACACATGATTGCGGAAGCGTGAAAAACTTTTTCTTTTCTTTTCTTATTTTTAAATTACGCACATCCGTCCGGTACTGCCACTCCATACATAACATACATGGTTACACATTCAGAGTATAACTAAAACTTAAAACTTTATAAACAATAAATGTTTAATTGCCCCGTGAGGCTTACACATAACAGGGTACTGTTTTACTAATACAAAAACTCCATACTTAATGTTCGTAGTACTAAACAAAAACTACTTGAACATAGTCTTCCAAAATCAGCAGATTCATCATTGTCGTCCTCAAGTAGAGACTGCTGCTAATTACCTGAAAGGGGGGTCCGAACAAAGTCCGGGTAAGCTAATCTAAGCTTGTGAGCAATTCCAGTATTCGTCATGGGGTTTTCAATTAGCAGTGGTTTTTAGTACATAAGAGTGTGTAAAACATTCACTGCCAATTGCTTATACAATTTAGAATACAGAGTACATGCATTCTTAAAACAGATAGCTTTGAAACATTTTAAGTATTCAAGCTAAATTCGTACTTCGTCAAATGGACTATATAACTCGAAACATATGCATTTCAAATAGCTTGGAAACATTTAAGATATCCAAGCGAAACTCGTACTTCATCAGATAAAGTATATAAACTTTAAATCACATAAATATGTATTTGAAAATGAGGGTAAAACCTGCTTTCATTTCCAAAATCACTTTGTCATCTTTTCTCTTTAATTAGGTGGAATCTGTTTTGAACCAGACTCCCATTTTACTGCCAATACTGTCGATCTCATTTGCCTGGGGGATTAGATCCTGCTACCGGGCATTTACTGTTGAATCCCGAAGGATTTCAATCATCATAGGGAGTGGTACCTAGTACCGTTTATCTTGTAAAACATTTATCACATAACTTCTTCAATAGATACTTTCATGAGTATTTAAAACATGAAATGTATAATTTCTACAATAGGACTTCAAATACTTGTAACAATCAAATTCAGAATATTTAACATAATTTGACATTTAAAACTTTAGACATGCTGAAATATGTTTTAAGAAAACTATGATAGATACCAATCACTGAACATGTCATAATAAAGTTATAAAACAGTACAATTAAAAACTGAATCATGTAAATACTGAATTTGAAACTTCAAATACTTCATATCTTTGAACTTAAAACCTTTTCAAATCCATGGAGTTAAATCTCCAATTCAAACACAGGGTTACTCACCTCGTACTTCTGGTTTTCGATCTATTTAGTCGCCTTTCCTTTGGCTTCCCTCAACCTGTGAAGTCATTCTTGCAGCATTTCAGTGTCTTCTTGTTTCTTAATCTTTTTCGGTGCCAGTTGCTCCTTGGTTATAGTCTTGTAAATGAAGGGGCGAACGCAGACCACTTCATTTGTTTTGGCAATTCGAATATGTTTCTGAACTACCTGGAGTTGCTTCTCTAGCTTCTCCTGGAAAACTTGTTGTTTTGGATCATTTGCTATTTGAGCCCTTGTCATCATTGGGAGAACTTCTCGTTCTTGGTTCATTTTTGTGTCTATTTAATTCTCTGCTTAAAACACAGTTTAACGTGTCAGGAAAACAGATTTCTACAATCATACTCTTCTGGTAGTTCCATTAACCTTAATGTTAAGTTATTTATTTGACATGTTCACGTGTCGTGTCTCTTCGTATTTCATTTCTCGTACTTGCCTCAGTTTAGTTCTTTGGCAATATTTCAGGTCATAGTCATCTAACAGATTCTATTCATCAAATTTTATGTCTTTTTCTTTAGACATTTCTTTTGGTCGAATAGTCTCTACCATTGAGTCCGGAGTGTTCGAAGAAAGTCAGTTTAGGCTTTCCTAACATTTAATTCGAACTGTTATATGTAAAAGGGTAAAATGGTCATTTATCGTTTTACGTGTCATATTTTTTCTGTACTTCGTTTCGCAATTCGGACTCCATTATTGAGTCCGGGATGTCAAAGAAAGTCAGTTTAGACCTTCCCTGATTCTAATTTGGCTTTTGAGGTACTAGGGGTAATTTTGGTCATTTTACCCCCTTACGTGTCTTTATTTTCGGGACCTCATCTCGTGTCGTGGACCTCACCATTGGACTCAGAAGGTCCGAGATAGTAAGAATACACTAATAACTTGTTAATTTTGGTCAAGGGGTATTTTGGTCATTTACCCCTTTACGTGTCTTTATTTTTTCGGGCTCCATCTCGTAAAACGGACCCTACCATTGATCTCAGAATGTCCAAAATAGTAAAAATACACTATTCATATGCTTAATTTAGGACTTCATTTGCCTTAGTTATGACCCAAGGGCAAAATAGTAATTTTACTTATTTATTAAATAATTAAATTAATTATTTAATTATTTTTCAGGGGCTTTATTGCATAAATTTTCTCTCAGTTGGGCCTCAGTATAATTTTTCTGAAGCTCAGAGGTCAATCCGTAATAACCAAAAGTCTTGGTTTATTTAGTTTTAAATAAAACAGAAAACCAGAGGGTTCAATTGAATCTTAAGTGAACCGGTCCGGTTCAGTTGCAAACCAACCGGTATATCCGATTTTCTTGCATGTGGCTGACGTCACGATGACGTCAGCCCTAGCGTTTTAAAAGTTATAACATGTATAAAACGTCGTCGTTCCATTTAATTCGGTGGCAAGCCTAGAGGCTGCCACCTGTCCGAGCCAACTCTGTTATTTTGAAACGAGTCAACCCGTCATCGTCTTCCCCATTATCATCCCTACTGAAACCCTAATTCCGATTATCTTTTCTTCCTATTTCGTGCAGTTTGGATCCATGGATCCTCACTGTTTTGATTGCAAAATATTCCTAATGTACAAACGACCAACTTGGCATTAATTTGGGAGTTCAAAGTGAACTCGTTGCTTCGGTTTAAGAGGTGATAATCCGAACTGTAATTCGGTCATACATGCTCATTTTTTGTTCATTTTACATGAGGTTGGTCTTGTTTTGATCCTTAGTTCAAGGGGTTTCATTCCCCATTCGTAAAAGTGGGTTTGACATAGAGTTTAGAGGTTTGGGTTGTAAACCCGTAACCTGCAACTTGACATTTGAGGGTCAATTTTTGAGCTTCAAGATTGCGCACGTAGGTTTTTAACATGCTTGTAGGGTCTACTAGAGGTCTCTATACACCAAACAAAGTTTAGTTTCCATCGGGTCAGACCTGCTTTGAACATGGTCTCCCATGGCCGTAGCTTCTGGGTTCGGTATTTTGAGGTGTTTTTAAGCTTATATTTCATGCTCGTTATGATTAGAATGTGTTCTAAACATTATATATATATAAAATGAAAGCTTTAAATCAGTTTATACATAGAGAAATTCTAGAGAGAAAATACAGATTTTGTGTTTTCTCACCTTTTTCCTTCGGTTTTCTCCCTTTCTTCTTACTTTGAATCCTTCCTTAGCTTCTCAATTTCTCCCTCGTTTGATTTATTTCGTAGGAGAACAACATGCTTGCATGTTTTCGTTTTAAAGAAAGAGTAGCCGACTTCTCTCTCTCCTCCATTCTCTCTCTCTCTCTCTTCTTTCTGATTTCATAGCCCTACATAGCCCTCACTTCTCATTAATTTTACTTTTTCTCTTTTCTACTTTGCATTAAATTTTACATGATATTTATACATATAATATATACATATATACACATATACATATATGCTTAACAACACACACACACACACCAGCCGACACACACACACACCCATTCACACACTGTTCACACTTTTCATACTCATACTTGCATACATACATGCTTTCATATACATACATATTTCACTTTATACATATACATATATTATTTAATTAATATATAACATTTCTTATACCTTAATTAAATAATAATTAAATTTATTAAATATTTTTTGTAAATCTCGTAATACATGTCATATGACCCGGTATCCCGGGTCGGGATATTACAGGTTCCCTGTCATGAGTTTCAAAAACCAGTTCTTATTTACAAAGCACATAGATAGTTCAATCACTTTAGAATAACAGTTTTATAAATCCATTTTAAATTCAATTAAGTAGAATAAAACCGGACTGAACTAAATGGAACAATAGATTAGAACAGACAAAACAATATAGGATGCTAGTATATCAATCAGAAGTATAGGCAATTAAATCAAAGAATAGAACAGAACAAAATCATGCCATGTGTAATGCAGTACAAAAGAGTACGCATTTAAGTATACTCATTTAAACAGTATAGCATATAAAACGGTACAGTGTATGAAGATACAATATCTAGACAGTGCAACTTATACTCCAAGTTAGAAGTTCCAAGTTACTCACAAACTATTACGCTTATCTCCTTGTACAAATAATCTGATAACCTCCAAATACGTTAGGCACCTCCTTGCATATCCTGAACAATCATCATTAATCACAGACAAATCAGAATTCATCCATTCATGTCTTATTCATCATCTTAGGCGTCTATCGGATTACCTAAGATAGACTAGTAGCCTATTTCCCTTTCATTGGGTTTCATCCGAGGCTATTATATTCTCTAATTAGGCTTAGTAGTTATCAGGACTATAATCTAAGTCATTTGGGCTCTAATCGTCATCAATTAAGCATTTATTTAACCTTAGAGGCAAAATGGTAATTTTACCATTCTTTTCCCGGACCCTGTCGTGGTTGATATACCATAAAAGAATAGGCCAATCAGCACTTGACACGTATGCCTATGAATCCAACTCACGCTCGGCTAACTCAGCTCACGCTCAGCCAATGGCTAAGCGCTCGAACATTCAAAACAGGATAAAAGATCGAAAGTGGCCAAACATATGCCTCTAGAGCACATATATATCCAGATAAGGATCCCAGAGTTAATTACAGGATCCAGACCAACACTCCAGACCTCGTCACCGCCTTAGTGGTTGCCGAGCAGGGAATAAGAAAGCAGTCTTCAACACGGAAACAGTCTTCAACACGGAAACAGTCTTCAACAAGGAAACTACCATCTATGATTATCGCTATGCAATACTCCACAAGGTAACTGCAATCTCCGATAATCAAATCCCTATATTCATGGCTCCGAATCCTAATCAACTTAGGAAGGCCACGGTCTATAAATCAAACCTTAAAGGTACGCTTTATTTTCATGCTCATTCTTTGGCTTTCAATACAGTCTTTTCAATTCAGTTTACTTACTTAAGCATTGGAGCGGCTACCGCCGGAGCCAATCCAGTGGTCCTCTGATCACCTTTCTGAGTGTTCTACAGGTCACGGAGCCCACACTTATTGCGAGTCAAAAAGTGCAGCATCAGTTTGGCGTCGTCTGTGGGAACGACTAATCTCCAAGTGCTCTATTCACAAACTCATCTCTTTCCTCACCGAAAAACTATGGCCCCAAATCTCCGACCGCGACAGAATACTCAGAATCCGCAAAGCTCTCAACGTCGGCCGCCTGCTCCATGAGCAAGGAGGCCAACAGATGATCCCATGCGACAAGAGATTGAATCGATCAAATAACACAATGAACTAGTGCAGTTGCTTGCCATCACTAGAACACTGGCAATGCTCACACAGAATCAAGGGACGAGTCCTCTTAACCCGCCGGTCAACATTGTTGCGGGAACACAACCCCCTGTTACCACGAAGAATGAAGAGCCCCATGAGCAGGCTCCAAATAACTAGCCTGGGCACCCCCAGGGTGTTGCCCGCGTTGGCAGAGATCCACAGCCGTCAGCAGCTCCAGGCTAGGGAACATCAGCCTTCGTCCCTAACGTCCTATTACCGGAGCACTACTCGAGCCCCAACTCTAAGGGCTTCGGGAGCACATCCGACACCACAGGAGCCTCATCCCCATGCAGCACCAATCCTTCCAGTTCGGAACCTTCTTCCGTCCGAGGGGCGTACTCAACTGGACTACCCTGAAGCCGAGGCTGTCAGACAGGGTTCACAAGATGTCCGATTCAGAGACCCACGGAGGGTAGAAGAAATCGCCGAGTCTATGGACCGAACAATTGCTTTGAGAGGTGCCCAGAACCCTCCAGAGCAAGACGAGTTGGCCAGGCTGCTCGGAAGACTGGCCAGCCCATTCACTCACGCCATCATGACAGAAGAAAGGCCCAAAAAGTTCATGGTGCCCAAGTTCACCTTGTACGATGGGTCTGGAGATCCAGGAGATCATCTCTCGCACTACCAGCATACGATGGCCCTCCACGGGGCCTCTGACGCTTTTATGTGCTGGACTTTCATTACCAGCTTGAAGGGAACTGCTCTGAAATGGTTCCATAACCTCCCTCCGAACTCAATTACCAACTTCTATGAGCTCGGTAGACAATTCCTGGACAGGTTTATGACCAGCAGAAGGCTCAGAAGGGGACCAGAATTCCTGTTAAATGTCAAGCAGACTAAGGACGAGTCCCTCAGAGCCTACATTGCACGCTTCAATGTCGAACTCACGAAGATCACTGATTGCAGCCCAAAATTCCTTGTAGCTGCCTTAACTGTTGGACTTGCTCACGGTGGCTTCAGAGACTCCTTGACAAAGAGCCCTCCAACCGACATGGCGGCATTAATGGATCGGGCTAGGAAGTATATCAACTTGGAAGAAGCCAACCGCACATCCCAGAAGGGCAAAGATCAGACCCAGAGGGATAATCCAAAGAGGGAGGATCACAAGAAGGAGGACCACAGAAGAGACTCCGGCAAGAAGAGGGTCAGGAGCCCAGAGAAGAGAACAGCACCCAGAGCTGTGTACAATTTCGGACTAAGGTAGATCACTAGCTTTACTCCTTTGAACACTACACCGAATCAGGTACTCCGGCAGATTCGAGATCGGGAAAACCTGAGGTGGCCGGAACCAATCAAAGGAGATCCTAGTCTTCGGGACCAAAGTAAGTATTGTAATTTTCATAAAGATCATGGACATACGACTAACACATTCAGGACCCTCCGATATGAGATAGAGCAGCTCATAAAAAAGGGGCGTCTTCGGGAGTTCGTCAAGCAAGACAGGAAGGCAGAACCCTCAAAAAGACAAGCCTCAATAACGGCCAGACCAGAGACCCGAGCAGAGGCAAGAGCATAGGGAAGGACAAAACGAGCCTCAGAGGCAGAACAACCATGTTATTTACGTCCTCCATGCCGACTCTCCTATTACAGGAATGTCAAACCGGGCGAGAAAGAGATATGCTCGGGAGGCCAGGGCTACCCTGAACGTATTGCAGATCTCCAATGTGGAAAAAAGGCTCAAGCCAGCACCAGAGATCCAATTCACTAAACAGGATCTAGCATGGGTACATTGCCCTCATAGTGATGCCCTTGTCATCACTCTCAAAATCGCCAACTTCGAGATCAGGAGAGTCCTGGTCGATATTGGTAGCTCTGTCAATATACTGTTCCACGAGCCACTTAAACAGATGGGAATGGACCACGACAACGTCAAGCCCACCACTGCCGTAATGGCAGCTTTTGATGGCAATCTCAGCACCCCATTGGGGAGAATCGACCTTCCTACTACTGTAGGAGAGGGAGAATGGCAAAAGATCACCATCTCAGAGTATATGGTGTTGAATATGAAATCTCCCTACAATGTCATAATTGGGAGACCATGGTTGCACCAGATAGGGGCGGTCACCTCGACCCTCCATCAGTGTCTGAAGTATGTCCACAACCAGAACGTACACTCTGTCAGAGGATGTCAGCCAACCTCCCGGGAGTGCCATGCTATTGCACTCAAGGAGAAGGCCACTAAATAGCAATTACAGTACACTCGGGACTGTGCAGATCCAGTTCTCACCCACACTCCCGAGGAGGAAGTTTGCCCATCTAGCATTGAAAAACCCCTGAGCCCAAGGGGACGAGATAGCCGAGCCAAACCCATTGGCGAGCCCATCAAAGTGTTGGTCAGTTCAGAATCAGAGAGGTGTTATTTATACATCGGCCCAGATCTGACGCACACCGAGCAGGAGAAGATAGTCAGGTTTCTGAAAGACAACCTCTCTATATTTGCTCAGGAGACCAGAGACATGGAGGGTATAGACCCTAGCCTCATAACTCACAAGCTGATGGTAGATCCAGATCATCCACCAGTCAGATAGAAGAGAAGACCGATTGCTCCTGAACGGCATCGGATTATAAATGAAGAAGTCTAGAGGCTGCTTGAAGCCAGAATGATACGAGAAGTGTTCTATCCCGAGTGGCTAGCCAATACCGTCCTGGTCAAGAAGAAAAATGGTAAGTGGAGAGTCTGTGTTGATTATACAGACCTCAATAAGGCGTGCCCCAAAGTACAGCTTTCCACTACCAAGGATAGATCAATTGGTTGACGCCACTACGGGGCATGAGCTCATGAGCTTCATGGATGCCTACTCTGGGTACAACCAAATTCAGATGTACCCTCCAGATCAAGAGAAGACAGCCTTCATAACCGAACGAGGTCTCTACTACAACAGAGTAATGCCTTTTGGTTTGAAGAACGCTGGAGCCACTTACCAGCGGTTGGTGAACAAGATGTTCAGCCTACTGCTAGGCAGTACCATGGAGGTATACATCGATGACATGCTGGTCAAAAGTCTGCAGAAAGGTAGTCACCTCCAACACTTAGCCTAGACCTTTGATATCCTCAGACAGCACAAGATAAAGCTCAACCCATCGAAATGTACCTTCGGGGTTACGAAGGGAAAATTCTTGGGATATATTGTCTCTCAGAAGGGTATCGAAGCAGACCCCACTCAGATCCAAGCTCTGATTGGACTGAAGTCACCAAAAACCAGAAAGGACATTCAGGCACTGAACGGTAGAATTGCGGCACTAAGCAGATTTATCTCCAAATCCACTGATCGCTGCCTACCTTTCTTCAAAACCCTAAAAGGCAACAAAGCTTTGTAGTGGACGGAAGAATGCGAGAAAGCTTTTCAAGAACTAAAGGAGTATCTAGCCTCTCTAGAGCTTCTGTCAAAACCAGTACAAGGAGAAAAGCTACTCTTGTACCTTGTAGTTTCTGAAAATGCGGTCAACTCCGCATTAGTCAGACAGGACAGAGGAGTACAGAGGCCCATATTCTACGTCAGTAGGGCACTACTTGACACAAAAAGGAGATATCCAGAAGTGGAAAAGCTAGCCTTCGCCTTGGTCATATCAGCTCGGAAGTTCCAACCCTATTTCCAAGCCCATCCAATTGAAATCCCAACTGCTTTGCCTATCCTCTGAAGTCAATACTGAGGAAACCTAAGGTATCAGGAAGATTAGTGAAGTGGTCTGTGGAGCTAGGGGAATTTGACATATCATATGTCCCTCGAAACTCCATCAAAGGACAGGCCTTAGCTGATTTTGTTGCCGAGTTCACCCCGGCACTTCAAGACAAGGCACAGCTCATCGAAACTTCAGGAACCTGGCTGCTTCTACATCGATGGATCGTCAACCGATCAAGGCTCAGGAATGGGCTTGGTACTACAGTCTCCTGATGGGCTCACGTCAGAAAAAGCAGTCAGCTTGGGATTCAAAGCTTCCAACAATGAAGCAGAATTTGAAGCCCTAATCTTAGGCATCAATTTAGCCCTAGAATTTGAGGTTCAGAACCTAAAAGTCTTCTCAGACTCCCAACTAGTAGTAAGCCAAGTCCTGGGAGAATTCTCCATTAAAGATGATAGGATGCTTCGGTACTCCGAACTGGTGAACCACTTAAAGCATTCCTTCCAGGCATTCACTATTCAAAAAATTGAAAGAAGCCAGAACTGCAGAGCAGATGCTTTGGCTAACATGGCGTCCCGCCTAAAGTCTGAAGCAAAATCCACAATAAAAATCTCCTATCAGCCAGGACCTAGCATAGAGGAAGCCCAAGTTGCTCAAATTGCTGAACAGCCCCAGAGCTGTATGACTCCAATCCTCCAGTACCTACAATCCGGGCTCCTCCCAGAAGACAAAAACAAAGCCAGGAGAATCCGAATCAGAGCGGCTCGGTACCTAATCCTGAATAACAAGCTGTACAGAAGGTCGTATTCTCAACCTCTGTTAAAATGCTTAACTCCGGAAGAATCACAATATGTCTTGGCTGAAATACACGAAGGGATTTGCGGGAATCATAATGGAGGCAGAACTATAGCTCACCGAGCTCTGTCTCAGGGCTATTACTGGCCAAACATGCTAAGGCAGGCTAAGGAGTATGTCCAGTAGTGCGACAAATGCCAAAGGTTTGCCCCATATCAACACCAGCCTTCATCACGGGCTCATCCCGATTCCAAGTCCTTGGCCCTTTGCTTAATGGGGGATGGACATCGTAGGGTCCATTACCAAGGGCACCACCGAACAGGAAGTACCTTTTGATAGCCATCGACTACTTCTCTAAGTGGGCCGAAGTTGAACCTCTAACACATATCACAGAAAAGGAAGTTGAGAACTTCACCTGGAAGAACATTGTTTGCAGGTTCGGCAAACCGCGTGTGATTATCTCTGACAATGGGACATAGTTCACGGGTAAAGGCTTCAAGAAATTCTGTGAAAACCTCAACATTAGGCAACACTTTGCCTCCCCAGGCCATCCACAGGCGAATGGGCAAGAAGAGGTCACCAACCGAACGATCCTTGATGGATTAAAGAAAAGGTTGGAACAAGCCAAAGGAAAGTGGGCAGAGGAACTCCCTGGAGTTCTTTGGGCCTACAGAACAACCAGAAGAACGCCCACCTCTGAAACTCCCTTCTCACTGGCCTATGGTACAGAAGCGGTAATTCCGGTTGAGATCGGTATGCCAACCCTAAGGACTGAAGCCTTTGAGCAAGAATCCAATGATCAGCAGCTGATGGAAAATTTGGATTTGCTTGAAGAAAGAAGGGATCAAGCCAACATCAGGATGGAAGCCTATCAATAGAGAATGGTCGACAAATCCAAGGTAGGACTCAAGACGGTCAGCTTTCAAGTCGGAGACTTTGTCTTAAGAAGAGTCTTTCAAAACACCAAGGATCCCACTATGGGAAAGTTGTCACCAAACTGGGAAGGCCCCTACAAAGTAACGAAGGTTGTTAGGCCTACCACCTACTGGCTAGAAGACATGACTGGGAAGCCTATTCCTAGGCCGTGAAATGTGGAACACTTACGAAAGTACTATCAATAGAGATGTTTCCTTCTTTTTAAGTGACTCCATAGAATGTTCATCTTTTAAATGCACAGGCCTCCAGAGCCTGGTCCATAATGTACAAGTCTTAGTACTTGGTCCATCTATAATGCACAGGCCTCTAGAGCCTGGTCCATAATGTACAGGTCTTAGTGCTTGGTCCATCTATAATGCACAGGCCTCTAGAGCCTGGTCCATAATGTACAAGTCTTAAGTACTTGGTCCATCTTTTAATGCACAGGCCTTCCGAGCCTAGTTCATCTTCAATATGCAGACTCTATGATCCAGCCCGTCCAAAGGTGGAAGTTCTAAACGTCTTCAACCAGAGTCCAACTACTATCTACACAAGTCTCCCAGATCGGAACACCTTAAAGCTGATACTTAGATTATTTGGCTTATCTACCAGCAAGCAACAAATACTACATTGCCGAGCAGATTTAAAGAATATTGGTTCAAGACTTCAAGTTTTGTACAAAGTTTCTTTGATCTACTCTTAAGACATACAGAAGAGTTATTTATCAGAAGTGCACAAAAGGGTGTTCTAACTCAGAAAAGCACATTCAAACAAAAAAGAACATCAGAATTAAGGAAAAAGAGATCAATTTTATTGATGATTCATAAAAGTTTACATCAGTACAAAAAGACTGGAAATAAAGCAGAGGCTACAACAAAGATATCATTACATAGGCTACTACAGAAGCTACTACATCACTACGATCTGCAACATCATGGCTTTCTTCCTCGAAACAGGAAAGGGGCCCCAAGTTCCAACTTCCATTACCGCCGCCGCCAGCTTACATTTGAAAGTAAGGAACCCGGAACCCCAATCTGCATCAAGAAGCACCCAGGCCATTTCATCATCACTATCACTGGTCTCGATACCAACGGATGATGAGGGCTCTGGGGCTCAGGAGACCTCCATTCTCCACCTTCGTCTCCCTCAAATCCGTCATAACACCCTAGCCGATTTGAGCAAGGGTCTCTGCCAAGACACGAAGAAAATGAGGCATCCCACCTTCGTCTTCATCACCAACGCTCCAAGCCTCGATTGAATCAAGGAGGGTCCACCTCCAATCAGAGGAATCTCGACCGGATGCCAAGATGGACAAGAGGACTTGTGCCTCCTTTAATCCTTCCTTGGAGACTGAATCAAGGGGAAGGTTAACTCTCGGTCATAGTTTAATCATTCCTAACTCAGACGAAGAATTGTCAATCATCTCCGGGCGAACGACAAATTTTCGGCAACATCGAAAGTCTCTCCTACGAGGGAACAATTTGGGAACAAGAGGATTGGGCGCAACCGTATGCCCTCGTTTCCATATATATAGACCTTTGAAGTCCAAAAGCCACCAACTGAACCGTCGCAACGATTAAAAGAGGGGTTGGCCTCGAAATCCCAAACGACAATCGTATAAATA
This sequence comes from Nyssa sinensis, assembly GCA_008638375.1. Lineage (NCBI taxonomy): Eukaryota > Viridiplantae > Streptophyta > Magnoliopsida > Cornales > Nyssaceae > Nyssa > Nyssa sinensis. Next base: position 30,802,960 of record CM018046.1, read on the forward strand.
AACGGTGCATTAAACCTGCCTCTTTAATATACCAAGAGACAAGGTACAGAGCTCTTTGAACAAAAAATCACAGTCCAGCACTGAAGCTTCTAAATTAGTAAACAAGAGGGGGCAAAGTCTAAATGTACAAGCCTCCTATCCGGCATACAGACCCTCTAGTCTTATCTATTTTATGACAGGCCATTCATACGACAAAGGCCAACAGCTCTGATATATCCTGATCCTAAGGGCTCGGAAACAGCAGCGTCGGTCATCGTAATGATGAGCACAAGCTGCCTGGTTATTTTCACGAGTCTTTGGTTCAGAGCAGTCTACTTCAGAACTCTGCAGAGTTACTCCCACTCTGTGTGATACAAAATCAATATTGGGTTCTATTTATCTGTGTAAAGATTCAAAAATTTGGAATAAAATTTTTTTTTAGAACACTGCGAATGTCCTTAATTTCTAATTAATTTAAATTTTGAAAAAAAAATATAATATAATAAAAATAAAATAAAAATATGTATAATAGTATATATGAGAAAAAAAAATGTAAAGTATGATGTATATATATGTGTGTGTGTGTATGTATATATATATATATATGTGTGTGGTAGAAAATGAATAAAAGAAGAAAAAAAAAAAGAAAAGAAAAGAAACGGGAGGGAAAGAAAAAGAAAAGAGAAAAGAGAAAAGAAGAAAAGGGGACGGTGCAGGTCTCGGGTGAGGGAGAGCGGCAGAACAGGGGAGAAGGAAAGGGAGAAGAAAAGAGAGAAAGAAGAAGAAAGGGAAGAAGAAGAAGCGGCGGTGGTCGCGAGGGGATCGAGACAAAGGGGTGACGAAGACGGAAACGGAGAATCGAGGCAAGGGGGCGATCGATCTGCCCTTCGATTCGTCCGTGAATCTGGATATCTTCAAGCTTGATTTCTAGTCCAATGATCGCGACTTTGTTAGATCTCGGGGCTGGGATCTTTGTGGCTGAATGGGTCCGTTGAAGTGTGATTGAACAGGTCAGTGTATGTATTTGTTTGTGGGTGTGTGAAGCAACGTGGAGGTGTAAACAACCCAGGTTAGAGGGGACGGTTGTTGGAAAACCTGATGCAGTCGTCGTAGGGAAATTGGAGGAGGAAATTGTGGTTGTGTGGCTCGAAATTTTGTGGAGATGTTGCGGTTTTGATGGGTGGCTCTCAGTGTGGTGTAGCAACGGAGTGGTGATGGGTTTTGGATTTCCTGGGGCTTCACCGAATGGGATTTGTGTTGCGGTTTTGCGTGTGGCTGTTTGGGTTTGACGCAGAGCAGGAGATTGAGCAGGTTGGCTGTTACGGTTGTGGCTTAGCATCGTGTATGGCTACGGCTATGGGAGTTGTGGTACAGGGGTTGCGATAGTAGATGCGATGGCTTCAATGAACCAGAGAATGAACCTCATGGGTGTTGTCATTGAGACCAGCATTCCGAAGTAGTCCATGTGTACTGATTTTTTTTTTTGTAAAATAAAAATAGTTGATGAAGTTGTATTGATTGTTAGATGGATGATTGAGGGAATGGATGTATCCCCATTACGACTGTTCGAAGGGTGATATAACTTGATATTAAGGGCATTATGCAGCAAAGAGTAGCGGTGCAAATTGTGGTTGTTGCGGTTTTGTTGGAGAAATGGCAGAGAGTGCAGTAACAACGGAGTGTAGTAGTGCCAATTGTTGGAATCTCTTATTTAGGGGGTGGATTCATATACACTGTTGATTCATGGGTTATGTGAGAAACAAAAGTGGAGAGAGCTGCCAGTATTTTGGGGAAATGATAGAAATGGGGTTCTTTCCACAAAAGGTTACATTACACTGGACTAAGGATTAATACAGTCTGATATGTTGAGAATTTGGAGAAGCTTCTACAACAGATTATATTTACCTAGGTAGATTGGGGTTGTGGGTTCTGAATTACCTACAACAATTGGAAATAGCTGTTGAGAGACTTGATGTGGCTGTTATGAACATTGAGGGTTGACTGCCCTGTTTTTGATGGACTTTGTTGGATGTTTTAGAGAAGTCTTGTGGATATCTATCTTTGTATCATCCGGAGGCACTCCTAATGAATATATGTTCAGTTTAAGGCAACCCTCATTTGATGGTCAATGAACAAAAGGCTATGGATTCTGCTGATAGCAGCAGCTGTGGCCGTAGCTACAGTTGCTACAGAGGGTTCAAGGTCTAAATCAATGTTTGACTTAGCAGTGGCAACTCCTTGAAGATGAAATAACTGTAGCTGCTAGCCAAATGGCAATGATAGCAATATTAGTTAGCCGTGTGGAGGGACAAAAAGGAAAGAATTATAGTGGTCATTTGGATGGAAGCTTGGAGTTGTGTTTCATCAGGTCATGTGCTCATGATAGTGCAAAACAGGGTAGGAACTCCAGAGGTTCAGTAAAAGGTGAAAGGGAAGTAATGCAGTATTAGTTGAAGCTTCAGCCTTGCGGTGGTGTAATTGTTGGAGACTACGGGTTTTAACCTTGCTTGTAGAAATTGAAGCTACTGATTGGGGAGACTCTACAAAGTAATCTGATGAGAGGAAGGGAAAGTTCTTCAATATCTGATGGATGGGATGATAAAGGGACGGACTTTGTCAGGATCATCATCTGCTTGGGGGAAAAAGGTTGAAGAAGCTGATAAAACTGGATTTAAAATGGCTGGTCGACTCGATCAACCTGCCGGTGTGTTTTCTTCAACTGCTGAACCATGGACTAAAGATTAACCTCAAACTCTCTAAACAGCTACAGTAGGAGGACTGAGTCATTCATCAGTTGATTGGACTACGTAGTGGACACAACTTAGTAGGGTTGTGACCAACCCTATCAGGTATGGTGTTTTGCTAATGTTAGAAATGAAGTTAAGTTAGGAATATTTGTGAATGACTGGAATGCTTTATGTGTTTGTTTGTAATGTGTTTACTTGATAACTTGGAATTGATTGTTCACATGTTTATGTGTTACTTGCAAGTTTAGTAAAGTGAAGAACATGAATTATGATATGTGAACACATGAGATATGCATGTATATGAAACTGATTGATGATTTATTTGTTATTGTCCGAGTATGCTATATTATTGAGATCCATGTTTCATTAACATTGCATTGGCATATTGGCATATGATGAATCCTTTGAGAACATGGCGTGGGTAAGCACGTGGTGCTTTGCATTATGAGGGTGTAGATCCTGTGGTGAAAAACCCAAAATTGGCCATTGCATTGGTACTCTGTGCCCATCGGGGAGTACCCGTAAATGAGACATGGGTGTGACATAGAGTTGTGCATGGGTGTGTCACGCATACCATTCATATATATATATTACTGCGATGCTGGAATGTCATTTAGAAATAAATGTACACTTTGCACATGCCACGCCTTAGCTTTATTTCTGGCATTAGCACTTCATCATACTAGCATGTTGGCGCTGACCCATTCGTGGGAACCATATTTCAGATGACATTCCCGACACCTGAGGCTTGAGGAAGTCTAGCCGAGTGGAGGAGACTTGACTGTAGATGGATATTTGGCCTTGGGGCGTGTTTTGTGATGTACGGGCTTAAGCCCAATGATATATATATGTATGTTGACAGAAGTGAATGTATGTATCTATTAAATCGTCTTCAGTTGTATAATTAGGCGATGTATATGTAAATTTGATGAGATTGTGGCCACTGAGTGAGGGTGGGTTGTAATATGTTTATATTTATGAAATGTCGTGAAATATATCATGTCTATCAGGTGAGAAAAGGCTTAGAAAACAAAGGAGGTTCTGCCGAAATTTTTAGAAAATTAAAAAAAAAATTCTATTTAATTTGTCGTAAATTCGTAAATCTATTTAATTATCTTTTATTTTATTTACTTTCTGTTCGTCAGTCGCGCCTCGAGTTTCGATCAGAAATTCGGGGCGTGACAATCTGATTATGTTTGCTCTCTTATCCTTATTATGATGAGACAGTCGAAGTTAATCTGCATTCACTATTCAATTACAAGTATTGAAGCTCAGAAGGCAACTATTAACTAGTGGACAGTTGATCTGACATGCAATGGGCTCAGAATAGCTATACTCGCAACAAATTTCACAGAAGGCAATAACACAAGAAGAATCTGAAGAAAAGTTAATTTTACTGATCAAGAAGGTATTTCATTACATCAAAAAAGACTGGCAAAAACAAAGAAAAATAAAAGCTGATAAAGCCTCAAGCCTTATCCGAAGGGCCTAGGATCCTCTGCCGAAGGAAGGTCAGTAGTCGCAGCCTTCTTGCTCGAACCAGCACCAGACGAGGCAGGTCTAGGAGCAACGATTGACGACACGTCAAAGTCTAGGAACTTAGCCAGGAATCTAGTTCGGAAGCTCTCAAAACCAAACCAGATCAAGTCATCACCCATCTGGTCAACTTCCTCTCTCAATTCCGTCTCAGTCTCAGTCTTAGCATGGTCAACTGCCTCCTGAACCTTCTGATCAAAGGTACTTCAGAGGTCGACCAACTCTACCTGAAGTCCTGCAGCCTGCCGAGCATAGATATCCCTTTCAGACTCTGCCACGGCAAGATTGGTGCTAGCTTCCTTCAGACTCTCCTCGGTAGCCTGAACCTTGGATTGAGCTGTCCCAAGCTCCAACCTCACTTTGTCCAGGTCGGCCTTCAGCTTATCAGCCTCCTCGAGGCTCATGGGAGTCACCATCAGAGCAGCTAAACTGTGCATGCTCTGCACAACGCAAGACAGACGAGTTAGATTGAACAATCAAGCAAACAGAAAGGACAAGAAAAGCTTCAGAGGTTACCTTCATCTGGAGATTCATCATCTCATTCATCAACTTTGCAGGGTTATTCCCCCCTATACCGATAAGGGCCCTGGGCCCATATCTGGTCAAAAGCCTTCTTGGCAATTTGGTAGTCCGGCTCATCAGACGGCTCGGACGGTACAGCAGGCGCCTTCCCCTTCCTAGCCCTTCTGCTCGAAACGGAAAGGGTAAGAGGAACGGCCGAGACAAGAACGGCAGGTTCGGCCTCCTTCTCGGCCTCGACAAGAGGTGGCTCGGGAGAGCCAGAAATCAACCTCCTCCTTTTTACTTGCAGAGGAGGCTCAGGCTCAACTTGGGAGGAAGCCTCCCCCGCCGCTTGGGCTTCCGCCTCTACCCATTTCGACGTCAGCCTTTTCTTGAGCTCTTTATTACGAGCAGCCATCAAGTTCTCCGGAGTAACAATAACAGTGTGAGCCCGGTTAGGAAGTCGAAAGCAGCACGAGGTATTGATCTTGGAGCGCGTTGGTAAACTCAGATCTCCTCCAAGCACTCTTGACTGCACATAAACAAGAAATGACATATCAGATTATCAGTTCGGAAGGCACATCGAAGCTAAAACAAACCTAAAGAAATAAGCCTCACCCTTATGACCCGTGGTACGAGGGAATATCAAGACATCACCATCCTGGAAGTCTTCATGCTCCCATCCTCCTCCAACAAAGAAGTACCACTTCTTCCATGTTTTATTAGAAGTGGGAACCGAAGACAGGGGTCGGAACTCCTTCTCAAAGGACATGTAAAAAAGGCCTTCTGCCCTCTTAAACTTCAAATCCATATTACTACGGATCAGATCCATGGACACATCTACCTCATTTTTATGCCCTAACACTACAAACCCTAAAAGTTGCCGCCAACTATTGAGATTAAGGTCGACAGGGCAGAGCTAATACCAACAGAAGAATTGCCTAACTAAATCAGGCAACGGAAGTCTCAAACCCATTTCAAACCAGGCAAGATAAACACATATCTCCCCGGCTTCAACATTATGGGGATGATCCATTGGACCTGGTACTCTGCAAGTCACATTTGTAATACCCCAACCTAGGGGTACCGGGTCATATGGCACGTATTACGAGATTTACAAAAAAATAATTAATTAATTTAATTATTAATTAATTAAGGTATGAGAAATATTATATTAATTAAATATTATATGAAGTGAAGTATGCATGAATGTAAAGTGAAAGCATGTATGTATGCAAGTATGTATATGAAAAAGTGTGCAAGTGTGTGTGTGTGTGTGTGTCGGTTGAGGTGTGTGTGTGTGTGTCTTCATGTGTTGGTGTGTGTGTGATATATATATATATATATATATAATATACAATATACAAAATATCAAGGATCCATTTAATGTAAGTTGCCAAAATGAAAAAGCAGAATTAATGAAGTGTAAGATGGGTTGATAAGGTCAAGAATAAAGGCTAAGAAATCAGAAAGAGAGAGAGAGAGAGGTCGGTTCTTCCTTTATAAGACAACCAAAAGCATGCAAATCATGCTTGTATCTCGTGAAAGGAATCCAAGAGGGAGAAACTGAGAAGCTAAGGAATGATTTAAAGCAAGAAAAAGGAAGGAAACCGAGGGAAAGAAGGTGAGAAAACTCAAATTTCCATTTTTCTCTCTCTAGAATATTGCATTATTGAGAACTGTTTTAGAGTTATTCTTTTAAGCATGATGTTTAATATATATTTAGAAGTGTTTTAAACATGAGAAGAAGCCTTGAAAACACCTAAAAACACCTAACCCAGAAGCATCCTCCATTAAAGACCATGCTTATAGCAGGTCTGACCCGATGGAAACCAAACTTTGTTTGGTGTATAAGGACCTCTAGTAGACCCTACAAGCATGTTAAAAACCTACGTACTGCGACCTTGAAGCTCAAAAATCGACCCTCAAATGTCAAAGTGCAGGTTACGGGTTACACCCCAACCCTTTTAAAACTTAGTTTAAATCGATATTTAGGAACGATATATGAATCCCCATGAAGAGGGGATCATAACAAACGAAATCCCATGAAATTTGGTTAAGAAATAAGCATGAACGACCGAAATAACAGTTCGGATTATCCGTCCTAAACCGAACATATGACGAGGTTTTAAACTCCAAAATGAATGCCAAGTTGGTCCCTTATACCTTAGGAACATTTTGGGACAAAAACAGTAAGGATCCATGGATCCAAACTGCACGAAATAGGAAGAAAAGGATTTCGGGAATTAGGGTTTTCAGTGGGTCGACGTGAGGAAGACGAAGGTGAGTTAACTCGGTTTTAGAAATAGGGCTGGGTCGACTCGGACAGGTGGCAGCCTCTGGGCTTGCCATCGATTAATTGGAACGGCGTCGTTTTGAATGTGGTTAATTTAAATGAGACCTAGGGCTGACGTCATGATGACGTCAGCCACATGTAAATAAACCGGATAGACCGGTTGGTTTATGACTAGACCGGACCGGTTCATTTCCAATTTAACTGAACCCTTTGGTTCTCAAGTTTATTTAAAAATAAATAAATAAACCAACATTCTTTGTATTTACGGATTGACCCCAAAATTTCTGGACAATCCTACTATGGCCCAAATGATGAAAAATTTATGCAATTAAGCCCTGAAAAATAATTAAATAATTAATTTAATTATTTAATAAATAAGAAAAATTACTATTTTGCCCTTGGGTCATAACTAAGGCAAATGAAGTCCAAATTAAGCATATGAATAGTATATTTTTACTATTTTGGACATTCTGAGATCAATGATGGGGTCCGTTTTACAAGACGGGGCCCGAAAAATAAAGACACGTAAAGGGGTAAATGACCAAAATACCCTTTGACCAAAATTAACAAGCTATTAGTGTATTCTTACTGTCTTGGACCTTCTGAGTCCAATGGTGAGGTCCACGACACAAGATGAGGTCCCGAACATAAAGACACGTAAGGGGGGTAAAATGACCAAATTACCCCTGGTACCTCAAAAGTCAAATTAAAAGCAGGGAAGGTCTAAATTGACTTTCTTTGACATTCCGGACTCAAAAATGGAGTCCAAATTACGAAACGAAGTACGAAATATGTGACACGTAAAACGATAAGATGACCATTTTGCCCTTTTCATAAAAAAGTCCAAATTAAATTCTTGGAAAGCCTAAACCGACTTTCTTCGACACTCCAGACTCAATGGTAGAGTCTATTCGACCAAAAGAAATGTCTAAAATAAAAAGACATAAAATTTGATGAATAGCATCTGTTAGATGACTATGAACTGAAATATTGCCAAAGAACTAAACTGAGGCAAGTACGAGAAATGAAATACGAAAAGACACGACACGTAAACATGTCAAATAAATAACTTTAAATTAAAGTTAATGGAACTCCCAGAAGAGTATAAATTGAAATAAATTCAATTCCTAACACATTAAATTTGTGTCATAGGTTAAGAATACGAGTTACGTTAAGTACATATGAATTTATGAAATCATTGTAGGATCTAATACGATTTAAGCATAAGTTAAGGAATATCAAAATGATATTACAATGAATATGAAGTTAATGAGATGTTTATGAATTGTTCTTAGGAACTACAAGGAAAGTGGGAAAGCGCATTTTAGCACTAACCCTAAAGAACCAAGGTGAGTAACCCCGTGTTTGAATTGGAGATTTAACTCCATGGATTTAAAAAGGTTTTAAGTTTAAAGATGTGAAGTATTTGAAGTTTCAAATTCAGTGTTTACATGATTCAGTTTTTAATTGTTCTGTTTTATAACCCCATTGTGACATGCTTAGTGATTGGTTTCTGCAACAGTTTTTCCTTCAAATACTTTTCAGCATGTCTAGTTAAAATGCAATTATTGTTAAATATTCTAAATTTGCTTATTTCAAGTACATGAATGTTATGTTTTAAAGTACTCACGAGAGTTTTCTATGATGATATATTCATATGTTAAATGTATTTTAAAATGCAAGATGAATGGTGCATAAGCACTTAGACAGGATTCTGAGTTTTCAGTTGCCTTGTAAAATAGGCAGGATTTTGGGTTTTACGGAACTCAATTGCCCTGTAAAATGCCCGGTAGCAGGATCTAATCCCCCAGGCAGATGAGATATCTCCATTTATAAGTAATATGGGAGCCCGGTTCGAAACGGATTCCACTAATGGAAGTGATAAGATGATAAATGATTTGAAAACGGAAGCAGGTTTTTACTCTCATTTTCAATATGCATATGTTTGAGTTTTATATACTCTATTTAAGAAATACATGATATGTTATATGTTTTAAAGTTCATATGTATAAGTTTAGCTTGAATACCTTAAATGTTTCAAAGCTGCATGTTTTAAGGAATGCATATATTCTGTATTCAAAGTATACGAACAATTGGCGGTGACTATTTTACAAACTCTTATGTACTAAACCACTGCTAATTGAAAACCCCATGACGAATACTGGAATTGCTCACAAGCTTAGATTAGCTTACCCAGGACTTTGTTCAGACCCCCCTTTCAGGTGATGCAGCAGACAGGGTCTTAAGGACGATGACGATGTGTCTAGCTGTCTTTTTGGAAGGATATGTTAAGTAGTTTCTTTTGAAGAACTTATGAACACTAATAGTACGTTTTGTATTAATAGACAATGCAAGAATATGTAATAAGCCCTCAGGGCCATCGAATATGTATGGTATGAATGTATGAAGTCTTTAAGTTTTCATTATACTCTGAATGTGTAACCATGTATGCTATGTATGGAGCGGCGGTACCGAACGGATGTGCATAATTTAAAAATGAGAAAAGAAAAGAAAAAGTTTTTCACGCTTCCACAAAACGTATGTTGCACATCTATTCGATACCGCTGCATATGCGAGCCTTGTCTCAGGGCCTTCGGGTCTTGGGGCGGCGATCGCGATCAGGTAATCCGCTTAGGGTGGGTTTCAGGTCGTGACAACATTTGAGGAAAAATTATACTTCACCCTCCACTCGTTCAACAGGCTTTAAGTAACAGCACTCTCGCCCTCTTCTCTATGGGAAGACCTACCAGAGGTTTCCCCAGCCTTGTCTCGGGGCTCTACGAAGGCATCGACTATCCTAGTCTCAGGACTAGGGGGAGGCTCAACAGGCCTCTCCCCAGCATCTTCGGGGGCAGGGTCACCTACATTCTCTACAGGAGGCGGCATAGCCATCTCAGAGGGATTTCCTACCCCCTCACTCACGTTTGAGGATTCAAGAGGAGTAGACATTACTCCCGGACTTAAAGAGGAAGAAGCAAAAGAAGAGGAAAGATTGGTCGAACCTGTTCTAGACCACAGCCTCAGAAAACCAGTGTTCTTCGAGGTCGCATAAACCAACAATGGCGGACAAGATCTCCTAGCACAGTGAAAATGACGGAGAAAAGGTCATTTCAAATCTCACCTTGTATTTATAAGCGCAGTATCAAAAGGGACCCACCAAACCCAAACGCCATGACGGTTCGGAACAATGATAACTTCGAGAAACCCAACCATCAGGCCCAGTACAATGATGGCCTTGAAAAGACCCAATCTCCGGCTACGTAATAAATGACGCCCCAACAGTCGCTTTGAAAGGCGAACAAGCAGGATACATGACTCTCCGAAAAAGGCTTAGCCCTAGTTGCTTGTTAGCATCAAACTAGGACTTGGGGGGGAAGTAACTGATATACCATAAAAGAACAAGCCAATCAGCACTTGACACGTATGCCTATGAATCCAACTCACACTCGGCTAACTCAGCTCACGCTCAGCCAATGGCTAAGCGCTCAAACATTCAGAACAAGATAAAAGATCGGAAGTGGCCAAGCATATGCCTCTAGAGCACATATATATCCAGATAAGGATCCCAGAGTTAATTACAGGATCCAGACCAATACTCCAGACCTCGTCACCGCCTTAGCGGTTGTCGAGCAGGGAATAAGAAAGCAGTCTTCAACACAAAAACAGTCTTCAACACTGAAATAGTATTCAACAAGGAAACTACCATCTATGATTATTGCTATGCAATACTCCACAAGGTAACTGCAATCTCCGATGATCAAATCCCTATATTCATGGCTCCGAATCCTAATCAACTTAGGAAGGCCACGGTCTATAAATCAAACCCTAAAGGTACGCTTTATTTTCACGCTCATTCTTTGGCTTTCAATTCAGTTTACTTACTTAAACATCGGAGCGGCTACCGCCGGAGCCAATCCGGTGGTCCTCTGATAACTTTTTTGAGTGTTCTACAGGTCACGGAGCCCACACTTATTGCGAGTCAAAAAGTGCAGCATCAGTGGTCCTCAGAATAGTCTGCATATCTTAAATATAAAGTTCTAAATCTTTTGGACTCAACTCGTTATCAGTTAGGTACTTTTTTAACCTTAGGGGCAAAATGAAAATTTCACCATTCTTGTCCCGGACCCTATCGTGGTTTCATTTTTGTCCTAGACCCTGTCGTGGTCTTCAGAATAGTTCACATATCTTAGATATAAAGTTCTAAGTCTTTTGGACTCGAATCGTTATTAGTTAAGTACTTATTTAACCTTAGGGGCAGGATGGTAATTTTACCATTCTTGTCCCAGACCCTATCGTGGTCCTCAGAATATCCCATATATCTTGTATATAATTTTCTAAGTCTTCTGGACTTTATTTGGTATCTTCTTTTGCTCATTGGGACATATCGATCATTTCTCATTTTATACGTTGATTGTTTCGGAGTCTTAGTTAGCCCTTCGATTTTCATAATTACGCTTATGATAATTTATTAGATTAGATTGGCCTTTATTCGGCCTTTACTTTGCACTTACCATGCTCAAGGCATTTTGGTCATTTTACGTTTCGTGAGATTCTGACCCTGATTCATCATTTAGTCATGTGTACGGTTTCACAAGTATCTGGGCTTCTATCGGTATCAATGTCGTCCCATTTGGACTTTATTTGGATTTCGTATAGCATCAGGGGCATTTTGGTAATTTCACACTTTCGTGAAATTCTGACCCTGGTTCGTTATTTAATCATGTATATAATTTGATGAGTATCTGGGCTTCTATCAATATCAATTTCATCCCATTTGGACTTCCTTTGGATTTCATATAGTATTAGAGGCATTTTGGTAATTTCACATGTTATATGGCTAAACTTTTCGAGACCTCGGTACATAAAATGGACCTCACTGTTAGGTCCAGAATGTCCGACATAGTTAACATAGACTATCTTTTGTGTTTATTTATCGGTATCATTAGGGGCAGTACAGTCATTTATAATTTATATGTCTGATTATAGATGTGTTATGTAGTTAGAGTTATTAGCTATCTAGTTTTAGACTTGCTCTGTGGTACATACCTCTATGGTATTTATAAACGAGTTGTATTCTTAAGATGAAAAATTTTTAAATTCCGCTGCTCTGACCCTACATTTGGAATGCAATTCATCGGTAACTTCAGAGTTTGCCTTTGGTTAGTCGCATTGTCGGTCGGCAAATTGGCAAGGCGGCTAACCGGCATCACGTCCTCGACATCCGTGTAGGATAGGGTTCGAGATGTGACTATTAGACTCTTCTTGCATTTTAATCGGCCTTCGTTTGGCCTATTTTTAGCTTAAGGGCATTTTGGTAATTTCTTATAATGTAAAAATAATTTTAAAAGAATTTATAATTATTTTTCTGGGTCTTTTCATAATTAACAGAAACATTGGGGTCAAAATAGAATTTCATAAAATTTAAAATCCTAAATCGTCCGGTTCAGTCCCTTCCTAATTGAACCAGACCAATTGGGTTAGGAATCGACTTGTCCAACCAGTTCTTTGTGTCATGCTGACATTATGCTAATGTCAGCACCATTAAATCAAAATGTTATCATTTCATTTAAACCAAATCTGTTTAATTTTTCGGTCAGGACCCGAACCGTATCCGACCCGAATGACTCAACCTGCACAGTATCCGTCTCATTCGTTTTTCCAGTGAAGGTTCTGGTCACCTCCTCTGGCAACAGTAACCGAAAACTAGAAATTCTCAAATTTTTCTCGCAGTTTTCCATCTAGTTTTTTTTATCGTTTCTTCACCCAAACATCTATGAAACATTATTAAAAAGGTCTGAGGGCGATTTTACCCTTTAAATTTGATCGAACAGTCAGATTCCCCAAAAGCCCGGCTTTCTGACACATCGAATATCTCTCTTGATACTGGACTAATTTGGTCCATTTTTGTTCTGTTCTTCATCATTTTCATAGGGATACTCATTAATGGTTTCGAAACTAAGCTTAACACTAGATTGCACAAAAATTCGATTATCAACTCAAACATGCAACTCCCTATAAAATGCTCATTTTTTTAGTCAATCAATGTGGTTCTTTTTGCATCATGATCTATTTCTCATCTAGTTTTGGTTTACAATCACAAAACAATGTTTGGTTCAGGTCGAAAGCTCGACCTAGTTTCAAGCTATCGTCAATGGCGACTTTAGGTTCTCTTAGGGTTTTCCTTACTATTTTTCTCATATTTCCCATTGAGTTGATCTACATTAACTTCAAAATAACTTTAAAGACTAAAAAGAACAATTACTTACCTGTTTGGGGACTATTGTATTCTCTTTCACTTTCATCAGTTTCCTCCCTTTCTCTACGATTTCCCTTTTTTTCCTCCCAATTGCATGCATGAGAGGACCAGTTTGGTTCTCCCTTCCTCCTCTTCTCTCTATCTCTCTCTAGATTTTCTCTCTTTTTCTCCCATTCTCTCTCTACATTTCAGTGGGTTTGGAGAACATAAAACACAAGTATAGATTTGTGTATATATAATGTTGTTTTGCTGCATGGACTTTGATTGGCGAGGGTTTGGTCCAGTGAGGCTTTGACAATTGCCTTAGGAAATCTATCCAAAATCCTTCTTTCTTTCTATCTATGTTTTAGCTATATAATTGGGGCTTATATAACACAATAGGTCTGTATATAGATACATATATATATATATATATATATATAAGTTGTATGTTGCATGTATTTGATTGGTTGAAGTGGAGGTGCACTAGGGTGGTGACACCTCATCTCTTTTCTTGAAATTTCCCACACACCTTTATGTCATATACATTTCATGTGGCTAACATAGTACAAAAGTGATGACAGCCTAGTTGGTAGAGTTTTGACACTCGTTATTTGCGGTCTTGGTTTCAAGACTTTGTAGGAGCTTTTTAAGCCATTTTTCTATCTTTTCATTTTTACATATGTATTATATTGTATTCTAGGGTATTTTATTCACTCTCAAAAGTTTCTTATAATTTTTGCAAAGCTTCTTGATTAAGCATACTTTATTAATGTATCAATAGTCTTGCCTTAGTGCATTTAGTGCACTAATCTTCCAAAGTTATTCATGTGTTAATCCTCGATTAATGTCAATCATAATTCATTATCAAGTTATGACCTTTGCCATTAAATCATATTCTTTAAAATTGATTGCCTCCAGGTCATAACTAATAATTTGCATTTATACAATTTTCTCCATATTTATAAACTATTAGTCTTAAGTAGGATTATCCATGATTATTAAGAAACTTCTCTTACAATAATCATCATTATGCTTAATTGCTTTACTTAATTGGGTAGAGATGTTACATGTATCATATTGCCCATTTTGATAAACTCGCCCTTTAAAACTCACTTTCCATTTTTCAAACTCACTTTAAACCAGCCTTACTTCTCAAACCAAGCCTACCCCCTAGGGCTCTATTCCATGCCTTAAATTAATTGAGCTGTGACAGAGTACTAGGGACATTCATTTTTAAACACATTTTAAAATTCTTTAAAGACATTCTTTTGTGTATTCATAAATTACATTCAAATTTAATAAAAGAGTTTTTAAATCCAATTCAATTTCCATTTAAGTACAAAAAGCCGGTATGATATTTAAAAGTAGTTTGATAAACCTTTTTAGGAATGTTTAAGGGTGCCTAAGCCCTAGCATAATCGAGCCTCCGAACCCAAATTTTTTTGGTAAAGTAGACCATTTGGAGTTAATACACTTTAAAATGGTCATTTTTTCAATTCTCATATTTAAAACCCTTTTTCCTATGGAAGCACGATTCTCTTAAAAATTCTTTTAGAGGACCTAGCACATATTTAAACCAATGTTAGGTGACGACTCCTTGAAGCAAACAAAGGCCCAACACTTTTTTCTAAATTCAAACCTATCGCATTAAACCATGAAAAATGCCGCTATCCAAATATCTTTCACACAATCTTGTCCCTCTCTCCCTTTTTGGGGGAATGAGAAATGAGGGCATACATCGGGGCGCGACAAATAGTTACTCATCATAACAATGTCGTTTTAGTTGATTGGGTCGATAGGTTGGGCCATAGTAGATGTTTTGCCCTTTAATTTAGACGGGTTTGGGACTTTGTCACGACCCAAAACCCACCCTATGTGGATCTCATCCCGCGGGGCCGACCCTAAGGCCGTACCTACTTTTTCCATTCCTGTATCATAGTACTAATATGCAATGTACTAAAAATTTAAAATAATAAACAGCGAAAGTCTTTTCAATGCTATAATCAGCGGAAGTCTTTTTAATACAATAATCAGCGAAAGTCTTTCAATACATAATATGGTTCTACAATAGTCAAAATAAGAACTAAACATAACCAGCAACCGTGGGTGGTGAATACATGGGAGAACTAAAACATAAACTGGTACATTTCCTTAAAATTTCCTCCTACGCTCTCAGACTCCTATTAGGGTCTTGCAACGTCACTACCTGAAAAGTGGTAAGTAAGGTGGAATGAGCTACAAAAGCTCAGCAAGTAAATGCGGATCTCCGACACTAGTATCGGTGATCATAAAAGAATATGCTCTGTAACACCCTAACCTGATTAATTAATAATTAGTTGCTAATTATTAATTAGAACTGACATAAAGAGTAATTAAGAAAGTTAATTGAAAATCTCTTGATGGTCATGATAAGACCGATAAAATAATTAAACACGTCAAGAGAGGAGGGTGTAATACCCGAACCTAATTATCAATTAATTAGGTGAAATGATGTCATTTTAACACTATGAAAACTCGAATTAGCCAATTATGGAAATCAAAAAGAAATAATAACTGACACGAGGCCTTTGACATCGAAGCTAACTGAAATACGAAACCCTTAGAAGAAACCGTTTCTTAAAAAGAACAGCAAAAAAGAAATTATGAAGGAAATAGCTGAAACATAATTATGTGCCAGCCAAACGAGGCCTAAGCCCAAAATGGGAAAAATACCCAAAAGTGAGGCCAAGGGGTTTTGAACCCTTGACCAAGTGGGGCAAGATTTTAGACACCCAAAAATAAACCAAGTGGGTTGCCAATAACTTTATGCTTAAATATACTACAGAAATGTATATATGCTCAATTTAACAAAACCCACCTCTCAAATGGGCCAATGAGATTTCATGTAGCCCATATAAGATATAAAATATGTTTATATATATATATATATATATATATATATATCATAAAAGGTTGAATTTCTGAATGCTTAAATGAGGTGGTAGCCCCTAATTGGACCACCACCTTCACCAACCAACTTTCATGCAAGAAAGAAGAAATGATTTTATATACACATGAGTTAATATATGTACATGTGTAAGTGTTGTGCAGATGTGTGTGGGGGAAATCAGAACAATAGTGTGTGTGTGTGTGTGTGTGTGTGTGTTCTGTGTACGGATATAGAGAACCTAGAGAGAGAGAAAGAGAGAAGTGAAGTCTTGTGTGAAGAAGTGTGGATGCATGTGTATGTATCCATTTGGAATAGCACAAGAAGAAGGGAAGCAGAATTAGGAAGCTTAAGGAGCTCAGGCACTAAGCTCAAGAACTGGAATAGGGACTGCCATGAGAGGTAACCCATGAACTGAGCTTTCTCTCTCTAAAATTCAAGTTATAAAGGTTACTATTATGGATTGTATAGTGGTGTATACTCATATGCAATAATGTTATATACTTAGTACATGGAAAAAAATGAGTTTTCATGGGTTGAATGGGCATGAAACCCTAAGAACAGACCGTAGACCGCCATTAACAGACCTTGACAAGCAGGTCTAATTCGACTAGGGCAAAACCTCGATTGAGGGATAAGGATCAAAACTAAAAATGATAAGGATCACAATGCAACAAAAACCAAAGGAAACTGGCCCTAAGACCAGAGAAAACCGTCGAGTTGCAGGTCACGGGTCTGATTTGGGGTATCTCAAATCGAACCTCAATCTCAGTTCTTTGAATGAAATAATGATCCCTATAACTGTACGGTTGTAACAGGCCAAGACTCAGCTGAAATGGACCAGAAAACAAGCTCAAATGGAGCTTGTTGCAGACCACGATAATGGGGTTGAACTGAACTCCATCCATAGTTTCGAACCACAAAATGAATGCCAAAATGTTGGCCTAACTCCCAGAAATGATTTGGAACAGAGAGCAGAGGGAATCGGTGTTGGAAAACCCACGAAAATGAAAAAAACTGAAACTAGAAATTAGGGTTACTGTTCATCGTCGTGGGAAAGACGATGAACAGTACCAAACACGGGTCAGGTCGGGACCCGACCGAAAATGAAAAGGTTACTGCACCGACGTCGTTTAAAGGATTGTAATTAAAAGTAAAATCAGTCTGTTTGGTTGCTGAAATAATAAATTGGAAATCAGGTTTAGGGATAACCTAAACACGGATAATGGGCCAAATTGGAATAACAGGGAGTCATCTTATTCCGGTTCTTTGGCTTAGCCTGAGCCGGCTGGTTTACCAAGGTTTTGGACCGGTCTAGGGTTTGACTTAGTAAACCCAACGGTCTAAGGGCTTAATTGAAAGGAAAGTGAACCAGAACTATTGTAAATTATATCTTGACCCCAATAGTTCTGAGTATTTCTATTCTGGCCTAACTTTTGAAAAATTTATGCATATAAGCCCCTGAAAAATAATTAAATAATTAAATAATTAATTTAATTATTTTATTAATTGAGTAAAATTTCTATTTTACCCTTGGACACTAAATGACTCAAACGAAGTCCAAATAAAATAAGTAAATAGTGTATTTCTACTATCTCAGGCATTCCGGACTCAATGGTAGAGTCCGATTTGAAAAATTAAGTCCCGAAAAATAAAGATACGTAAATAGTAAATGACTGTACTGCCTTTGATGATACCTAGGGCCAAATAAAAATAAAAGATAGTCCATTTTAACTATGTCGGACATTCTAGACTCAACGGTGGAGTCCGATTTGTGAAACCAGGTTTTGAAAAAAATACAGACACGCAAATGGTAAATGACTGAATTGCCCCTAATGATACCCAAGGCCAATTAAACATAAAAGATAGTCCAAATTAACTATGTCGGACACTCTGGACCCAGTGGTGAGGTCCGTTTAATGAACTGAAGTCCCGAAAAATACAGACATATAAATTATAAAAGACTGTATTGCCCCTAGTGATACCGATGGCAGATTAAACATAAAAGATAGTCTATTTGAACTATGTTAGATATTTTGGACGTAATGGCGAGGTCCATTTTATCAACTGAGGTCCCGAAAGTTTAGCCATACAACATGTGAAATTACCAAAATGCCCCTAATGCTATATGAAGCCTAAATGAAGTCCGATTGGGACGAAATTGATACCAATAGAAGCCCAGATACTCGTGAAACTGTACACATAATTCAATGACGAATCGGGGTCAGAATTACACAAAACGTAAAATGACCAAAATACCTCTAAGCATGGTAAGTGCAAAGTAGAGGCTAAATAAAGGCCAATCTGATATGATAAATTTTCATAAGCATAATTATGAAAATCAAAAGGCTAAATAAGAATCCAAAACCGCCAACGTATAAAATGAGAAATGACTGATGTGTCCCGATGATCAAAAATAGATACCAAATGAAGTCCAAAAGACTTAAGAATTTATATATGAGATATATGGAATATTCTGAGGACCACGACAAGGTCTGGGGCAAGAATGATAAAATTACCATTTTACCCCCTAAAGTTAAATAAGTACTTAACTGATAATGATTTGAGTCCAAAAGACCTGGAGCTTTATATTTAAGATATGTGGACTATTCTGAGGACCACGACAAGGTCCAGGACAAGAATGGTAAAATTACTATTTTGCCCTTAAGGTTGAATAAGTACTTAACTGATAACGATTGAAGTCTAAATAACTTAGATTATAATCCTGATAACTGCTAAGCCTAATTAAAGAATGAAATATCCTCGGATGAAACCCAATGAAAGGGCAATAGGCTATTAAGCTATCTTAGGTAATCCGATAGACACCTGAAATGATGAAAAAGACATGAATGGATGAATTCTGATCTGTCTATGATTAATGATGATTGTTCAGGATATGCAAGGAGGTTTCTGACGTATCTGGAGGTTATCAGATTATTTGTACAAGGAGATAAGCAGTAAAGTTTGTTAGTAACTTGGAACTTCTGACTTGGTGTATAAGTTACACTGTCTAGATATTGTATCTTTATACACTGTACCGTTTTATATGCTGTATTGTTTAAATGCATATATTTAAATGCATACTCTTTGTACTGCATTACACGTGGCATGATTTTGTCCTGTCCTGCTCTTCTATTCTATTCGGGTCTACTCTGTTTTATTATATGGTCTGTTCTAGTTTTATTTTGTTATGTTATATCTGTTCCGCTCAATACTGACCTATTCTATTATTTGGTTTATTTGCCTATGTTCCGTCCCGTTAATGATATGTCTTTGTTTCTGATTGATATATTGTTTCCGCTCCGTTCTGTCCCGCTAATGATATGCCTTTGTCTTTGATTGATATACTATTTTCGCTCAGTTCTGTCTTGTTCCATCCGTTGATGATATGCCTATGTCTCTGATTGATATATTGGCATCATGTACTGTTCTGTTCTGATTTGTTATGTTCTATTCAGTTATGATTTGTTATGTTCTGTTCCGTTCTGTTCGGTTATGATTTGTTATGTTCTGTTCTGCTCCGTTCTAATCTGTTATGTTATGTTCTGCTCTGTTCTGATCTATTATGTTATGTTCTGTACGGTTATGCTTGTTATGATCTGTTCTGTTCTGTTCTGATCTGTTTGTTCTATTTAGTTCGGTTCTATTTTATTCTACTTAAACTGCATTTAAAGTGGATTTATAAAATTGATATTTCTGAAACGACCGAACTATCTATGTGCTTTATAAGCAAGAACTGATTTTGAAACCCATGACAAGGAACCCCTGTTACTTACTGGGCTTATTTAAGCTCACCCCATTATCCTAACATTTTTCAGGATTTATCTCCATTGGATTAAAAGGCACTATGATATGACATAGATAGGTTGAGTGGTATTCCAAGTAAAGGATCTGATGGCATTGATTTATGGAGGCTTGGATTCTTGTGGATTGAATCTGGTTATTCAGGTAAGTAGCATGATTCGATTGACTTCATTGATATGCATTAGATGTATTGGGACATGGCTCATGGTAATGGTACTCTAGAGATTATTTGGTGACTGATGATAGACGTGCTCTGATGTCTAGATTAGATATGCTCTATGTTATATGTCTGATTATAGATGTGCTCTATGGCTACAGTTATTAGCTGTTTGGTTTTAGACTTGCTCTGTGGTACGTACCTTCGCGGTATATAACTGAGTTGCATTCCCAAGATAAAAAGTTTTAAATCCCACTACTCTGACCCTACATTTGGAATGCAATTCATCAATAAGTTTAGAAATTCACCTTTGGTTGGTCGTATTGTCGGTCGGCAACCGGCAAGGCAGCTAATTGGCATCACGTCCTTGACATCCGAGTCGGGTGGGGTTCGGGATGTGACAGAATCCATGATTAAGAATATGATAGCCAATCATAAGAAATGAGATGTTGTGATAGCCAATGAGAATAATTTTCCATGATGGCCAATGAACAATGAAGGTCATAATATACAATCAGGAGTAATGAATATAACATCAACATGGAACTCTCAATAACAATGTATCAATATGAAAATACTGCCATAATAAATCGATCACAATCAAGTCAATGAAGAATGTCCTCTTAGTGTAAGATAAATCATAAGGAATAGTGTCATTCAACAATTGTAGTCATATCAATTATATAAGAAATGTTTACTCTGTTCTTCCAATGTAGAATGCCAATGAAAAATGCCTATGAGAAATACCATTCTTGCCACCTGTCCATTCACAGACTCGACCCTTAGGTCCCCAATCAAGTCAGAAAGCATCGGATGAATATTGTCACTAAGCACAAATCCGGTATTCATAACATATCATGATCATAAGTGATTCCATAAGAGTATAAAAATGAAATATCATATATACAGTGGAAACATAATAGTAGGCCTTTCAAGGCATGGTTCAACATGATAACAATGATAAACAGTCAATCAATGTCCACAAGATAGAACAATATCACTTTGTGGAAAATAATAACATCAACTACGTTCAAGAGTACAAGTTCGGCAGTAAAGAAAATAACTTGGCTTGGAAACACCACATGGAAGAGAAAATGATTTACTTACATTAAAAATGCGTTCTTAGATCAGTATCCTGTGATTCTGCCCTTTCCTTTCGAGTTCCCTATATATTAGTAAACACGTCTTAGTTTTAATGCTATTCATCAAATTTTATGCCTTGCTATCATAACTATGTCTATCACTAATTTAGACTCTACCATTGAGTCTAGAATGTCGAAGAAAGTCAGTTTTGGCTTTCACAGAATTCCATTTGGGTTTGAGTAGCGATAGGGGTATTTTGGTCATTTAGTATTTCTACGGGTCTTTATTTTTTGGAGTCCGTCTCACAAAACGGACCTCACCATTGGATTCAAAATGCCCGAGATAGTCAAAATACACTATTCATTCATATTAATTGGACTTCGCATTATTTCACTATATTTCATTTAAGTAAATTAATTTAATATAGTTTTTACATAGTGTATATATATATATATATTTTCACATAAATCACCATGGGCTTGCGTGTCCAATTGGTTATGCGTGTCTCACCCTTTCCCTTGGTTCACGGTTCCATTCCCAGGGGCTACGCCCCTTTTTACTTTTCTTGATTTATTATTTATATTAATATTTTATTAAATTCAATGGGATTTAGGACACATGTGCCCTCGTGGCACAGTGGTCCACAAAGTGGTTATAGGAGCCTCCTTGTTGCATGTGGTTGGGGTATCAATTCCTGGGGGCGGCAGTCCCCTTTTATTTTTCTTAAAATTTGGTTGCCAAACGGTGGACAGTGACGTAAAACACGGATAGTGTATCCTATTCTCACAGCGAATATCAATTAGACCCTTATGCCTTGCAACCAAACAGGCCATATTTATATATATATATATATATATATATATATATTAAAACAAAACATATAAAAACGGCGCAGTTTAACTAAATCCAAACACTACACGGTGCCATTTTGGCTTTTACTATTCATCATCTCCCTCGTCAATCCGGTGAAGGCGTAGTAGGGTTCTGTCGCCTTCTCCGGCGACGGCACCCTTTTTCCGATTGGTTTTTACCCTTTTTCCAATGTGATCTTCTTCCATTTTCAATAAGCTTTTCATTTCCATTGTTAGTTTTTAATTTAGACCACCATAACCTTTCGAATCAGAGGGTTTTATGTGAAGAACTGATTTTCCGGTGACTTGGTTTTCTTTAATTTCGTAACAATTTCTTGACTTTTTGACTCTAGTTCTTTCCCAATCCGTTTATGCACCTAAGAGGATTAGTTCCTCATCATTTAATTCAAGTTTAAAGCCCCATTTTACAAAAACTGAATTATCCATGTGAACCTGTAACTCCCTCATTCTATCCCATTTATGCGCCATTCTTTTTGATTCATTTTTCCTAAATAATCCTAATTTCATGCTTATCAAGGCCCTATACTTAAAATTAAATGAATCTACATGAATTAAGAAAATAGAGCTTGATCTTCACTTACCCGTGTGAGCTTTTGGCTCGCAAATTCCCCCTCATTTTCTTTTGGTTTTCCTCTTTTCCTTCACTTCTGAATATCAGAACACCTTCAGTTTCCTTGGTTTCTTTCTTTTGTTTCTAAATTTCTCTTAGTGGCCAACTCCATTTATAGAGAGTTTTTCACTCAGTTGCCCCCCACTTGCAGCCACCTTTTCTCTCTCTTCCCCTTTTTCTTGCAGTCATCCTTGACTGCTTTAAACCGCCCATCAATCTTTCATCATCCACGAACCACTTCACAATATATATATATATATACACATATGTGCACTCCCCACTTGCACCAAGGTCGGCAGCCTTGCTGCCCTAATTTTAGCCACACACATCTCACACATTGTTCACTCATATAGCACACACACAGCACACATGCACACACACTTGTAGCCCCCTTCCCTTTCATTTTTCCTTTAAAGTTTCCTTTCCAGTTTAATACACATACATATACACCATACCATACCTTATACATATATATATATATATATTTACATATATACATAGATTTATACATTATTTATACATCCATATATATTCATATACATACATCTATGCCTATTTCTATAAGCATGTACATACACTATGCATCCAAGCAATGTATACGTGCATGGAAATGTGTGCATACACGCATCACTGAGACTCGATCCTAGGTTGCTCGGGTGTCGCCTGACATTGACTGTACAAAATAAATCGTTCACATTCAATTACCGTTCAGTCCATAAAGTATCATGATATAGAGCTTAAACAAATTGATTACAACTGGTGTTACACTACTCGATTGGGTCTATCTCGGTATACGTGCCTTATCTTGGGTCGGGATATTATAGGCTTTATTAAATTAATCTAGACTTGAGTTTAAAAATAAAGTAGGCCATGAGAAACTAGATACGGCGGACTGGACTGACTAAATATTAGACTAGGATAATTTAAAATCATCGGGTCATTTGGGTTAATACATTAGGCGGCTTGGGTTAGCCTTAATTGGGTTGGGCCAAGCCTAAAATTTTGACCCCAAGAAGGGAAGCCCACTTTAGGGTGTTTGGCAACTGAAGCATGTGTGGCCAGTTCTTAAAAGAATTGGTTCAAATACGAACCCATTCTAGGTAAAACCAGTTATAGGGCCATTTGGTTTTAGGGTCCAAAATTAGGAAAAAACATTTATTCGATTAAATATAAATTTAAATGCAAAATAAATTCAAAAAATGATATTGTCACGACCCAAAACCCACCATGTACAGATTAAGGGAACGTGACCATCACCTTTTGGCCCGGGGGCTGGCGGGCTGACCAAAAGCGGCGGTGCCAGACGGCGGTACAGCCAAGATTGCAATTGCGAAAGCCGTGAAAAACTTTTTTTCTTCTTCTATATTTTTTGCACATCCGGCCCGGTACTGCCGCTCTTCAAAACGGTACACATGTCATAATTCAAAGAATAGTAAAACTTTTAAAGTTATACATATTACATATCCATTTGCCCCTTGGGACTTCATTACATAACTGTCCAAAAATTACTACATCAAAATTGACCAACTACAAGTCCTAGTATTTCCTAAAATTTGCTAATCAAGTGTGGAGGTCCCAACGCCCTTCCACAAAACAAGCAAGGCTCCCAACCATTTTTATCACCTGAAAGAGTCATGGGTAACAAATCTATGTGAGCTTTATGAAAAGCTCGTGAGTAATTCCAATACCTCGTCATGGGTTTCAACTAGTAATAGGTAAATTAAGAGAGTTCATACAAACATTCACTAGCAATTGCTCGTATACTTCAGATACAGAATACATGATTCTTAAGAACAGATAGGCATAAAGCATTCAAGGCATTTAAGCCAGGCACATACTTCTTCATATACAGGATATTGAAAACTTCAAAAATACGTGACACGAAGCATTTTAAAGCTTTCGAGTAAAACAGATATTTCATGTATACAGAGTATAAGTTTCTTCAAAACATGTAACATGAAGCATTTAAAGCATTTGAGTGAGGCATGCAATATGCAATGGAAAACTTGTAAACATGTATAAGGTAGCCAATTGTGACCAAAAGAGTTTAAATCATTTGCTTCTTAACAAGATGAATAAAAATTCCTTTTCTCGTAAATAAGAGGGCATGACCCTTTGTTATTTTAAAAATTGGACCATTTCTTTTAAAAACACTTCTTCTTGTAAATGAGGGTTCAAAAACCTGCTATCATTTCTTATAAAAACATGAAACTTTTGTTCATGAAATCATCACATATAATCACATTTAGAAAATGGGGGATAAGCCTGTTGCCATTTATAAACGTGTCATCTTTTCACTTTTATTAGTAGAATCTGTTTCAAACCAGACTCTAATTTTACTTCATATGGAGATCTATGCCTGGGGGATAAACCTTCTACCGGGCATTTACAGGATGTTAAGTCCCAAAGGGACCCAATGACACATAGTGCTTATTCACGATTTATCTTACATTACCAGTTCGCAAATATAAGGTCTGAAAACATTTCTTTTCAAATAGATGTTATTTAAAAGCATTTAAACATAACCTCCAAGAATATGCTTTTCAAAAGCATTTAAAACTCTAACTTCTTCAATAAATGCTTTTCAAAGAGCATAAAAATACGACTTCTTCAAATAAATGCTTTTCATGAGCATTAAAAATATGGCTTCTTCAAATAAATGCTTTTCATGAGCATTAAAAACATGGCTTCTTCAAGTAGATCCTTTTCATGAGCATTAAAAATAGGAATATTTTAACAGTTTTCAAATTCTTAGAATACAACAATTAGAACATTTAAAACATGAACTTCAGAGTATTAAATCACAATGTACATGAATATTTAAAACATAGCAAATGAAGGAACTTTATTTTTGTAGAGGCATTTAATTACATTTTGAATTTTACATAGACATGTTGGAATATAAACGTACAGAATGTCAAGCAATTTAAACAAGCTGACTTGCATGTCAAGATAGAATTTTAAAAATGGAAGCAATAGTATACTTGAAACATGAGTCATATAAACATAGGAATTTAGAACTTGAAATACTTTAGGAATTTTGAACTTTAGAACATTTCAAAATCCATGGAGATTAAAACCTCCACTTCAAAGTACAGGATTACTCACCTTTGTCCTTGGGGTCTGCGCTACTGGTGTGCCTTCCCTTTTCCCTTATAGTTCCTAAGAACAATTTATGAATTCCACATTTACTCTAAATTATTACCTATTGGTGCTCTTAACTTATTCTTAAACCGTGTTAATCCTAATTTCCTAGGATAGGTTTTATTCCTTTTAAATTGGATTGCTTGTAGCAATTTATAAATTTTCATTTACATGTGCCTTATTTTTCAGAACCTAATTTGATAATATGGACCTCACCATTGGATCCAAAACATCGAAGAAAGTAAATTTAGACCTTTGTAGATTTTCATTTAGCTTCGGGTATATTTGGGGGCAAAATGGCAATTTACATTTTTTACATGTCTTAGTTTTTTAGATTCCCGTCTAGTTAAACAAACCCCGCCATTGGGTCTAAAATGTCCAAAATAATAAATTTACACTATCTTTTTAATTTATTTGGGCAACAAATTGTTTAATCATAATTAAATCAATTTGACTTATTAAATTAATTTACTTATTTAACTTAATATTATTTATTTATTTCTGTAATATACTTACACATGTACCACAGTGGCACAATGGTCTTAGGCTTGGAGTTTGAATCCTCACTTGCGTGAGGTCTTGGTGTTGAACTTGGGGAGCTGTCACGACCCGCAACCCACCTTGCGCGGATCTCGAGGACATGATGCCAGTTGGCCACCTTGCCAGTTTTTTCCGCCGTCAATGCGACCAACCAAAGGCAACTTCTGAACTTTACAATGAATTTCATTATAAATGTAGGGTCAAAGCAACGAAAATTAAAATCTTTTTAAATTGAAAATGCAATTCATCCAAACACATCAGAGCATGTCTAGAATCAGTCACCAAATATCTCTAAAGTATCTGTAATACCCTAACTCGGGTTAGCACATATACTAAGGTAGATCGGGTCGAGTAGAGTACTATCAGTGGTAACCCGAGCTGTTTAAGCTCTATATCATGGCATTCCATGGAATCGTGCGATTGCGGAATGTGAATAGTTTGCTTAGTATAGCCAGTGTCGGGCAACACCAAAGCACTTCAGGACCCAACCGTGATGCGTGCACACACGCATTTTCATGCACGAGCATATTTCACGAACACGTAGTATACCTAAAATGAGTGTATGTGTGCGTTGTTATAAATATATTTACATGCACATATATGGATATATAGGCTCGTATAAGAGAGTAGTGTATATGTGTGTATATGTATGAATACATGTGACATAATGTATAGTATATATATATATATATGTATGTATATATATACATGTATATGTAGATAAAAATATCGAAAGAAAAAGTAAAGGGGAGGGGGACTGCATGTGATTAAGTAGCAGTGTGTGTCACTATGTGTTTGTGTGTGTACGGTTGTGTGTGTGTAGGAGATTGAGTGTGAAACACTCAATAGGGAGTGGAGATGGCAGGAGTGGGTATTGGAGATACAAAGAGGGGTCAAATAGGGCTGCCGAAATGCAGGGTTGAGAGAGAAGTGACAGGGGCGGTGGAGTGTGCGTGTGTATAAAATATATACATATATATATATACACGTGGTACGGAGGATAGAAAAATAGAAGGGCTTAAAGTCTGTGAGCACTGTCAAAGGTGGAGGAAATTAATAGGGAAGAAGCAGAAGTGAACCAAGAAGAACCAGAGAGGAAGAAGAACCTGCGCCAAAAGAAAAATCAGAAAAAGGGTATGTCATACTAGCTTCTGTTTTAAATTTATAAAGAGCATAATAGTTAGTTGGATTTTAAGGTCTTGTTAAGCATAAAAAATGTGTTCAGTTGCAAAAAGGATCGATTGAAATGGTTCATAGATGAAGCAGAACCAAGTAGTTGCAGGTTTAGGATAGTTCGAATTCTCCTTAATATTTTATGCATAAAATGGTGTTCAAATGGCCTAGATTTAGTCCTCACAAGTGCAGAAAACTAAATGAAAAAGAAAGAATGAAAAATAGTGAACAAATCAGAACGAAATGTGAGATTTTCAGGTCGCCGGAGTTTCGAGTTTACCCAATTTCGTGAGGATTTAGTATATTAAATTGAAAACCAACATTTGAAATGAGATCTACATTAAATTTAGAAGAAAATGACATTTAAAAACTGTTAAAAATCGATCGGAATCCGGTCGCGGTCACCGGAGATGGCAACGGAAACCTACCGGAGTTCCACTAGAAAAACAGGGGAAGAAGACTGTGTTGTTTAGGGTTTGGGTTCGGGTCGTGGGTCGGATCCGGGTCGGTACCCGACCGAAATAGAAACGGTTATATTGAAACGGCACCGTATCACTTAAGTTTAAAAAGAGTTTTAAATTAAATTGGGAGTGTTTGGCTACGGGGTTAATAAATTACAATTGAAATAGGAATAGGGATATCCTATCCCTATTCTATCACTATTCATTGTTTGGCTATCCTTAATTAGGATAGGATTTTCTGGAAATTTCAATTGGGCCCAGAAGTTATGGAAATCACAATTTGACCTTCAACTTTTAATTATTATGATTTGACCCACAGAATATAATATTAATTTAATTAATTAAAATAAAAATAAAGAAAAATTACCAAATTGCCCCAAGTCAAAAAGTAGTCAAACGAACTCCGATTAAAATAAAAGAATAGTGAATTTTTATTATTTTGAGCATTCCGGACTCAACGGTGGATTCTGATTTTTGAAAAGAGGTCTCAACAAGCGAGAACCCGTAAAAGTGCAAAATGACCATTTTGCCCTTTTTAGTACAAATGTCCAAATGGAATTCCGCGAAAGCCTAAACCGACTTTCTTCGACATTCCGGACTCAATAGTAGAGTCTAAATTAATGATAGAGATACTTCTAATAACAAGGCATAAAATTTGATGAATAGCATTAATCCTAAGACGGATCTATTGATATATAGGGAACTCTAAAGGGAAAGGCAAACTCACGGAATACTGAACAAGGATCGTGATTAAAGATAAGTAGAATTCGATCTCTGTACGTGGAAAAGACCTAATTGTTTTTTGCATGTGTTGCTTGTTATTGTTGTATTGTGATGCCATCAGATGTTATTGAATTACATTGATGCTTGTTGTAGTTCGTAAAGATTATTGAATCAAATGCTATGTTTTGAGCATGTGATTATTATACAGTTGAGATATGATGCTTGAATAATTCATCTTCATATGTTATACTCTGAACGAAAGTTATGATCATTTCATACATTAGTAAACAACTACAATCCACTATTATTATGAGAAGTAGGTCGAGTCTACATGAGCAAGTCAGACGGTAGTTTCTGATTGCAACAAGGTATGACTGGACCCTACTAAAGGGAGTAGGCTGGGTGTACATGAGCAAGGCAGATAGAGAAATCTGGTTGCAACAGGGTATGCTAAGTCCTACTGTAGACTGCGTATACATGAGCAAGATAGGTGGTGAGACTTGTTTGCAAAAGGGTATGCTGAGTTCTACGTATATATATATATATATATATATATATATATATATCATATCACGGAAATCATTCTACATATTATTGCTTTCATTGGATAATCATGGTCATTCCCATCATTGTGTGACGTGACTTACTGTTGTTGACATTGAATCATCTTGATTGGTTATCGTGTTACTATGAACTGTGTATTTTGTTATGTGAACCCCACATAGTTGACCTGTCCTTGACAGAGCAAAGGAATACTTACTGAGTTTTCATTGCTCATCAGATACTACATAAACATTTTGTAGGTAATGATGCTACTGTCGAATGTAGGGATCAGAATCCCGAACAAGCATAAGATTGCTGCAGAATTGATGTACTGTAGGGATTATTTTTAGTAGTAAAGTATAGTGCTTGTCCTATGTTCTCCCATCACTCCACGTCCTGGGGATAATTATATTTGGAAATTTTTGGGTCTGTAAAACTCTATGAACTTTAGCGTTATAAATGGACGAAAATTTTATTCAAGTCTTCTACTGCATATTTAAATTCTAATTGCATGTTAATAACTTACATATAAATGTTGAATTAAGGTAAAAAGGAAAAATCGGGTTCGGCCGTCGGGTTGGATGGGCGTCGCAATGCCAGATCCGACAGGGTGGGTCTCGGGTCGTGACAGCTTGGTATCAGAGCTCTAGGTTTGGAAACCATTAAGTCAAAAGACTTTAGTGTTTTCATGGAGTCATGGGAGATAGGACTAGGAGTACTTATACTAGTTAAGTCTAAAGTTAATTTATAGATAAAAAGTTAACTACATTCTTAATCATTGACATTCCTTTTCAGTGAATGGTATATACTCGAAGCTTTTATATAGCTAGAGATCAGATTATGGAGCGAGTTTTGGAACAAGCTATGGAACGATTAAAGAGATTAGAACACCTTGTGACAAGGGTTATCGAGGCATTACCAGGGACTCAGGCCGGTACTAGTAAACCTGTGAGGCAAGAGCCTGTTGCCAACCAGGAAGGTCAACAAAGGAATGATGGGGATAGGCCACATTCCTATAAGCGATTTCAAGAGCTGAGACCTTCTGTGTTTGATGGCTCGAAAGGCTCTACATTAGCTAAAGAATGGTTGCTTGAAATGAACAAGATATTCGGTGTCTTGACATGCACTGAAATCCAAAAGGTGGCATATGCCACGTTCACATTCAAAGGTGCGGCACACAATTGGTGGCTTCTGGAAAAAGCTAGAGAACCCCACATGGATTGGCAGCGGTTTTCAGAGGTTTTTAATGCGAAATACTTTCCACAGGAAGTCAAAGACCAGAAAGTCACAGAGTTCATGAATTTACAGCAAGAGAGCTTAACAGTGGAGGCTTATAAGGCCAAATTCACCGCATTGGCCAGGTTCGCTCCCACTGTTATAAATACAGAATATATGAAAGCCCGCAAGTTCGAGAATGGTTACGATGGCCCATTAAGACTAGGCTTAGACCTCTTTGATTAGCCACTTACGATGAAGTGGTGGCTACAGCAAGGATTATTGAGAATGACGAATAAGAGATTGCCAAAAAAAGGGCAAATCAAGGGCCTGAGAATAATCGAGACAAAAGACAGAAGCCTTTACCTACCAAGATGGAAGTAGGGACTGGGAATCCAGTACCCAATCAGAGCCGAGGCAGTCAGGCTAATTGGGGAGTGACTAATTCTAATTGGTCTGTGACTAGATGTTCTAGCTGCAATGGATTTCATAGAGGACAATGCAACAAGGGTTGCTACAATTGTGGTCAGATGGGACATTTTTCTAGAGAATGCCCTTAGAAAAAATGATCTATGGTTAACACCACACCTACTACTCCTGCCCTACCAGCTCCCACTACTAAATCAAGGGCACAGAATAGTGAGCCACAATAAGAAGGAAGGGTTTATTCACTTTTTTTGAGGAATGTCGAGGCTACTACATCAGCAGCCACAAGTATTTCTCCAGTTATTAGCAACTTACTTGTGTACAGTTGATCTTAAC